>VYZX01029350.1:338965-353043 GCA_013401335.1 Brachypteracias leptosomus | reverse complement strand
AACTTGAAAACTAGCCAAAGATGAACTGCAGTTTAAATTTCCTACCCACTCCACAACTCCAAAGGTAAGACTCAGTGAGAATAAAGGCTTTGATTAGCCTCCAGAGGTCAAATTGATTGGACTTTGTCATGCAGAGAACAAGTAGCTCAGTAACAACCTAATAGGCTGCAATTAAAATCACCCACTGNCAACCTAATAGGCTGCAATTAATCACCCACTGCAAGACTCACAATAAATCTATATCATTGTCATCATCCATCAGGAATTAGCAACTTGAAAAGAAATGAGATAGATACTGGCAGACACGTGGCTGATCCTCCAACTCAGTTTACTTAAAGATATAGATATAGATACGATCATATTGTGCATGTCTGGGTGCTCATCTCTGTTTATGTATAAACACTGGTCTGTTCATCCTTAAAACCTTTTGCAGAAACTGGCCATGTTTAAGCAGATTGGATGGAGAATTAAGAGTCTCAGAGTTATTATGAGATTCATGTAAGTAGTTAGCCTAGGAGAGGAGAGATCCAGCCTGTAGCAATTCCTCACCCACGAAAGGGCTGCAGCTTGAAGCCAACTCATACCAGAGAACCCAAATCGAGGACAGCTACTATGAACATCACAGCTGGAACAAATGCTTCAGATGAGCCTTGCTCTATTTTGGAGACCAGGAAGCTCCTTCCTGAGAGCCTGGGCTTCATTTCCTCAGTGGTTATGTGGCTCTTTCCTCTGATTTCCTCCATATTCTTCTTCTACTGGTAAACCATTCTGTCTTGGTTGTGCTGCATGGTATGAGAGAAAAACAAAGATTTTTTAATTAGCCTGGAAGAGGAGAAAAGTGATACTCTATTGAAGGATGAAAATGAACTGGCAAGAGAAAAAGAAGGCATGGAAAAAGAGCAATATGGAGGTAGATTCATATGGTGGATTTTTTTCAGTGAGCTTCACTTTTCTTTCAGCATATTTGTTTTTCATAGTGGCATTTTTCGGTGATTTTTAATGTTTAAGGTCTCTGTTTTCAAGAATGTGGTGTGGCCCTTAGTGTTAAATGGTTGTTTTCGTTTATTGTAGCCAACATTACACAGCAAATAGTAAGAGCAGTTGTGTTGATTATAACACTAAAGAACTGTACGTGCTGAGTGACTCTTAATACTCTTTGACCATAAAGCTTAGCTTAGTTGTGCACACTACTGATTCAGCTGAACACTCTCAACATCTGGATATTCTTTGGATCACATCTGTACTGGACACAGGATATGTAGATATGCTGATCCCTCCTTCGCTTTCTTTTATCATCCCACAGATCCTTCCCAAGATGGCCTTAACAGGAGGTTTTCCATAAAAGAATGTAAGACCAGGCCCAGTGACTTTAAAACAACTGGAATCTAGTTCCTCTGCCACAAATAAGCACACGCTTGCAGTGATTGCTAATGCTGGGTGCTGTTTATGTCTAACTTTTAATGAAGAAAATGAGAGTTTTATATTTGTAACAACTATCTTAATAACATACCTCCCAATCAGTGCTGCACTGATTAATTCTAAACGTAACCTGTCAGCAAGAACACTCAAGTGGCTTAATTTATTTGTCAAATTAAAAGTATGCATGTGTTGCCATAGAACCACCCATGTGTAGTGCAAGGTTAATGTGTAGGGCTTGACTCTAATGCTGCAGTCAATTGTTTTTATTTTTTTCTTTTTGAATAATTTATCACTAAAAGGATCAACTTAATTTCCCCCTCCCCTTCCCAGACAGACTTTAATTAACAGAGACCACATTCCTTATGAGGTTTTACAACTTTAAGTACATAAGCTACACTGTGTTTTTAGTTTAAAAGACTGGACAGCGTCCTTTTAATATTAATCAGAATTAGGCAGTGTCTGCTTGCATTGCAAGCTTTTTCATCTTATCGATGAATTCTTTTGAGGTCCTATAAAGCATCATAGTGCAAATTATTTCTCATTGATCTCTTATATGGAAGTGGGGTGAGAGCCTAGACACAGTCTATGTTTCAAAATAATTGGCTGTTAAATATTGATGCATTGAAGTTAACAAGAGCCTTCTTGTCGAGTTTTCACTAAGCTCCTGTATGATTTGCACTTTTATTTAGGAATTCATACAAAGAACTTAGTTCTGTAAATGGTTTGATAAAGACACCAAAAACAGCATACAGAGGGAGGGACAAATAAGAAGAAAAGGCAGTTACACCGGCACAGCAACACATGATTAATTCTTCTGGTAACTGCTATTGTTGTGATTGCTTCATTTGCTGCCTGTGATACAGAGAGAATCTGTCATCTCAAAGGTTTTTTCCTACTGTCTATGAATTCTCCTGGATGTATCACCTGTGGGATACCCCACTTGTCTCCCCAGGCAACTAAAGCTGCTCCCACGCAGCAATGCCACAGGTAGCTACCCCTGGAGAGAGAATACAGCCTGCTTTAAAACAAAACAAAACATCAAACCCAAACCAACCAAACAAAAAATAATCCCCAGCTAAACCATAACAGATGTAGAGGCTGAAATGCTCTGTTAAACAGAAGATGTTATAATGTGTGTTTTCAGGTTTTGCACTGTAGGGGTACTATCAGCTATAATAGTTTTTGTAGGTGTCTGATAGTCCTTGGCAGCAGGTTTTATAGACACCATTAACTTGGAGTTACTCGGGGGTGCCTGAAGATGCCACCTTATTGTGTTGATGGACCTAGGGCACATACAAACTAAGGGTTGATTGTAGCTTCAAATTGTTTTGGGGGCCATAGACTGGACCCAACCATCAGGCCAGATTTTTGGCTCTTCTCCAGCAGCTTTCCAGGGTCTACCTTGGAGGTGAAATTCAGCATCACAATACAGAGCAGGAGCTGTTATCCTGCCTTAGAGGATCCCCGATACTATCTTCTTGCGCAGAGGAGCCACTCATCCTGCCTTCTGACTGCTTCCTCCCTGTGTAGGAGATAAGCAAAACTTGCCCCAAGCCATGTACACAAGGCTAAACCCTGCCCTCTGGTGCACTGCTGCTGAAGGGAGAGAAGGAAAAGTTGATAAAGCTTTTTCTGTACAAAATTAATGCACTTCGTTTACTCCTGATTTTTCTGTCCATCAGGTTGCAGCAGTTGTCACTACCTTTCAGCAGATGGACTTCTTTTGCAAAGCAGAACATTGATATTAGTTAGGTCTGTAGTATTTCAGTTATGGTTGCAAACATGTATCTCTATCTTTGAGATCCATGTTTGGTTTTTTTGTTGTGGGTTTTGGGTTTTTTTAAGTCTCAGTGATAAACAATGACTTCTCCTTGTTGCAGCTTTACAGATAGGTTGTGCGTGTGTGGATCTAACAACATCTCTTGCAATAATTATAAGGTATGTTATGTCCAGGCCAATGATACTTACACTGAAAGTTTGAGGTAAAATGCTCAAGAAATGGTAGATGGAAGTTAGAGTGGATTCCTGAGCAAACACTCCAAATATTATGTGATAGTTTGATAATTTCAGTGCCATGTAGCTTCATATGCCCGCTACAGTGTTCTCTAGAAATATGTTTTTAGACTCTCTGACTTCCTCAGAGCTTGTGATGGCCATGATGGGAACAGGACTCTAACTTGCAGTCCCAGCCCAAGGCTTAGGTCACTGAGTCGGGATGTTTCACAGTGTTGAAATGATGCATAATGGATATTCCATCCCAGCTCATCTCACATCATCCACAGCTGTCCCAAACTGACCTGATCAACCTTCCTTCACTAAAGAGAGATACCACAAAAAGGAAATACAGATTAAATGCTTCTGTGCAGTTCTTACTGGTTAATGTCACCTTCACAAGCTTGTTTGTGTTTATGTACACCTGACTGTGGTTTTTAAATACTGGAGTTTAAAATATTTTAACTGTAAATTGTTTTTTTGTTGATTTGGGGTTTTTTTTTGCTTGTATAGGTTGGAAATTTGAACAGTGGGTCTTGGAAAACAACAGACAGCTTTTCCATAGAGTTAACTGGGGGTTTGCCATTGACTCTAAGAAATGAACAAATGTGCACGTAGCAATATTGTATTGATGTAGCCAAAAGAGAGTATTTTACAGAAAATTGTAAAAAGTTTTTTAATGGCTTCTGGTTTTAACTTTCATTTTCAGGTCAAGAATAAGAGGATAAAGGGAGGGTAAAGTCCTTTCAAACCAGAAGAGACTGCCCAGACTGAGGTGTGGGGAATGGATTGTCTGCCTAGGGCTGTGGTATAGACCACTCCAGACTGGAGGCATCTGCTGCAAGCTGGTAAGTCCTATGTTGCTTAGATTTCCACTGTAAGTTGGCCAAATAAACAGTTAAAAATACAACTCAGAATTCAGAAGCAACTACTCAATTTCTTCAGGAGCTTAATGCAAGTATTCTTAAAAGCACCTGGTTTTAGAGAGTGAAAGCTCATGGCTCAGCACTTTGTGAAAATGAGGAAGGTCTTTCAGACCAGTTGTCCTATAACTGAAGCATTCGAAATAACTCATCTGGTTTCAAGAATCTTGGCTCAAAACATCTTTTTGCTATTCCTTTTCCATCTAAGCAAATGCTTTCGTTGCCTCGGGGATACTGTGTGTCTGTGTTGCACATCCTTCATGCTAAAAAGTAGTTCACACAGAACAAAACTGAAAACTAAGGCTGCTTGGGAATTTTCCATCAGAATTGGCCATTGAAAAATATTGTTTTCAACTCAACAAGGTCAGTATGGATTTCTTCACCTCCTCAAAGAAAAAGATATTTTTTCTTAAGGGGTTGGGGAAGACTTCAGTATTTGTTGCTGAAAAGTTTTAATGTTTTGATTTCAAAATATTACTACCCCTTACAAAGATTCTAATTTGTTAGATCTAGGACTCCTTATCCTTCTCTGATGTTCATGATCCATTGAGGGGCTTCAGACCCCATGCTGGGTTTCCTGCTGCTTCTCCAAAAGGCAACTAGTTCAGGACATGACAGATGAAGAGCAGGGAAATGGACTTGAATTACTGCTGATACGAGCAACTCCACAATAGCCTTTCCAACTACTTTTCATTTTTATTTTCTGACATATTATGGATCTTGAACTTTTAATGAAAATTGTTCTGTTTTGTTTTTCTGAAAAATTTGTTCTTCTATTTTTATTTTTGACATATCTTCCTTTCTAAGCAAAAAAAAATCTCCCTTCGCTTTGTCTAAAGAGGATATTTCTCTAAAGAAATAACTAGTAAATTTTGGGGGGTTTTGGGGGGATGGGGGGTTTAATGGATTTTGTACACTGACAGGTGCCAAAGTGACCTGACATTTCAAAACATCTAAGTGGTGACCAGTGCAAGGGTCAGCGATGCTCTTTGAATGTGTCACCCAACTCCTGCACGGCCAAAATGTTGCACCATCTTGTGGTCAGCAGGATTATGGCATCACTGCAGAAATCCCTCTCACCCATGTGAAGGTAGTAATACAGCTTTAGTTAGATAGATACCCTTCATTTTTAATACAGATATTCCAATCTTTTATCTGCTTAAAACAGCTTGCTTCTTCTGCAAAGGTGAGATTTGAATAAAATTATTTTTCATTGATTTATTAAATTAAAAGGACTCATACAGCCTTAATCTAGCAGTAGGAATATTTGATGTCTGAGTTTATTGAATGATTTTTTTTATGTTTGTGTAAATTATGCAATATTTTTGTAACATGTCATGTATCATGACGTGATTTAATATCTCATATATATTCTTGTGCCTGAAAGTAATGTGGAGAGATGTCTTTGAAAGGCCATTAAGTATAAATAAATTAGAGTGAGAGCTAGAGTGGTACTGATGAATAACATTCCTCGATAAGGAGACCTTGTAGACTAAATGGGATGAGTAAATTATTACTTAATAATGCCATGCTTAAAACATTTCTAATAGTTAGGGCATTCACCTGGGGTGTTCATGCATCTGGCCAAAGGACTGCTTACCCAGCAGCTGTGTAACATAAAATAAAACGCAGTTCCAGAAGCAGGCTCAATCCCCAGAAATACTAAGAAAAAACCCTTATCACCAGACTGTAGAAGATGTTCAGCTTGGACATGTGCTCTCTAGCCTTATAAACCCTGATTTCTTTGCTGGGAAAGTTCATAACTTTCAAGGGGTGCAGGTTGAGTGCCTCAGCTGGGGCTTTCTGGCCATCCCTGGTGCCCAGTGAATTTAGAAGCCCGTGGGACTTACAAAATACAGAAGTGAGGTTGGTTGTTTTCTAAGCTGGGTGTTTCACTTCCACTAAAGTTCTTTACCAAATCTAGCATGTAGTCTGTGCTCCAGGGGTCTTAGAGCGCCTGCACATGAAAAATAAATGAGGATGATCCAAGGAGCTGAACAGACTCTGGATCAGCAGCTGAGCAAAAAGCAAAGCTTAGATCCTACATCCCATGCTTGTGCTCGAGTGTTTGAGCTACCACTTCCTCCAGAATTATGACAGTGGGATGACATTAGTAGATAGTGAAAGGCAGGGGGAGTATTGTGGGCAACCAGATGAGTCTGGCATCTGTGGGATTAATCACTGCTTGGTCTATAAACTCCCTTTTGCCATCATGTCTTGGGGGAACAACAGGCCAGGTAAAAGTAGAGTTGGAAAATGTAACCAAGGAGACAGGTTGGGCTTGGTCAAGGTGAGAGGTGCTACGAGTACACTAGGAGGAGAATGATAACAGAAAGGTGTGGAGTTGTTTGGCTCTTGCATGCTTCTCAGATTCTCACTGGGTCAACTTCTTTCAGGACTGGTTTTGCCACCAGTTAGTGCTGTAGCCTGTAGTGGACTGCAGAGATGCCGTGAGCTAGCTCTAAATGTGCTCACTGTAGTACTGAAATTCATCCTTCTAGGGGGAGGACACTGGACCAAGCTGGGCTCTGTGCTGACAGCATCAGCTTGAGTATTCACTCTAAATTACAGTCAGCATGGATATGTTCTGATAGAGTCTGCTGAGCAAAGATTCCTCTTCATGTTCAAGGTTTTGGGGGACTCAAAATGCCTCTTTTTTTCTGCCTGCTCACAAAGCCTGGAAGTTCATAGAGATGGCTCTGTTCTGGGGAGGCTTAATGTTCACATCACTGTAACACTACACTGGCGTTTTCCCCATCATTACGTTAGCTTTGATTATCCTACACTGCTGGTAACAATGAAAAGAAAGTGAGAGTGGAGACTGGCTCTTTGAAATTTCACTGCAGAGTGACCAAACATGGGGTAGACAGAACAGGTCCAAGTGCTGCCTGGGTTATTCCAGCTTTCCAGCATTTTGCTGATCTCACATCAGTGGTACCAGAAGTGAAGCTGCCACAGGAGATGCTCAGACTTGTCATTTTTCCATAGTGGGAGAGATCTGTGTGTAGTTTTTTACCTATATTGCCATAATAGAGACTAAAAGATACTGTGAACCTCCTCTGTGCTGCTGTCATGAGAAGAACTGTAAGGATCAAGCCAAACTCTACATTAACTGTGTCCACTTGAGTGGATTCAAAAAGCTCAGTCAGGCTCCTGGCTATGACTAAATCATCTAATTATAGCCTTCCCGTGCTGTGCTTTTTGCATTCATTCCTGATCCATCACTGCATTGATTTTCAGAATTGTGTTCTTTAGCACTCCGTGGTCTCAATTTTCACATCCTCCTCGTCTCCTGTGCTCTCAACTTCTCTGCGCTCTCTGCATGTTGGCTACTCATCTTTCTAAGCCTTATCCTTGAACCAGGCTTTTAACCACATTTCTCTTCCGAGGTGGAGAGCAAGGTGAAGCTTGATAATTTCTGCAACGCTTTGACCTTTGCACAAGTGCAAGTTCACATTAGACTTTCTGTGGCCCNGACATGTGCTCTCTAGCCTTATAAACCCTGATTTCTTTGCTGGGAAAGTTCATAACTTTCAAGGGGTGCAGGTTGAGTGCCTCAGCTGGGGCTTTCTGGCCATCCCTGGTGCCCAGTGAATTTAGAAGCCCGTGGGACTTACAAAATACAGAAGTGAGGTTGGTTGTTTTCTAAGCTGGGTGTTTCACTTCCACTAAAGTTCTTTACCAAATCTAGCATGTAGTCTGTGCTCCAGGGGTCTTAGAGCGCCTGCACATGAAAAATAAATGAGGATGATCCAAGGAGCTGAACAGACTCTGGATCAGCAGCTGAGCGAAAAGCAAAGCTTAGATCCTACATCCCATGCTTGTGCTCGAGTGTTTGAGCTACCACTTCCTCCAGAATTATGACAGTGGGATGACATTAGTAGATAGTGAAAGGCAGGGGGAGTATTGTGGGCAACCAGATGGGTCTGGCATCTGTGGGATTAATCACTGCTTGGTCTATAAACTCCCTTTTGCCATCATGTCTTGGGGGAACAACAGGCCAGGTAAAAGTAGAGTTGGAAAATGTAACCAAGGAGACAGGTTGGGCTTGGTCAAGGTGAGAGGTGCTACGAGTACACTAGGAGGAGAATGATAACAGAAAGGTGTGGAGTTGTTTGGCTCTTGCATGCTTCTCAGATTCTCACTGGGTCAACTTCTTTCAGGACTGGTTTTGCCACCAGTTAGTGCTGTAGCCTGTAGTGGACTGCAGAGATGCCGTGAGCTAGCTCTAAATGTGCTCACTGTAGTACTGAAATTCATCCTTCTAGGGGGAGGACACTGGACCAAGCTGGGCTCTGTGCTGACAGCATCAGCTTGAGTATTCACTCTAAATTACAGTCAGCATGGATATGTTCTGATAGAGTCTGCTGAGCAAAGATTCCTCTTCATGTTCAAGGTTTTGGGGGACTCAAAATGCCTCTTTTTTTCTGCCTGCTCACAAAGCCTGGAAGTTCATAGAGATGGCTCTGTTCTGGGGAGGCTTAATGTTCACATCACTGTAACACTACACTGGCGTTTTCCCCATCATTACGTTAGCTTTGATTATCCTACACTGCTGGTAACAATGAAAAGAAAGTGAGAGTGGAGACTGGCTCTTTGAAATTTCACTGCAGAGTGACCAAACATGGGGTAGACAGAACAGGTCCAAGTGCTGCCTGGGTTATTCCAGCTTTCCAGCATTTTGCTGATCTCACATCAGTGGTACCAGAAGTGAAGCTGCCACAGGAGATGCTCAGACTTGTCATTTTTCCATAGTGGGAGAGATCTGTGTGTAGTTTTTTACCTATATTGCCATAATAGAGACTAAAAGATACTGTGAACCTCCTCTGTGCTGCTGTCATGAGAAGAACTGTAAGGATCAAGCCAAACTCTACATTAACTGTGTCCACTTGAGTGGATTCAAAAAGCTCAGTCAGGCTCCTGGCTATGACTAAATCATCTAATTATAGCCTTCCCGTGCTGTGCTTTTTGCATTCATTCCTGATCCATCACTGCATTGATTTTCAGAATTGTGTTCTTTAGCACTCCGTGGTCTCAATTTTCACATCCTCCTCGTCTCCTGTGCTCTCAACTTCTCTGCGCTCTCTGCATGTTGGCTACTCATCTTTCTAAGCCTTATCCTTGAACCAGGCTTTTAACCACATTTCTCTTCCGAGGTGGAGAGCAAGGTGAAGCTTGATAATTTCTGCAACGCTTTGACCTTTGCACAAGTGCAAGTTCACATTAGACTTTCTGTGGCCCTGTACTGTGGCTTTTGACCTGTACAAAAGTGAGGTACCTTCCTGGCTGTCACAAGTAACATGAAAAATAGCAGAGTGGTGTTGTAAATCGCAAAAATGTTGGACTATCTCAGTCAGCTTTCTAGTGAAAATGTTGGTAAAGGAAACCAGGAGTGTTATGTCTTTGCCACTTATTGTGAAAACCCCTGGAGTTCGAGTAGTGATACGATATCCCAAACAGCTCAAATTTAGACCAAAACAGGCTCCTGGGAAAAATTTATAAACATAGAATCATAGAATGTTTCAGGCTGGAAGGGACCTCTAGAGGTCATCTTGTCCAACCTTCCTACACAAGTAGGGACATCTCTTCCTAGGTCAGGATGCTCAAAGCCCCATCAAGCCTTGAATGACTCCAGGGATGGGGCCTCTACCATCTCTCTGGGCAGCCCATTCCACTGATCTATCACCTTCATATTAAAGAACTTTTTTCTAATATCTAATCTAAATCTCTCCTTTCCTAGCTTAAAACCATTACTCCTGGTCCTATCGTTAAAAACCCTTTTGAATAGACCTTGCCCTGCCTTTACGTTGGCCCCTTCAGGTATTGGAAGGTCATGATAAGTTCCCCCCGAAGTCTTCTCTTCTCCAGGCTGAACAGCCCCAACTCTCTCAGTCTGTCTTCATATGAGAGATGCTCCATCCCCTCATCATTTTGGTGGCCCTCCTCTGGACATGCTCCAATATGTCCACAAACATGGAGAGATATTTCAAAGGTCCTCTTCTAAGTCTGTGCTGGAACTTGAAACTAGCTGAATTTAAAAGTGTTGGCAGGCCTGCTGTTGTATCTTTGAGTTTTGTAACACTGGATGTTTCTCCAAAAGCCTCCACTTTTGGAGTCAGGGTAAATATGTAAAGCTCTTAATTTTGATTTTTCTCTCAATTTTTCAAAGTTCATCTGTGAAGCATGAATTTGAAGAACTCAAAAAATCACTCAACACACTATTAAATTTTATGGCATAATTTTGGCTCTAAAATTTTGTTTTGTTTTTAAATCTTATGTCATGATGGGATGAATTTCCTTGCATCCATTTTGCATAGCTTTAGCTCAGTTCCAAAGACAGATTAGCTCTCGTACTAAATGTTCCCCAAAAGTATGACTGAGATTCCTTTTTAATACTGTTCTCAGCTGAGCTTATGTATAATCCTTTTCAAAGTGTAAAATGCCAAGGGATGTTTATGCTACAGCTTATATGACAGTATATTGTTGTTCCTTCACACTTCGCTGAACGGTCTACGAATACTAATCTATAAATCACTTACTTTTCTCACAGACACTTTAAAACTTTATGCTGTTTGTGGTATTGTCTGTTCTTTTCTAGGTATATAAAACACTTCAGTTTAAAGAACAACTGCTCTGTAATGATTTCACATTTGTTTTTCTGTAGTATTTAAGGGCCCTCACTGAAACAAGGGCCAAATTACACCAGACTCTGCAGGACTGTGTGGGGATGTCCTGGACTGCATGGGAATGCCCTGCTTTAGGGAAGTTGTAAGTGGACAAGCAGAGGTGGGACCTTCCTCGGTGCAGGAGAGGAACTGAAGGGTAAAGGAGGGTGGTGGGTTTTTTTCCCACAGGATCACATAGAGTGGCCTGGGCAGAGTTTGGAATTGAATCAATTCCTCCCAAATGTCAAAGGCTGCACTTCCACTGTGCATTCAGCAGTCTCCTTTCAAGGGTTAGTAAACACCAACATGCTCACTCATATTTTTGAAAGCAAACATCTTCTCCTGTGAACACTCCCCGCTATTCCAGTTGGAAGCTGATCTTCCCTACATAGAAAAGAGGTCCAATGCCTTAAGATTTGTCTTGGGTTTAGGGAAGAATGGAGATTCCCTTGAGTGGTGCAGACATTAAGTGGAAAAATGAAAGGAAGTAGGAGACTTTCCCTGGCTTGCTCTTGCCAGGGCATAAGACAAAATAGACTCCCTGCCTGCTCTAATAGACTGGCTGCAGAATGAAGAGGAGGCTGCTCCCCTGCAAGGGTAGTGGAGTCTTTCATATTCTGCTTTGCTTCAGGACAAAATTGTGATAAACCAGCATGGGGCAACACTCCCATGATCCGTCTGTGTAATGCAAAGAGTTTGTTCCTCAAGAAAGAATGTGTAGGCAGGAATAATTTTTTTTTTTTTTTTCCTGAAGAATTTTCTTTCAGGGAAATATATCTATACTCTTTTTGGGACAAGAGTATAGATTTTTCACCTGCTCTATGTAGTGGCCAGAAGGGTTTGCCACGGATTTAAAATCTCTTTGGGCAGTTTTGGTTGCTGATCTCTTTTTTCAAAAATTGTTCTTTGTGTCTGTACAACCACACATAATTCCAGGGACTTCTGCATGTCTCAGTGCAACAAACCATACTGAGAGAATATAATGCAGTCAGGGCCCATCAAATATGTAACTGAAAGTCTATAATTGGGTTTATTATCAGACATTTTGCTTGGGAAGATATGAAAACCAAACCACTGAACGGAGCAGTCAGAGCAGTGAACCTCAAATCTTAATCAATATAAAAAACTAAAAGTCATCAGAGGGCTGTAGCAGGGAATAGTAATAATGTGGTATTTGGGGCTGAGCATGCTTGATAGCTTAACCAGGGTGGCAGCAACCATGGCTCATGAGTGTTGGTGGGACACTTGTCCCTGAGGGGGATTTATTGGCAGCACTTCTGAGCTAAAGACCTTGTTTTGGCAAAGCAAGGGGAGCAGACACTGCAAGATTAAGGAGTAGGAGGTGATCATTATAAGAGAGCTCCTTGGGGAGGAAGGACTGACTCTGAAAATATGGTTTCTCCCCCAGGTGTTCTGTTTCTCTTATCAAACCAGTCTTTAGATGTCTGCTCTTCTCAAAATCAGAGTGCTCTGCTGACAGGGAGGGATGTTGGACCACACATTGTGGCTTTGGGACCTCTCTCCTGCCTTGGAGCTGAAAGGTCAGTGGCTCTAACCAAGTTTACCTTTTAACTACACTTCCTTCTGCAATTTGCCTCCATGGTGGTCTCTATAAGTCCCTTTTAGCTACAGCCAGTAGCTAAAGGAAGATACAGCCAGTTAAGCATATGATGGGATACGTACCCTTCAAAAGTTCAGGATCTGGGTTCTTCAAAGCAGTGTTGGCTCTGGTGCATGATGAGCAACCAGAACATTTCTGTTCTTACCTGAAAAAGGAGCAACATCCAGGAAGGATTTTATTTATTTAGAGGTTTTAAAGTATGCTGTAGAAACATAACAAAATACTTGAAACAATCTATTCTGACAGATTAATCCCTAAGAAAAAACCAATCTGATAAGATGAAGTGTAGATGCTTTTAGCCTTGGCTATCCATAACTTCTGACTCGGGCAAAGGTGTTGGATTTTTTTTCTACTCTGGGAACTGAATTTCACAAAGTTTTTGTTGCAAGAACAGAGGAGGCAGCATCTGGCCTCATGGGCTGAAGTGGATGGGTGGAACAGGAATAGGAGAAAATATCTGAATAATAACTCATGACGTGGATTTTGTTTGATTGTTTTTAAAAAGAAAACAAACAAAACTTAATCCACTAATTTTTTACCAGCAAAGAGTCGGTTGTGAAACCCATATTTCACCCAAATCAAAAAATAAGCCCTGAACTCTAGCACACCTGAAAGAAGAATTATACAAAAAAGTAAGTCCCGAATCCTGCAGTTTGCAAGTAAGTGAACATCTGTCAATCAAATCACAACCAAGCATTTATTTCACTGGAAACAGCTGGACCGACCAGTGGGTCAAACCCCAACCCTGGTGGAAACCTTAATAGTTTTAACGCGATTTCCCGCTGCCCACGCCGGGGGCGATTAAAACAACGCCGAAGAAGTGAGAGCTCCCCGGGGAGACCCGGGCTCGCCGCGGCGGAGGAGCGGGGGCCGAGGCCGGGCCGGGCTCCGGGGCCACCGCGGAGTGGGACGGCTCGTCCCGCGGAGCAGCGCGGAGAGGCGCGGAGCGGAGCGGACCGGACCGAGCTCCCGGAGCTCGCCGTGCGGAGCCCTGCGGAGCAGCTCGGAGCCCTCCCCGCTGCCGCGGCGGCCCCGGAGGGCGGGGGGCGGGCAGAACCGGGCTCGCCTCGCCTCCGCTGTGGAGGGCGGGGGAGGCAAGCCGTGCTGGGGACGGGGTTGTTTCAGGTTTTGTTTTGGAGCCGGGAAGCCGCCAACGCAGCAGACCCCGGCGGACGGGGGCGAAGTCCCGGTGCGGGGGCAGCCCGTCCTCTCCCTCCTTCCGCCGCTGCTCCGCGGGTGCGCGGGGTCCTGCGCCCGGAGAGCAACTTTCCTGCCCGCCCGCCGGCACCATGAACCAGACGGCCGGGGTGACCAACAACGTCCGCTGCTCCAGCAAGGGCTCCAAGGTAAGAGCGGCCGCGGGGGCTCCGCGGGGAGCGCAGCCTGGTGGCAGCGGCGCTTGGCGGGAACGGGGCTGCCCGGGTCCCTCCCCCCCTCCCTCCATCCCCCGCCGCTCCT
>VYZX01029350.1:325821-338956 GCA_013401335.1 Brachypteracias leptosomus | reverse complement strand
GCTCCTGGTCCCTAAACCTGTAGCTGAGAGCGTCCCCCCTCCGCCCCGGGCAGCAACCCCCTGCGCTCCCATCACTTCGCGAAGTTCAGCATCTCTCCCTGGCTTCCCGCCGCCGAGCCGGTTTCGGAGCCTCCTCCTTGGAGCGGTGCTCGGGGGGGGCAGGTACCGCTCCTCGTGTCCAGGCTGCGGCTTGGCGAGGTGCTGGACCGGCTGCTTGAGGACCGAGGATGCTGCGGCCTCGCAGCCCCAAGTGCTGGAATGGGCCGAACTTGCGTTCAAACGGGTTAAACCGATTTGAAGGTAAAGATTTATGCTGATGTATAATGTGGGATCAGGTGTATCTTTATCTGCTGCTTTTGCTTCTTGACAGGGTGAGTTTGCATATAGTGAGTGTTAAAAAAATAACTGGGATAAAACACCTTATTGTGCAGTCTGCTGAATTCAACAGAAATGTAATTGGGTGCTCGTACCTGATCCAGATCAAATTTGAATTAACCTTTTTTTGATGGGCATGGCCCTTGCATTTGCCTTTACAACACTGATACACTACAATATAAACTAGAGTCAGGTAGATCTATGAGCCCTCTTGTAGACAGTTCTTTTGATGCTCCTTCTGCAACTCTTTGAAATGTTTTTCAGTGTTTCTTTTTTTATGGTGGATTACCCCCCTCAAAGAGTTTAAATGGCTTTTTGAGGCTAGCATTTTGTAAAGTTACATGTTTCCCTATTAGATAATGGGATGCATGTTAAAGAAATGCAAAATTTACATTTCACCGGAAATGCTGCAGTGCTAACTTCTTCTTTATCTTATATCTTAATACCGGCTTCATGCTCTATCTTCTAGACTTGATGTTGTGGTGGTGTTTGAAATGCTGCTGCTGCTGCTCACCTGGTTGAATACTTCATGTCTAGTCCATGCAGACCTGATTCTACAAACTCTTAGGCACACAGTTTTACCTCATACCTCTTCTTCTATAAAGTGAATACAGTTATTCCTCTTTTTCTTGTATGAGCTTTTTAGGATTAAACCCACTAATCATAAGGCTATGTGAGTATTAAAAGATGCGACATGATGTGGGATGTGGAAGTACACAAACAGATTAGATGAGTCTGCTGAAATTATTTACTTAGCTCTATGACTAATCATATATTTGAAGTTAAACCCATGCATAAGCTCTTTGTGTAATTCAAGGGTCTTAAATTGAAGATCCTCCACGGATCTTGCCTGCAATTTCAATGTTAGGCCTCCTTTCCTTGCACTTACTGGTTTTCTTTGAGTTTTGGGTTGAACTGCTAAGGTTATTGCATATCAGTAATAATTTATTATATCAAGCTGCTGACCTAACACTTTAATGCAGAAGGAAGAGACGGAGCTCAAACGCGTATATTCTTAGCACATGATAATTGATACATTTGTATTTGTCTTGAAGTCATCTTCACCTTATTTTCAAGTGCTGTAGGATGTGGGTATTCTTTCCATTGGAAATAAATTTTTTTTTTTCAAGTCAGAAGATTGGCATGATTGATAGTTTCGGGTTTTTAATTAAAACACAGAAAGCTTTGTGCATGAATGATTCAGTTGCAAGAAAACCTTGCAGAGTTCAGAAATGATAGTATATCAAAGAGGTCTGAAAAAACAGCTAAGTGATTTGTAAGAGGTCTGTGACGGAGTAGACAAGAGGCAGAATAGCCAAGTTTTTATGACGCTGACTTCTGAGGCACAGAAATGCGTGAGAGAATTTTAGGGTTTTTTTTTTCCTGAAAACCAAACAACAGCAGCACCCCAACCAAAACAACTAACCCACAAACTTGTCTGACTTTTCTAATCTCCTAACTCTTGAACTCACTAGCCTATGATAATCAAACCTGACAGAACAGGAGAAGTGTCATAAATGTCAGCTTTCTACAAGTGTACAGGTGTCATGGAAATCAATCACTTAATAGGGAAGAAGAAATATTTAATACAGAGGAAGAAGCAAGGAGAAATCTGGCCATATCTCTGTCCAGTATACACTTGCAGCCCAGAAAGCCAGTTGTATCCTGGACTGCATCAAGAGAAGCATGGCCAGCAGGTCGAGGGAGGTGATTCTCCCCCTCTACTCCACCTTCGTTAGACCCCACCTGGAGTACCGTGTCCAGTTCTGGAGCCTCNACCCTGACAATTCTATAATTCTGTCACTTGCCCTGTCCCAGCAACCCAGTCAGCACAGGGCTGTAGCTACATCATGGGCTGTCCTTTGCTCATCACAGGTTGGGAGGGAATGGGGAAAAGGAAATAGTATAGAAGGAACTTCCAGAAGAAATGGAAACGTATGGTGCAGATGAGGCAGCTGTGGGTGTGGACTGGAATATTTGCAAAAGGGAGTGGGTTGAATGAATAATGCAGGGCAAAAATCCATTGTAAGTCAAACATGGTTGTTTCCATTGCTCATGAAACAACGTGCTGTTTTATGTTTTTCCCCCAAAAAGTAAGTTGTCACATTGTGTCAACTCAAAGAGCTGCAATTGGCAACTCACTGGAACAAGATCGCTCTTCTTCCTGATTTTACTCTGAGTTTTGCTCTTGCTAGGCAATAAACACTTCAAACTTCCTTTGCAAGATTTACAGCTTTACTCAGTTGTGATGAGCAAAGGAGGTAACATTTTAGAGGAGGGATACAATTAAAGCCCTTAAGTAGATAGCTTCATTGTCATTCCAAAGTCTAGTAACTAAAATATATATTTTTTCGACATTTCTTTGTAATGCTTTTTAGCTGTTTTTAACCAAGATCTAGCTCTAAGCTCCTTGTGGGTGCTACTGAAAGACTGATATGTTAGCTGAAGAGTACTATTTTTGAGAAATAGTTTGTGTACACATAGCTTCTAATGCTCTTTTTTCCCTGTCTGTGACTAATCCCATTGCCTATCCTAAGACAATTTGTGGGAGGATTCACCCCAACGCTGTAGTGAAAAGCTTCATCATAGGAACATTCCTGATGTGTTTGAGTGGTTGGGGTGGCGAGCCCTACAGCCACTGAGACTGTACAAAACCAACCACCTTTCTTGTGTGGGCTAGGAGCAGACTTCGACTCCAATTAAGAAAGTGCACAGTATTGGAAAATTATTCCGATCCTGACATAAGAATTTGGGGTTCTGTTCTGAGCTGTCACATTTTGACAAATTTCTTGAAGGAATTAATTAGGACTAAACTCCATGCGGGGACTCAGGCTTTTCAACACTGCACATTGCAGCTCCTGGCTTTTGGCTTTTATTCATCAGTCCAGAGCCCCATGGCAGCCAATGTAAGGCACAGAAATTGTGTCTTAAATTTAACTTCTTTTCTTAGATTAGTACCAAGAAAGATTCTATGAGAAGGCACTTTGTTTCATGTTGGGACTCCTAATTTCATCTGTCATGAGAGGAAAATCTACAGAAAACACTGGGAGTCATTCCTTTCTTTAGAAACCACTCTATTTAGGTCCTCCATCTGGGTATGGTGAGCAAGGAGGTATCCAATAGAGCAGGATTTCTAGGTGTTGATGAGGATTCAGGGACCCACCAGCTCCCATCCTTCGAGAGACTGTTGTATTCAGCAGGAGTTAGGCTGCTCCACAGCAGAAGCTCTCCCTTCTCTCCTCTTGGAGAGGAGCCAGGGTGCCCTTCAGAGTGGGGAAGATGGAAAGCGACAGTGTCTCTTGGGAAGAGGAGGATGCACTGTCTCTTTATTTTGTATGGAAATGCATTTAGCCAAACCACTGGCTGACATGGACAGTCTGGAGGGCATGGTCTAAACCCTCAGTTTGTACAGCAGCCTCAGCTGTACATTAGTGCACACCACTTGGCACAGCACTGCTGCTGATTCAGTCTCTTTTGACTTCTCTCTGACCATAATTTTGAATCACTACATGTAGCTGTTTTGTGTGGAGGTCAGTCTTGGGCATGGTCAATGTGTATCTTCTGGACCAGGTCTTCTAACTCTGGCAGCTGTTGTCCTGTGTTGTGCCAGTACAGCTCCTTTGGCACACACTCATGTGCAGCTTATGGCCCCAGCAGCACCTCCCTGGTGAATACCCAAAATAGTTTATATGTGTTTTGAGCGTAATGCAGTAATTTTACTACCTAAATTGCATTGATGTTTTATTAGACATTTAAATCTTTTTGTGGATCTAGGTCTTATCCTCCTCCTGATTCCAAACCTGATGTGTGAGTAGAAGACAAGGGGTTTCCTATCCCAACAGGAATGATGAGAGTCGCTCAGGCTGTACTGTAAAATGAAACAACTCTGAGTTAAACCTGAACAATTGGTGCATGTTTCCATCATGGTTTTCCTCAATGTGGCTTGCAGGACACATTTTGGACTGTAACAGATACTAAGTAACCATCCTTTCTTTCTCAGATTTAAGTATGTAAGCATCAAGAAAAGGTTGTTGAATCAAAGTCCTGAGGTTAGGACATCTGCCTGAACAACTGTAACCTGATTTTTAATCAGCAACAATGAAAGCTTGAGGATAACAGAGCAAATCATTTGGACAGATTTTTTTTTTCTTTTAAAGGAGAGACAATCGTTCTAATTAGCAATATTAGTATGTTAGAAAGTGGGTGTGAAAACAACTCAGTGAAGTAATTTGAAGTCTTTGTTAAAGTAAAGTACGCTCAATTAAGCTGAACTGGAAATACAATTTTGATTGTACCCTTGGCTGCTCTCCCTTTGTTTTGAAGGAACAAAATTAACCTAAAAGAGAAGCAAATTGCTGGTATGAGGTGTTCCTACAGAACTGAATCTTTTCAGGGAGCTGTCCTGATCTAAAGGGACAGTGCAGTGTTCATACAGCCATGGACAACACGTCAATAGTGTCCTTTTCAGAGGATAGGAGAGAGTTTGGTTTTTATAGTGGTTTATTCTTTAAACAGTTAATAAGAGATTATTGCATCTGTACTGGGTGAATCTAATTTTCTTCTCTTTACTTGAACTATTCCCCTCGTGAATTGCACTGATTTCAGTTGAATTACTACTTATTTATGTTGGTTTAATTGCAGAGAGATTCAATACTTCTAAAGTTATGGAAGCAATAGAATCACGGTATTTCTAGCACTCTTGGATGCAGAAAATGAAGATGAGGAAGCTATGGTCCCTCCTCTGTATTACTGTTGAAGCAGAAATGAGTTCAGTTTCACTTGCGTATCGTATTTTACTGTATGTGGTAAGTTACTATGTATGGGCACAGCTAAGCAGTATATTTTCGAGTTGTCCAATTTTAATACTCTAGTGGGAATGCAAGGTTGACTTCCATACCTAATAAGTATTAAAGTAGGACTTGATGTAGCTGACAGGGCTTTAAAACATGATCAGTCAGCTATCCTCAAAATCCAGCCCAGCTCAGAGGGTAGTCCATTAGAAATTACACTTCCATCTCAGAACATTTCAGAGTAGTCTAATACAGCATTGCATGACAGCCCCAACTAAGATCAAGGCCCAGTCCTGCTCTAACCCCATAGAGACAGCAATGGCTTTACCTTCAGAGCATGTATGGTTTAAGTTGACAATAAGAGGCAAAAAGCTGGGAGAAGGGGAGAAATACTCTAGTTTAGCAGGTAGTGAAGTAAGGTGCTAAGTGTAAACCGGCAAACCTACCAAGCTTAACAGATAATATTGATCTCAAATTCTATGGAAACTGCAGGCTAAGTAGAGAGGATAGACTGAAGTTGAGCTTCTGTGCCACAGAAGCAATACCGGCAATACCGGCCATTGGCCATTTAACAGCCAGCTGGCTCATCAGTACGTGCTGCTGACACCCCACCAGCATACCCCTCTGTATGAAGCATGTCACCCCTTGCCTAGTGTAGGTGTCAGCAGGGAAAAGCTGTGGGCAAAGAAGGGGGAGAAAACTGTAGTCATGAGTCCTCTGTCCATTAGGAAGCAAGGAGATAGTCTGGCTCCTCGTGGAGCAGGGTTTTGTTTTGCACATAGGGTGGAGCTCTGTAGCATTGATTTAACTCTTTCCCCTATTCTGGTTCTCATAGATCCTCTATCTTCTCTGTCATTTATGGGGGATCTTTCACAAAGCAGCAGAGGAAGGCAAAACCTGTCAAAACTAGGAACGGTGAACTCTAAATCAAGAAAAAGATGCCAAGGAACTTCAAGGGAAGTGCTTGAAACTGTTTTTTATCACATTCTCTCTCTTTCTTGTAAACTGTAAGTTTTCAGTTGACATTATCTGATGGAAGTGCTGAGTTAGAGAAGTTTTGCTTCAGATGGTGTAAATGGAAAGATTTTTAGACATTTCTAAGACCTTAAGCAACCCAGCTAAGGATTTTAGGGGTAATGGCTGTGGCAAGTTCTTGACCAGATCTTGTATCATTTCAGACAGTGAAATCTGCTTGCTTTGTGATTCTACCTGTAAATCTGATGGGTTTTGACAGTTAATTCCAGCTGTATTCCCTTGAGTACTTCCTGGGACTGTTGGAGTGTCAACTGTCCTGCAAAGTTGCCATTAATGGGAAATTTTGCAAGGAGGATAATGGAAAGTTCAAGACTACAAATTTTGGTGGAAGGCTCAAACACCCCTTTGAAGGATGGGAAGACAAAGAGGGATTGCTGGGCTGACTCTGTAAATGCCCTGAGAGATCAAAAACCCCCTGGCAGGGGTCATGTCTGACTGGAGGGAATCCAACTGCCAGATGCAACCTGGGGAGATGAGGCTCCTCCAGTCCTGGAGTTGATGGAGCTGCTCCTCTAGGCATTTTGAGTGATGAGGAGCAAAAGAAGCCATGGGTTCTGTACCATTGCCTGGGGTGTATTAGAAGGGGGGTGGTTAGTAGGTTGAGAGAGGTTCTCCTGCCCCTCTACTCTGCCCTGGTGAGACCTCATCTGGAATATTGTGTCCAGTTCTGGGCCCCTCAGTTCAAGAAGGACAGGGAACTGCTGGAGAGAGTCCAGCGTAGGGCTACAAACATGATTAAGGGAGTGGAGCATCTCCCTTATGAGGAAAGGCTGAGGGAGCTGGGTCTCTTTAGCTTGTAGAAGAAGAGACTGAGGGGACACCTCATTAATGTTTATAAATATATAAAGGGGGAGTGTCACGAAGATGGAGCCAGGCTCTTCTCGGTGACAAACAGTGATAAGACAAGGGGTAATGGGTACAAACTGGAACACAGGAGGTTCCACTTAAATATGAGAAGAAACTTCTTCTCAGTGAGGGTAACAGGACACTGGAACAGGCTGCCCAGGGAGGCTGTGGAGTCTCTTTCTCTGGAGATATTCAAAACCCGTCTGGACACCTTCCTGTGTAACCTCATCTAGGTGATCCTGCTCCGGCAGGGGGATTGGACTAGATGATCTTTTGAGGTCCCTTCCAACCCCTGACATTCTGTGATTCTGTGTGATTCTGTATGCACCAGCAAGGGTGTACTTTGCCTAGAACAGCTGTTATTTTAAGGTTTTTGGAGGTACATGAGAAAGGGGCTGGAGAAGGACTGTTCTCCTCCCCAGTAGATATTTGCAAGGAGCATTATGGCAGGTTTGTGTGGAGCTCGAGGGGTTTCCAGCAGTGCATGGGATTTTGTTCTCTGAATCTCTGCAGTGCCCTCGGGTGCGGGGAGCCCCAAGCCCTGAATCTGAATGAGCTCCGGGGACCGGCGGCGCCAGAGCCGTCCTGCTCCCTCTTTATCTTCTCTCTGCTGCTGTTTTTCATCTTTAATGAGAGCTGAACATACCATAAAATTTTATTGGGTGTTTATGCTAACAAAATTAACTAACAGTTGGTGCTTTAAAAATGCAGCCGGAGCTCTGAGTGCTATAACTGGAGTCTGCAATGGCTTTTTAACTGGTGTAGGACAGAGCAAATGCTTGAGCGCCAATGTCATTTAACAGGAAACCATTTTATATTAGCTTTTTATTGACCAGAACTGATTAATTGGGATTTTAAAAAGCCAAAAACTTAGTGCAATATGTGTTTAAACAAAATCATGTTTTCAGGCATTAGATAGCTAGAAGCTCTGTCAAAATTGTGGGGTTAATTTATAATACCAAGACCAATGGACTGATAATCAAAATAAATTAGCTTAGCCATTTCAATACTTTAATGCTTAAGTCAAATAATAGGGAGAAGATTTATTTTAGCATTTTGATTATTCTGTTTCCCAATAAAATAGATATAATATCGTGCTGTGAATGCTGTATAGATCACTTGAGACCATGACTTCGGTGAGAGTACAAAGGTGCTCTAGGCTATAGAAAAAAAGAGGAAGGGATTAACTTCAGACTCTATTTCTTGTTCACTAGAATGCATTTGGCTTATTTCTATATTAATGTTGTTAACTAAACATAGGAAAGTAATTTGCTTTCACTCATTCATTTATTTATTTAGCGCTGTTATTTATTTTCATTCAGTCTTCCCACTCCTAGTCAGGGTAGAGTTTGATGTTTATGATCTTTACATTATGCTGGGGATTTTTATGCTGGTTTTAAAACAAAATAACCAGACTGACATGCTGGGATATTTATATCTTTTGGGTGAATGAAATAGTTTGATAACCAGCACTGATTTACCACGTATTTACCTAGGTATAGGCAGGGCTGATTTCTATTTCATGGTGTTGCCAGAAATCAAGTTTGGCCAAAAGTCTTGTGCTAGCACTCAAGAGGAATGTCCTGATTCCTGGATTAAGCCCTGAGTTACACTGGGATACTGGCCAAGTGGTTTAGGCTTTACATTTTCACATTGTCATGTTATCATAGATTCCAGCAGATTTTCAAGGCCGGACGCTGCTGCCATCCAGAAAATGTTCTCCAGTCTGCTTCTAGCTTCCCACTGTAAGCATGGTCTTGGGGATCTAATGTGAACTCGTGGCCATCAGCAGTACTTGCACCTCACTGAGACTGGGTCAAATATTTTGCCCATGCTTTAGTTTTTTCTGTTGATTACAATAAGGATGAGCCTTTCCTTTGCATGGTCTGTGAGCTCTTTGGTGGAGGATAGTAACTTGGTAACCCACAAAGTGGGGTTCTCATCCTTACTGTTGGCTTTATGTTATCTTTAAAATCTGAGAATTTAGCAATCTTTAGTGTTGTTAAGAACATACTCTCTTTTGAAATGAAGGAAAAAACATGTGGGAGAGGCAGAGATACAGGAGCTTACACAGTCCCTATGCTGTGACATGCCAACCTTGCTCCAGAAGAGGACCTTGGAGAGAAGTGTACCCAAAAGAACAAGTTGTGTTGCAAGCACAGAGAATATGGAGGTGAAGAGGGGAGCACATCAATGTTTCAGCTAACTTGAAGGGAAGGTTGTTAAAATTATGAAACCTTAGGTAGTTTATAAAAAGATCATGTACAGCACTCCTAGGTGGTGTGCCTTCAAGTAGGCAGGATGAAATACACTGCAGCAAGGCTGAGGCTCGTCCTCAGTGGGAGCCCCAGGAAGAGGGTTGGGGACCAACAAAGGTCACAGGTGCTGGGCTTCTCTCAGCTCTGCCAGCAAGTTGACAAGGGGCAGGACATCAACATTCTGAGGTCAGCTAACTTGCTTAGTTGCAGATGGCATTTAAAATTGGAATGCTAGGAAGAGGCTAAAATTATGGCACACAGATGTGTACTGCTGGTAATTTACTGCTACTCAGGGCAGCAGATACACCATATGCTTTTTTGCTTTTAAAATTTTTCTTTAATATATTAGTTTATGCTTCTAGGCTTTTGACTTTTCTTGGGCTTCCCTTCAGCATCCCAATATCCTAGTGTTTGCAGATTTTTAGTGCAGTTTTTTATCCAAGTTGGCTTTTGATGCATGATCTCACACAGAGCCTTTGCCACTGGTTTGACTCTTCTCCTAAGTGAAAGATTAAATAGTTTTCATAAGTTACAAGTCCAGGAAAGGTCCAGCAGCAGGGACTTGCATCAGTGTGATTTCTATTGTGGCACTCTGTATGATTTTAAATTTGTTCATTGGTTTATGG
This sequence comes from Brachypteracias leptosomus, assembly GCA_013401335.1. Classification (NCBI taxonomy): domain Eukaryota; kingdom Metazoa; phylum Chordata; class Aves; order Coraciiformes; family Brachypteraciidae; genus Brachypteracias; species Brachypteracias leptosomus. Next base: position 329,026 of record VYZX01029350.1, on the reverse strand, counting down.
TCATCCTTCAAACTAAGGATTTTATTCTTCACTTTTTGTTCTTGCTGCTTAGCATTGATTTCTGTGTGTGATCCCACTGATTGTCATGGGGCTTCTCTTAACGCCACTTAACATGAATCAGGGTTACTTCTGGGGCCCAATGGGAGCACACAATACAATACATTTCCCTTGACACACTACGTTGCCTCACTGCCAGTCTTCTTGTCTGACCACCTGTTGCACAACTGATCTGCCAGTGGAGAGGCCACCAATATTTTCCAGTCACTTACTCCAAGTTTGGCCACTCCTTATTGTTCTAGATCTCTTCTCCAGCAGGTCAGGACTCTCCTTCAATTCCCCAGGTCCTGCTCTCTTCGTGCTCCATATTTTCTGATCTGTTCCAACTTTAGTAGATATTGCTAAAATTCCCTAAGGCTACAGTTGTATTACACCTTGCCCGTGTCTTTCACACCCTCATTTAGGGTTCATTCCTGCTGCCTTACTATACCTGCTCTGCTCCTACTGCTTTGGTTTTTTATGGCAGGTGAGGGCACTGAATATTCTGCTTTACAAATAAGTTAATTTATTTCTGGTGAATTAAGCCTGCTGGTTTTCCCTTATTTTAGGTAGTAAGGGAAATTTGCTTGTGCTTTTTGTTAATGTGTGTGAGTTGTTATCCATAAAGGGCATTTATAGCATAAAAATAAACTGCCTTGCTGGTTTATCCAACTCAGTTATTCAACACTTCCTCACTGAAGGACTTGATTTGGATTGAAACACAGATATCTTCATATGGGCCACTGAAAAGGTGGTGATGGCTCTTGGTCACTGCAGCTTGGGCGTTTACAAAGGTATTTCAAGGTGTCACTCAGAAACTGCACCTAGAATTTCTAGCCATGTATGGTCATAATGGAGGTGATGAAGGTATCAGCCAAGGATGGAGGGAGGAAAGAAATTGTTTATGGACCCTCAAACTATTTATGGCAGTAATTCAAGTGGTTTTGTTGCTTGGTTTGTGGTTTTTTTTCTCTCTTTTTTTTTTCTTTTCTTTGCAGAGCAGTAGAAAACTTCAAAGCTTTTTTATGACTTTAATGGAAAGTAATCAATGCTGTGCACCATCACAGTGTTATGATAAAAATACCTCAGTTAAAACTACCTTTGACAGCAAAATATTCTAAGTGACCTCCAATGTTTAGCATTCCTCACGTACTTTCCTACTGTAGCTTCATTATATTTTACAACATATATTTTACACCAGAGAAATTCTGATTGGCAGCCGATATGGAGTAGCTGAAAGAGAGAGAAATTATTCTGGTTTTGTTTTAAGCACAGGAGAGATGTACACATCTAACTTCCAGTAATGTCAGCAGAAGCAACATACCTAAATGTCTTGTGTGCTGATGGAAGAATTGCCTCTAAAGCTTTTTCAGTATAAAGCATAAAATTTATTGAAGAACCCAGTAATGAAGAACTATGATTCCTGGCGCTTAAAATTTTAGTGATTGTACAAAAATGAGGCCTCCAGCACTTTAAATTATCGTTTTTAGAGACATTACTACAAATGACTTATTCTTTCTTAAGAGCTCCTCTCTTATTTCCTTGTAAGCATTTGTTAGATTCGAGTTTGATATGGAGATCGTCTAGAAGGAAAAAAAAAATCAATATTTTATTCAATAGAAGCTGTCACTTATATACTCTCATGCTTTGGAAATAGAAATTTAAAAGAGTTAGCAGAAAGCTAGCAAATTACAGTGTGGTCCTACCACTGTTATTCCCAAACTTAGCAACTTAACTAAGACTGTAACACCGTTCATATGAACAATGACTGTATCCAATGGAGAAATAACTCTTCTTTGCAGAGGCTGAAGCACAAAGATGCAGCCAAAGACTTAAATAAAATGATAAAATGTAGGTGTCATCAAAGCAAAGATGTATGTTTACACTGTGTTGTAGAAAAGGCATGTACTGTCCCATGAGTTGTTTGAAAGCCAGTATGATCTCGTCAGCAGCACCACAGGGTCCAAGTGATAGCGTTTGCCAAAAAAGGGCTTGTTTTGCTGAGTGGGGAGGGTATATGGAGCATCACTGAAAAGGGACCTTCTTTCTGATGTGTAAATGTGAATGGGTCTTCACACTTTGGCTACAGGTGTGCTGTAACAGCTCTCCTAAGCACCACTGTAGCAGCATTCCTAAGCAGGAAATTTCTTATATCTTCCAAGGTTTCCAATTTCATTTAATAAAAAAGGAATGCAAAAAAAGGCTCATGTTTATAGGCAGTATTGCTGCAGAGGTGAAAAAATACCATCAAAATGATGCAGAAGTGTTGACTTCAGAAAGACTGAAACTCTCTTTCTGCAGTAACTGGATAATCAGTGTAAGGTGATCCTTGAAGGATAGGACTCCGTTTAAGGGTTACAGCACCAATATTTAGGCATCTAATTTCTGCTCACATGTAACCTAAGGGTGGGATTTTTCTGCATTAGAGCTGTGTGAATCCCTTCAGCTGCTGTACCATGGGGATATGAATTTCCCACAGATCTTGTGTTGTGTCTGTCAGCACCAGCAGTATGTCTTGGAGATGCTGAGACACCTCAAATGATGCTGGGCATCTTCTTTTAGGCAGTGTAGTTGGACAGGCAATGCCTAAACTCCCATTATAGTCAATAGGACACAGTCAGTAGAGTCTAGAGAATGATGAAGCTCACTGTAAAGTGTCTGTGGGCTGGCTGCTCCTTGGCATGTTTCTTATATTCTATTGACTTTTTTTGACTAGATCCCTGTTGACTATAATAGAAATTTAGACACCTGGCACTCATATAAGCACCTAAGTGTAGCATCCTAATCTCAAATTGCATCCCTCTTGTAGCACCAGCCTTGTCTGCTCTGTTATTAGTTGTCAGTGTGGGTAAGAAAAGCAGAGAAGAATTACGGTATTAAATTCTTGCCTGTCATTTCCCAAGAGTCAGGACATTTCTTGTGGGTCAGGACAGATGACTGAATGCTAGAGTGTAATCAGCATACCTGAGATTGATATATCTATAATAGTACAAGGCAGAGCAGGGGAAAAATGACCGGTTTCCCTTTCCTAAAATTCAGGTTTCAGAAAAGCTTGAGTTATTCTAATCAGGGTAATTGTGGCAGCAGACTTAGGTTGATGTCTGCATTTCAGTCTAGATGAATCTTTGGAGAGGCAGGACCAAGAGAAAAAGGATGCATCGGGAGATAT
>VYZX01029350.1:274676-325793 GCA_013401335.1 Brachypteracias leptosomus | reverse complement strand
TTTTTTTTTTTTTTTTTTTTGAAAGGTTAGTCCAGCCAAGCCAATCCTTTTGAAATGGGAGAATAAGGGTTGCAAAAATGCTGATATTGGTGCACGGAAGATTTATTAATCTCTGTGTGGAGTGGAAGGCAGATGTAGATAAAGCAGGCAAGGTTAAATCACGCTTTGCCTCTAATTGTGAGTGTGATACCAACATCGGTGCCTTTGACTGCGAGGTCCTTTGGGAGCCCTGTAGGGCACGGTACAAACATTAGCTGGTCAGCTACTACCCAGGCCGTGCCTTATTTTGTAAATGGTACTCTAAATAAATTTAATCGATAATGAGATCTTGTATTGAAAATTACACTGCTTTCTTTTGATAGCTTGCATTTTTTGGCATAAGATTCCCCTCCCCTTGCTACTCTAAGAATTAAAGATGAGGTATTTACTTCAGTGTTCAAAATAAGGGCCAAGGCTCATTCTCCACTTCTTAAATATGTGTTTAATGCCAGCATGGTGACATTGCCCTTAGTCCCGTTGGACCTCAGTGGACTTAATCCAGCACGTGGCTGATGGTAAAGAAAGATCAGGCTGTGTCAATATTGCTAACAGTCTTAGCATCCTACCCTGGTTCTTTCATATTTAGGAAATAAAATCTTAATTATTTAGAACTTTGAGGTAAGCAAGTGTTTGGAAGGTTATTTTGGGGGGAAATAGAGCTGGTTTTAGTCTCTTTTTCTGGTGGATAGCTCTGGCTTGTTACATTTAGATGGATTTTTTTATTTCGTTGTGCTTTTTAAAGAAGACTTTTTTTTCCATTTAGAAATAACTCTGTGGCTAAGTGACAGAAGAATTTGTAAAACTCAGTGGGGAAAACATCAACTCTTAGAGGAAAGCGGGGACACATTAGAAAGTTATTTTCAAAACTCTGCCAGAATTTAGTAAACTGTGTTTTAGAGGCATTATCCTCAGAGGGGAGGAGATTAGCAGTGGAGGAAGAGGCAGTCACCAGCTAGGGTATATCTGTGGAATCCATTGCTGTGGTGTTTCAGCTCCTCAAAACCTCTAATAAGATTTTCTTCAGATAACTACTGATTGCTGTTAGATTGGATTGGATTACATAAGATTAGTGTTACTCCAGTTGTACAGACAGTGGAACTGAGGACCAGATTTTGAAAGATGTTTAGTCAGTTATGTATTAAAACATGACACTTTGTGGTCTCTGCACAAGGCTCTGCCATTACATGGGAGGTGGGAGCTCTTTATAGAGGTTTTTCTTTTTTGTTTTCTTTCTTTCTTTTTTGAGCATCCCAGGAGTGCTTTCCTGAAACAGGCCATGTAATTTTGAAGCCCACCTAACTAACTCTCCTGGCTTCCTCTGGGCAATCCAATGAAGACCAAAAGGAAGGAGTCCAGGCTTCACCATTGTCTATCAATAAACCAATCACTCAATTATTTTTTCTCTGGCTGGCAGAAGGAAGATGTTTGAACTCAGGTGGTCTAGTGGCATCACTGGAAACCACTGACTGTTGCTGATGGTTTATATATCTTTGGGAATGTGGGTTCCCATCTTGCATTGATTTCTGTAGTCTTATGCATCTAAACGCTTCAAATGCCCTTAAAAACTGATCCTTGATGATTTTGACTTAGGAGTACCCACTGCCATCAGAAATAACAGTTTCATGTGCAGTCCCTCCTTCCACCTTCTAACTTTTGAAAATACAATCCATTTTGTGCAAATGAAACACTTAGACCATGGTTTCAGGTAAATTTAAATTTGGCCTTTGAATTATTTTTAAATTAACTCAAATAAATGGATGGCATTTGTAAATATTAATTTTGTGTAGTCAGAATTGGGGACCATATGTGACAATAGGAGAATGCTCCACAATCATGTTGAGGTGAAATTCTGCAAGCTAAGTCCAAAAGTGCTATCAACTTCACTGCCACTAACTCTGAAAATAACTAAGGTGCATCAGTTACATGACTTCAGTAGTCCTCAGAGCTTTTAATCATAGAATAGTTTGAATTGGAAGGAACCTCTAAAGGTCAACTAGTGCAACACCCACCTCCCCTGCAATGAGCAGGGACATCTTCAACTAGATCAGGTTGCTCAGCGCCCTGTCCAATTTGACCTTGAATGTTTCCAGGAATGGGGCATCTACCACCTCTCTGGGCAATCTATCCCAGTGTTTCAGCAACCTCATTTTAAAAAGTGTCTTCCTTATATCTAGTCTAAATCTACCTTTTTTTTAGTATAAAACCATTACCCCTTGCCCTATCACAATGGGCCCTACTAAAAAGTTTGTCCCCATCTTTCTTATAAAGCCCCTTTAAGTATTGAAAGGCTGCAATAAAGTCTCCCCAGAGCTATCTCTTTTCTAGGCAGAGCAACTACAACACTCTCAGCCTTCTTTCATAAGAGAGGTGTTCCATCCTTCTGATCATTTTTGTGGTCATCCTCTGGACCTACTTAACAGGTTTGATAGAACTGAGTTACTTAAGTTACTCCTGCATTTCGAAGGGCAGTGGACATCTCAGAGTTTCTAAATGTCCACCTTAAACACTGAGGGATTGAACTGGGGAGGAGATTAACAGCATGCCTAAAAAACAGATGAGATTTGGTTTCTCCAATTAAGACCTTACTAGACATGCTTTAAAAGAAAGGCATCACCTTTCCCTGGCTCTCTGGAGAATAAAAAATGTTGCTGTGTCCAGGGGAAGATGGGGCAGTGTGAATCTGGGAGTGCCCTCTCAGCCCCAAGGGAGAGAAGGATGCAGAATTCAAGATGTCCCATTTTTTAGCTTTTCCCAGTGGGCTGCTGCTGAGCAGTTTCAGGAGGTTTCAGGCTGGTTTTCAGGAAGTCTCTGTGCAGTAAAATGACAAGATCCTATTTTGAAGTGCTTAATTCTCTGCAAGGCAGTACATATAATCTAAGGTTTTGGACTGTACCAGTGTTTTGCTCTGTTACTAAGTTTTTTATGGACTCTTCATGCTGATAATCATGAACAGTCTTCCTGTGCTTCCTACATATCATAACATATTGTATATGTCACGAGGGTAAAGAGCGCTGATGCCCAGAGATCCTATAGGGTGAATACAGAATACTACTAATTGTTTATTATTTGGAAGGTCTCAATCCTGCAAAGGGATCTACTGTTTCACATGGTCAGGTCTGATGGCTTTCTGCATGACATGCCTATGATATTTGAAAAGATGTAAATCTTTCACTTGGCTGAGCAAAACTCCTTCATGATGTGTAATTAGCTCCAGTTTGCAAAGTCCTGAACAAAAGTCACTAAGAATTTCCCTCCTTTCCTTTCTTCCTGTGTTTGCTGCATGCAGAGAACAGAAGTAGAAGGCTGTGTAGTGACCTGAGTGTTTTAAGCTGTGGTATTTTCCTGAATGCTGTTTGGAACCTTTCCACAGAAGACCTCTGTTACGCAGCACCATTTATGGGTGGGGAAGCAGAGAGGTCTGTCTTGAGTGAAGCATTGAGGTCTCTTTGTTCAAGCCCAGGTTTTTGTTCCTTGAACTCATGCACACTGTGCTAATCACTAGATTGCTCTGCTGCTCCTTAGAATATTTTGATCATGAGATTTTGGTTGTTTTTATTTATATCTTCGTAACATCCTTATTTTCCCATTTCATTATATGAAGGAAAAAGGGCAGTGAAAGTTTTTGGAATACATGAATGCTTAATTTTTTGTAAGCTGATTTGTATCCTCCTGCCTTGCTGTGGCTTGAAGTGAATTTTAGATTTTTAGAGCAGTGATATACACCATTAAAGAGTCTTGCTGTATAACCAGGCACAGTTTCTGCAAAGCTGCCTCTTTCTTCAAATAAGATCAGAAAGATAGCAGACGGAGAAAACCACGCTGCTTAGGAATGAATAGCATGTTTTATTGAACCAGAACAAGGGGGCTGCAGTGATGTGCGGTTGGTGTGCAGCATCTTCACTTGCACATTGATTCCACTCATGGATTGATAGCTGGCAATAGTTGGCTGCTAGTTTGAGATCGTAGGCGTGCCCTGTGCTTGAGGGCAAAGTTTCAGAACAAAATGTGAGTGTTATGTGAGCAGTTACAACACATTTTGACCTTGATCTTTGGATATAGCCAAATACCACAAGGAAATTCAGAAAAGCACAAGGAACAGAGCTGGCTGTAAGGCTGCTCGAACAGGCACTAGCTTCCAGCATCCCAAGAAACTGCTGTGACAGCCAGAGATCAGCAGTAATGGACCAGCTGAGTCTCGATTCTGTCATGACTCTGAAATGTTCAAGTTAACTCAGGGCACTCTGGCAGTCCATTCCCAGCAGAAAGCTATCCTTTCTTCTCCCCTCTGGGGTGACCTTTGTGTGTGAAACCTCGAGGCTGAAGAAGAGTTGCAGCACTGTGTTTTTGCAGCCCACATGGCTGTTTTCAGCAGGGCCCTTCTTATGCTCTGGGTGGCTGCCAAATATTGCAACCCCTCCTGCCACAGTGTATCATGCAATGTGTCCCCATGCATTTCCAGCTTAGCAAGCTCCCTGTGCTCTTTGCCCTTCAGAGCACTCCGGTGATGGAGATCCTGATCTCCAAGGGGTCAAGTCAAGAAGTCCTCACAGGCAAGTAAAGGCTGTTGCATGACATGCAATATTTAGCACTCCATCCACCTCCTGTGCTACTTCTAAGACTCCCCTCCACCTGCTCTGAGTAGAAGATCTCAAGCCTGGCTGAGGATCCAGGACTGTTCTGTCTAATTTGGTTTTATCTTTTGGCAGCAGCAAATTAAATATTTTCTAATAAAATGCAGATGTAATAGTAAGTTGCATGCTGAATTCTATGCCTTTCTCTTCTTTAACTTTAATTTTTATTATGTTACAGAGAAACTACATGATTTTTTTTCCCTATGGAAAATAAACATTGTTGGTCCTGACTATTCTGGTTTTCTCTGTCCCTTGATTTGTAGGCTGTGCTATCATCTCAGTTCAGTTTGTGCTGATATGTTTAGCACTTGTGGTGGGTTTGTGCATTTTCAAGACGAGAACTGATGTCAAGCTATCCTTTTTTTATTCTCCCCAGTTTTGCAATTTTGATCTTTGCCTCTCTTTGATAGGTTGAAGATCCATTGACTGCTGTCTTGGCATCTGAAGGGTTTGGGTTCCCAACCTGAGATTCCCATTGTGAGGGGACTGTTTCCAGAAGGGCTTTAGCCTCCCAGAGGAGAAAAAATAGGTTATTTATTTAGCAAAGTTAGATAGCTACATATCACTTTTTAAAAATCCTAGCCAAAGTGTGTGTGTGTGTATATATATATATACATACAATTTTTTTTTTCAACTGTGGAGTTCATCTATTTAGATATTTTCAAAAAACAGCTCCCTTTCCTAAGAGGAAAACATTTACTGTGACATCCATTTCATCCTACGCCTTTCCATCCGAAGAGGCTTAAGTTGCAACCTGTTTGGTTTTCACTTACTTCTGTAATTCTCTTTTAAAGTTCCTTTCACAATGCAGTGCAGAAGGAAAGAAAAAAAAAGAATAAGCACAGAGAGATTTTATATGCTAAGGAGGCTACTTCAGACAGAGGCAATTAACTGGTGTTGTACAGCTCATATGAGAAAATTGAGAGATGTGAACTAAAGATAGGTCTTTGAAAATGTGGTTAACAGGCAGATCTTGAAAGATTCCTCCTGCAGTAGCCAGGGCTGAGGTCACAGTCATTTGGTCCTGGTCCTAAGCAGTTTACTCACTGCAAACCAAGATGAGGACCTTGATTCCTTCCATTCTGAGATTGAGAGATGTGGGATAATTTTGCTCCCCTGGATGGAGACAGCCCAGAAGTCTCTTACATAAAGGTAGTCTGTGATTTTTATTTTTTTTTTCCCTTTTCTTAATTTTTTTCTTTTTTCTTTTTTTTCCCCCCCCCCCCCCGTAACTACTGAACTATTTCTGGAGAATTTACAAAAAAAACAAAGCAAATGCTTCCCATAGTAGTGAAACAAGTTCTCTAAGATATGTTGAAGGTCCCTGACTGTTTTACTCATTACAGCTGTGAGAAGCTGATGAGAAATTCTGCCAAACAGAAATCCCCTGCTGCTTGGGAGCAGCCGATTTGAGAGGGGTGAGCGACCTCCTGCAGGTTCATGGCTACTGAAATCAGCCCCATGCTGCTGCTGACCACGAGCTTACAATTTAATTCAGCTCACTGGCTCGTAACTCAAATATAAAGAATAGTATCCATCTATATTGTCTTTATTTGTTTGTACAAGAATCACATGTGGACAAATTCCTTGCTGGTGTCAGCACTGCTGGGGTCAGTGCAAATGTGCTTGTTCACACCAGCAGAGATTTTGGCACAGCTTCTTTGTAAGCAGTCAGACACCCCCTACGAGGACTCATGCGTGTGCTCAGAGCTCCAACTGCTCAGCACCGAGAGGGAGAATGTCAGTGGGGGTGGGGGACTGGTTGGATCTACCCTAAAGTCCAGTCATCCAACAAATGAAATGGTAAGACAGAGAAAGACAACTGCTAATGCCTCTGCAGATTAAAATACTGGGAAAGGGTCCTGCTCCAGGAGTACCAAAGGTATACAGGTCAACTGCACTGTGATGCAGGAGCCTAAATCATCTTTAAGCACCTGGGCAGCAGTCCAATAAAAGTCAGATTTGTGCTCTACACAACAGATTTTTCCCTGGCTCATCCTTAAACATTGCATCTCTGGGGCATGTTTTGTACATATGAAATATTGCTAGGAAAGCCAAGATGGAAAATTCAGATACCTTCTCAGACGTGGTTTTTCTGTCTACATGTGAGTTTTCTAACATCTTTTTTTCCAAACTCAGAAACCCCAAAGTTTGGAATGATCATGCAACTTTGTGACATACCTTGCAGATGGACAGGTCCGTAAGGCAAGAGGTGATCTACTTTCTTTCATTAGTGTAGTTTTTTACTGTGAGAGGAATTATGTGTGTTCTTTGTTTAATATATAAAGTAATTCAACCTGCTACTGTATGTTAAAAATTAGGGGTTAGCTCAGGATGTAAAATTCCTTTAAACCAAAGGACGCGGGGGGCAAAGTCTAAAAGGGCAATGATCATGCCATTACAACCAACTGGGGAGTAAGACAGGCCGCCCAGAGGAGTGACAAATGTTCCTATGTGCCTCCCAAGATAAGAACCGAAAGACCAACCACTTCAAGTGTATGTACATCAATATACACAGACTGGGGAACAAACAGGAGGAACTGGAGCTCCACACCCAGTCATAAAGTTATGATATCATAGGAATAGCTGAAACATGGTGGGACAACTCATGTGACAGGAGGATCATGAAGGATGGCTATAGGCTGTTTTGTAAAGATAGGCAGGGAAAAATCATAGAATGGTTTGGGTTAGAATGGGTACGAGTCACTCCTGGGGAGATTCCAATGGCACACTGTGAAAATTTTTTCACAATGAGAACAATCAGCCATTGGAATAATCTCCCCAGGAAAGTGGTGTATTCCCCAACACTGGACACTTTTAAGATTCAGCTGAAGAGGGCTCTGGGCCATCTTGTCTAGACTATGCTTTTGCCAAGAAAGATTGGACCAGATGATCCTTGCAGTCCCTTCCAACCTAGTATTCTATGATCCTATGACTTCCTTTTTACATTCTCAGGTTTTCCTGTTGAATGGGTTTTTTTTGGGACTAACGATACTCATGGATCTGGCAGGGTTCAAGCAGTGCCTGGTTCAAGTACTGATGGGCAATTGGAGGATATTGTCCTCCATAGCTTGCCTCAGAGAAGTTTTGGGTTCCTCTGTCATTTGTCTTGGTTTATATCCTCTCTTGAAAATACATACCCGGTGTTCCAAATACTCTCTCTTCTCATTTTCCTAATTAGTATGGTTTTGCAGGTTAATTACAGAGATTTGTAGTGGTTAATTATGCAGGTAACTTGCTCAGGAGCTGTTGACCTGGAGACATGACTTAATTGGTGGAGGCTGAGCTTTTTTTTTTCCTTCTTTCTTTTTTTTTAACAGCTCCTTCTTAATCTACTCTGTATTAAGTGTGGATTGCTGACAGATTCAGGTCTGATGATCTCAAGCGCTACTTCTATTAGTCAAATCTGTCCTCTTTGTTTCTAGAGATGGGATTTGTGCTTTGGGAACTAAAGGCTGTGGCTTCAGTTCCATCTTTCATAGAAGCCTCTCTAGTTTCTAATATGTTTTATTCAGGGATGTCACTCATATCCAAAAAAATTTCAGTACCCATTTGAAAGCTGCAGAGTAAAGTCAGGCACTGTTGCATTTGAACCTGTAATAGAGGCTGTCCATGCATTGATGTGGCTAATGGAGGAACAGAGACTCTGCATCTCGCAGTAATAATGCAGTGCATTAGCCCATGGCTCAGTGTTGACTAAGCTGGCACAGTTTTGCTTGAAATATTTGAAGGCAGAGTTCTGTTAACTAGTCCTGAAGTTTTTCTTGCAGCACTGCTCTTGCTCTAAGCACACCAATATGCACAGAAGCAACCTATGTCCCTGCCACGCACATGAATCTAATGCAGTAGTAACATAGAGATTTTATTTTTTCCCTCATAATATTGAGACAGACCCACTTCAAGTCTCATGCCAGTAGATTGCAAAAGTGATTAATGGTGTAATTGGATCCAGCCCTTTTCTCTTCTTATTCATGTTTTTCACACAGCGATCCAGAACATCTAAAACTATAAAGGATGAGGTTTCAATTCTGTACTTTTTCTTATGCATGAGTCAACTGCTGAGACAGGAGATGATTAAAAATCAGAATTTATCTTTCCTCCAAAATTTTGTCAAAAATTGGTATGATTGCATAAACAGAGCTGGTTTTCTCAGTCTGGCTTTTCCTGACAGAAATCTGTTCCAGTGGAAATCTTCTGCCAGATCTTGTTGAAGAACATATGGATCCAAAACTGCTGTGACTGAGGAATGAGGCAGTTGTTGCTTGTACATTTAAAAAAAAATAATTAAAAAACCATCCACAACAACAACAAGAGTTGTCTGGGGACTTAACATCTCTCCATATATCTCCAGTTTCAGCTCTCAGTCTGAGCAGAAATTCCTGAGCACTGATCTACATTTCTGGGAAAACAGTTTCAACATGTATGTAGCCATACACATCTCTCTGGAACAAAAAAATCATTACGCAGAAATAGATTAAAGAAAAGTAAAATTAAATAAAATAAATGCATTTATTAGCTGTGATGGAAAGCTGTGGGTGTGTGACAAGAGGTATATTCAACCTCAAGATGCAAAGCCTGCTATCAGGGAGCTGAATGTGCTGTCAGATAAACAAAACTGTAGAAGGCAGCACATTCATAGTAAACATTCAGAAAGATAATATATTCCAGATAAAAGACAAGCATCTTAATATTTATCCTTCAATTGCGTGCACCAAATTAAAACATGGAAGTATACTTTCTTATAATGAATATATGTATCTTTTAACACCAATGCTGAATTTGGCTTATTGGCTCAATTCTGTTCTTTCTACCTGTGCATGGGAATAGTATTTCTAACATAATTAATTAAGCAGGTTAGAGTTTGCGGGGTTTTTTCAGCTTCTGTAGTGTGTCTTTCAGTACAAGAGGCCACTGGTTAAAAATCCTCCAGGGAAGGTGAAGTGTGGGCAGGAAAAAGTCACAGTTCCTGCGCGGACTTGTCTGGGACCTCGAGTTAAAATGGAAATGTCACTGTTTTGCTGCAGTATAAAAGCAAAGATGCTTCTTTTCTGACACTGACATCCCAGATGTGCTTCCCACATTATTTGAAATTCATGGAAATTAGATATTTATAGCACCACATTCATTAATTCAAATAGAAATGGAGTCCCAAATAGTAAGCAAATGTTTTCAGCTTTCATGTGTTCAGTTGCATCAGCCTATTCTTAGCTGACTCATTCCAGGTTGTGATCAAACTGGATTAAGATGTACATTCATATGTAGTGACAAGTTTGACGCAATGCCTTGAAAGGTGGAAGGATAGTTAACTGATTTCCACAGCTATCACAGTATTTGCTTGTAATTAGCAATGAGAAGCATGAAAGGATTTTGTTGCAGCAGGGATAAATTTTTAAGTAATGCCAGCTCATTTCCTAAAGCTCACCTTATACTGGCCTCTGTGGTTAAGGCAAAAAATAGACAGAATCAGACATGAACCAAAGGAAAAAGTGGCACTGGCGAGAAAGGGGCAAAAGTCAAGTACCTTTAGAGAAGATGTCTATCATAGAATCTCTTTGTATTTGAATCCCGGGGAGCCTTTTATTAGAGATGTATGCTAGTTGCTTTTTAAATTGCTCTAAGCGGACATCTCTACTGTTCATCATCTCTCAAAATAAACAACAAATAATATGTGAAACGTGGAATCAGAGAGGCACAGTGTTTGCTCACTACCTCATTGCAGGCAGAAGGTGGGGGGAGGCTTGTAGATCTCCAGTTCTCAGTGCTTAGACATAACTGGCTCTTCTCAGTAGCTGCTGTCTGGAAGGGGACAGTCAGAACCCCAGGTGGCTTTCCTGGGGTGGTTTTGAGCCTGAGAGCTCTTGCTGATGGATGGCGGGGATGACCCTGGTGCCTTTGGCTGCTGCTGCTGAGCTAAGAAATGGCAGGAAGATGTAGCTTGGAGCACTCAAGCTGTCTGTTTTGGGGGATGCGCATGTGCTTTGTACTCTGGAGTACGAGCTTGAAACAGCTTGTTAGGGGAGGTCTTGTACAGCTGACTGCTAATTGTGGTAGGAGGTTTTTCTGTGCCAGGAGGGGACTATCTCCAGCTGACCATGAACTGTAGGGGAAAAAGAGCACGAGTGTGCAGAACAGATTTCATCTGAGCTCTGGAAAAACGTGGGTGCTGCTCTCAGCCCTGGTGCAGCTGAGGGCTCTGGCATAGACCAGGGAGGTGGAGAGCCCTGCTTCAAGTGTCCAGTGTGTTAGGCAAGATGGTGACCACTACCTTAAATGATTTCTGATCTGTTCTGGACCAAGTCCATTAATTTTCTGTTAACAGAATACTGAATTATCTGGTGTGGCCTGAAACCTGGGTGCCAGTAGCTGGCTGAAAGTCCATTGCCACTGTGGTACAACTTGTTCCTTTCCCTGCTGCGCTCCTCATGTTAGAGCACTCTCAGATTGCTACCCTGTAATCTGCCAGCAACAGCTTTTGGATTGAGTGTTACTGGGATTGAATTAATTGTCCCCTGTATCCCCAGGCACAGTGCTCCCTTCTCTGCTGCTGCTTCCCTGTTTGGTCTCTTCCGTAATGCCTGGTCCTTATGGAGAGGCAGCAGGAGAAGGGTACATGATGTCCCTGTGCAGAACAGCTTGAACATTTCTGTTCTCTTAGACTAACGGGCTGCCTCAACTTCAGTAGATTAAATGTGCCTGGGACAGTTCTCAGATACTGAAGCTCATCTGGCATAAACTCTATTGCTAACCTCTCGGAGCCTCCCAAAAAGGATCCTAATTGTTTTTTGTCGGTGGGCCAGCACCTGTGTTAATCCCCAAACTGCACTCAGGAGTTGCTTTGGAGAGCGCTAGGTGGCCAGGGCCAAAACCACACCTGTGGCTGTGTTAACAATTTAACTTTATAAAGTCCTCAGTACCAGTGCCCACAAATGGTCTGAGACACATTAGTTTATTAGCACAGAGGTATGTGGCCCTTTCCCTCTTTTCTTTCAGGGGACCAGTCCTGCTGTCATGCCCAGAGCTCCTGGCTGCACAAGGAGCAGGAAGATGCCAATATTGTGAAGCCTTAGTAAAGAGAATGATTTTGTCTTAAAATCAGGCAGTTTCACGATTTCTCTACATGGCTTCAAGCTAGGATGAAAATCCAGAGAAAAAGCTTTCCTGAAGTGTTTTCTTTACTCTCACAAGTCAGTAAGTAGTTTCAGGGTGTCTTTAGAGAATGGCAAAATGAAAGGACTGAAAACGAACACTGGCATCCCAAAGGCACCTTGGCTTGTTTTCAGTGTCTTTTCAATGTAGCCATTCTGTTACTTAGATAATGGAGGCACTTGGGTAGAGCTTCTTCTTTAAAGACCCATGAATGGATAGACTATGTGTCAAAATGCAATTTAAAAATAAAAAAGGCACGTAATAAAAACAATATCATTTCATAACTCTTAGTACCATTAAACCAGTCAGCAGGGGATGTAGAAGTCACCCAGGAAAGAAAAAGCATGATAATTTTTTTAGAAGAACATAGGCTGCTAAATTACTTTGCAGCTTCCAGCCATCTGGGGAGAAAAATAAAGTATGCCCATCCCTGCCTGAACTGGTGAATTGGAACTACAAAAAAAGACCAAAGTTTTGTATTGCTGACCTGCATGTTAATTCAGAGCCTGGAGCTGGTGGATTCTGCACTGATTGAGCATGGTTAGCCCAGTGTGCATATTGAGAACTTGCCTCTGTGGTATAGTCTAAATGGACCTCTATGCATTCTGGTGGAAATGGTTGGTCGATGGCATGTACAGAGAGTGAGATCTTTAGCCTGGTTTCCTGGGGAAATGAGATGTTACGTGATCACA
This sequence comes from Brachypteracias leptosomus, assembly GCA_013401335.1. Classification (NCBI taxonomy): domain Eukaryota; kingdom Metazoa; phylum Chordata; class Aves; order Coraciiformes; family Brachypteraciidae; genus Brachypteracias; species Brachypteracias leptosomus. The sequence goes on along the minus strand of VYZX01029350.1, from coordinate 313,285 downwards.
ATGTGTGTGTGAAAGCACACTTGCTTCTCCTGCTCCTCTCCAGTAGTTTTTTGAATCAACTGGCCAATACCAGTCAGCTCTGATGAAAAGCCAGACAAGCTTCATGAAAATCAGTGGCATCATAGAGGAGATAGACTCTTTTTGTTCCTCCGTCATATAAAAGGCTGAAATATGGACTTAGTCACTGGGACACTGGAGGCACTGTACAAAGGAGGGTTAGTAGGAATGCTCCAGCCAAGGGAGGACTTTGATACCTTGTTAGACATCAGAGAATCTAGCCATGAGCCACAGAGCCATGGAAGACCAGACTTCAATATTTTCATTGCTCAGCAACCTAGCTTTTTTCCCCCCTTGTTTTTAATTCTCTCTGCTCTTTCAGCCAGCAATATAATGCTATTTTAAGGGCTATGGGTCAGTAGCAAATAAAGAAGACATGACATCCTGACTTTTTGACCCAGCAAAGAAATTACTAGCAAAGAAGCTGCCATCTAGAGCATGCTGCCTTCCTGAGACAACAATGTAATGGCAAAGCATCAGGTCTCTACATCTCCCTTTGAACCTGTGGGCTTTCCTGCTGTAAGGAAAGGTTGGGCCTTTTGTGGGAGAGGAGCAGCTATTGCTGTGAGGGTTGGCTGTGCCATGATGGGCACCTTTTGTAGCACAGTTTGTGACATGTGCCCTCAAGACCAGCAGATAAAAGGGAATTATGTAGGTTTTACCAGAACTTGTTCATTTTTGGAGTGAGCAGGTTATTTGTAATGCCTAATGAATTGCTATGAGGGGTGAGATTCCTTGGGCAAATAACTGCTGCACAAAGCCCCAGGTCTATGGAGCTTATGGTGACCCAGGGGAGGCTGAGCTAACACCCACTAGTGACTCCAGTTACGGGATAAGTAGAAATAGAATGAGTTGGACAGAAAAAAACCCCAAACACCTGTGTCCAGACTTAGCATCTTTTGGTGCCTTTCAATAGCATGATTATATGTGCAAGAATTAGAGGAGAAAAAGAAATGAAACCAGCTAACAAGCAATTTGAGCCATGCTCACAAGATGTGATTGTATGTGTGAGTGCCATTTACCTAGATATCCCATCAAATAAGGACTCCTACACTTTCTTCCTTTGCATAAGAGGAGCTGTGTGTAAGCATTCATCAAACTATCCCACTATCACCCTTTATCATCCTTAAAATTATTGCTTCTTACCATCCTTCATTCCCTTTCCTGTTTCTCTCCTGTCTGCCTGTCTATATCTGTGTGCTGTCTCCTCTCTGGAATTTGGCTTGAGATTTCTGGTGCACGAGCTCTCTTTCTGCTCTGATTTATATAGCATGTTGCACAATTGATCAGAGCCCATATCTGATGAAAATACGGTATTACTTTTATAATAGTCATGTTCTACACATACACACAGGCAGATATTTATTCCTTTTTTTGGAAATGAAAAGAGAAATGTGACCTCTCTGTCATTTTGATAAAGAATTTCCCAGGTAGAGTTGCGTGTGGGTTTTTGTTTTATTTTGTTGGCTTTTTTTCCCCAACTACAAGGGGCTTTTGTCCAGAATTTTACACTGTTTCTCCTTTCTTTGGGCCTGGCTGGAGTTTGGCTAGTGCTTTATCAAGTCCCAAGTCCTGTTCCTGCCTTATTTTTTGATTATGTTTCTTTTTTTAGCATTTGTATAATTTTTGGTAGTAACCTGCCCAATTCCATCCCCACTGTATCCATGCAGTAGGATGCTCTCCCACTTCCAACAGGTAGCTTGGATAACAGCAACAGCATTTTACTCTTGAGGCACAAACCTGATTCTCTTTGCCACAGGGAGTTATGTGCTTGGGTTCATCCAACCTTACTGATAAATTTAAGTGAGAAGGCCGCTGTCTTTATAGTCAGTGGAGTTTGATGGACGTACCCAGAAGTAATTTTTCCCAACTAATATATGAGACATTCTCTCTCCATAAGCATCTGTCCCAAAACTTCCATCCTTGGCCTAAGCAGTGTCAGTGTTTGGCTGTTACATTTCTTGTGTTTAAAACCATTGCTGAACACTAATATATTAGGAAAATAGACCAGTGACATTACTGCTGTTTTGGTTTCTATTATAATAAGACATAAGGCATTTAGTAATTAGTTTTTCTTATGTATTGCTTGTGTTTTATGACTGCATTGCTGATTTAATAAACTTAAAAGCAAGGTATTTAGATCAATAAATAGATCATTAATGGGCATACATGAGTTACAAATGAAGAAGCACAAACCAAGATCTTTGGAGTCACCTGAAGTGCAGTGAAAAAGGGAGTTTGTGAGAGCTGCTCACCCAGGGCAGAGACCTGCTAGCTGACACAAGGCACTGATGATGGAGTAAGGTGATTACAGTCTTGGATTGAAACTCTACCTTGGCAGATGGGCTGTAGTTTGACCTCTTTTGGAGAGGCCATAGCTGAACTCATTGAGGGAAACCATTCCTGGGCATAGACTGTAGTTAGAGGTAGCTGTGCTCCCAGCTTAGTGCCTTGAGTCAAGAGCTAAGTCAGGTGTGATGACTCTGGATCATTCTTTACCTTTTTGTACACATGCAAAAACTAAGAGCCATGTCTAACGACTTTTGCATGAGGCATCCATTCTGTATTTTCCATTCCATATTTCTAAAACCTATTGGAATATGTCTGGGGTGCAAGGGAGACAGAATCTGCCGATTTGTCAAGAGAAGTAATGTTTCATTTAAGTTAGTCCATTGTTGTTTGATGCATTCATTGTCACATTACTCCTGGATGGCAGAAAAGTCCTCCTTGCCCCCTTCTGTAACTGGACACTGGGGCATGAAGAAATTCTTTGTCCAAGGCATTTCAGGACCCTCTGCTGGAAGGAGGCTTGGGTCAAGGTCCAAGGCTCACTTCTGCATCTATGTAAGATGAGATCTCACTTGGGATCTTAACTAACGGGTTGGGACTGGCCACAAAGGTAGTTTACTTTTGAGCAGGGCAGATTAAGGACTTTGAAACAGCTTCTATTGTAACCTCAAAGGGACAGTGGACATGGGGATGATTAGGAATTCCTAACCATCATTGGATGCTGTAGTTCATTGATTTCAAGAAGGAGCAATAATTTAATAAATGGCCAAAATCTGGGGCTGACATGCCTCAATAGAATTTTCTTTTAATTGATAATGTCCAATGTTGAGACTCACATCTATCAGCTTTTGCCTTTTGCTGTTTGTGAGTTTCTCATCCAAAGTCTTTTGTAGTTAATAATTTAAATTTTGCAGGCCTGCTGTTCACTTTGTTTTGCTCTGCACTGCATCCTTTGAAAAAGCGGGGGAGCTTTCCTTGATATGATAACCAAGACTAGGTATAATATACCCAAAGAGGTCTTATCACTTCCTTACAGTGTACAGCAATTATAGTAGTGCTTTTGATTTATATTATATTCCCCTAGCAACCACACATTTTGTTTGCTGCCTTCATTTCAGCTGCATATTGGACTAACAGCTTTGGGATTTTTTTTCTCACAGTGAAAATCCTTAATCTCTTAAACAGCTCCAAATCACTTTCCTGGTTAGAGTGCTAAAACTTCTCATTTTTATCTTCGTTTTTCTTTTATCATTGTTGCTGCTTCCCCCCCCACCTCTCCCCTCCCTGTTACTTTCTTCATTTCTGCATAAGCTTTAAGATTGACTGCTTTATTGATTTAATACCTGGCTGTACATTTTTTTTTTAGATTTGATAGATTTTTTTAGATTTAGGTTGATATAGATACTCTGTGTCTACTCCAAGTTGGTATTTTGCAGACTTACCAACCCTATCCAAGTCTTTTATGCAGAGTGAATGCTGGCAACCAAGAAGCATTTACTCCATCCACAATACTTCCAGTGTTTGTGCTGCTGATGAATTTCTGCTATGAATGCCTTCAAGGGAAAATAGCATTTTTGCATTCCTGCTATCCACTGGGAAGAGAAGAACCACTCAGAAGAGTTCATTTCTGCTGGGTGGGTGTTAATTTATTATGGTGTTCTAAATTTATGTATAAACAAATGTTAATTTGAGAGCAGGTGGCTTTTATAGTGACAGAGCCATCTGCAGGGGACTGATTCTAATTTCATTTATTTATTTCTGTTTCTATTTCTAGAACACAGCTATCACTCAGTCCATAGTCAGTGCAAAGGCAAGAGGGGGAGGACACAGGCAGGACCCAGCAGGTGTTGAGATGCAACCTGGTGGGTGCTAATGTGAGAGCAATTTTCTCACGTGAATTGCTCCAAAAGCATTTCTCCCAGTCCTGACCTCTCCAGGCTGTAGTTAATGTTGATAGGCTCAAACACTAAGGCTCTGTCAGGCAATATTTTGGCAGGTACTAGCCCTGCAGAGGCATTAGGAGACTAACGAGAGCATGTGTCTGTGTGTAAGTTGAACCTGAACTTCATTTTCCCCTCACCTTTAATGTTCTAAAACCATGCAGTGGAGATGCCAGCCCAGGATCCTCTTGCAAGTATATACTAACCATGAACTCAAAGCTTACTCCTTGCTCTCATTTATCCAGTGGGAGCCGGACTCTTTGAGCCTGTTTCAGCATCAGAGCAAGCAGCAGCCATGGTTTGGGTGGCAGATCTGAGCATCAGCGGTGCTGACCAGAGACACCTGTGTATGGGGGGATGTTTGGAAAGTGTGGATATGGGAAATGATATTTTATTTTGTGATCCATCCAAAACTATTCTGATTATATCATCTTGGGAAGGTTACAAGCAAATATGAAATCAATTACTTTTGAAAAATGCATGTTAAATGTGAAAAACAGTGGAGAAAGAAGCACATGGGTAGAACTGGGCATTTTAGCACAGTTTCCAATCCAGGAACCTCTGTTGCTCCAGGGGAAGGCTTGGAAAAGTTTTGTTGCTTCTTGGGGGGCTTTCAAGGAGTGGGATTTCTCCCTTTACAGTGCCTTTTGTAGGGCATGCCCCTTGGCTTTTTTCAAAAAATAGTGAGAAAAAGAAAAACAATTTAGGTAACATCAGCACAAGATTTAGGATTATGTTCTCTTACTCGGCATGTTTCAAACTGTGACTATTTTGACTTTTGCAAGTGCTTTGAATAGCTTCAAATACAAAATGCAAGAAAACAAGGAAATCAACAGGTAAAATGTAAAGCTAAAGCTATAGTAAGAAAACAGTGAGAAATGTCTATGCAGTGTAAGAAAACTAATAGTTTCTGAACTGTACCACCACATGGGTATGTGACATGAGGGCTCCAAATAGGCTGGGAGAATGATCCCATTTCCCCCTCTTTGCATGTCTCTGGAAACAAATTTTTTTTTTTTCCATACTGCTCATCTGTGTTTATAATTGGTGGGTTTTACACTATCAGGAAAAAGAGAAGTAATTTTGATGAATTTCAATTAAAATTGAATCTACATTGCACTAAATTCAAAAGACCAACCATTACCTTTATTGTTCATGGGAATACACTTGTTTCTGTGACCTTGGCACCTCAGAGAGTGCCCTAGGACATTTTCCCTCATCATCTCGTTTCAAGCAAGGTGATTATGGGGAGAATTTTCTGATTTATGTAACAAGAAAGGAAAATTAAACCTGTATAAAAGCTTTGGGCAATCTGTGGCTTAATACTAAATTATTGCTTATTATGAAATGTATTAGCAGAGAACAAATTCATGAAAGATGAGAATGTGAGAGATTTCACCCCAGTGATGGTGCTATGCATCTAAGCTAACAAACTTACAGAAGAATACACGCTTTCCAATGAAAGCTGTTGATGCTGTTCTGCCGTCCTACAGAAGGGTGGTGGCAGCACTCCAGGAACATATTTTATAATGATTGATGCATTTCTTTGAGGACAGCGTACAGAGTCCAGCAGCCCTCTCTGGATTTCCACAGTGCTGTAGTCTCACCTTCCCACTACATAGCTCAACTCAGTTGTCCCCTGAGGAGGCTGTCTCCTCCCATGGCAGCCCTGATGTCACCTCTGATCTCTTTCCTTTCAGTTTGAGCTAACTGAGCACAGGTTCCAGCTTGGTAAAAGTTATATCTGTAGGAAACTTTCTGTTTACCTTGGGAACTCTTCAATGTTGCAGTACTGATGAATTACCTGTCTTCCTCTCCATTTCCCATAGGAGAAACCATCTTATCACCATGACCTCTGCAAAACATCCCTTTCTGCTTCGCAGGTGCATGCTGCCTTTTCTTTCAGATGGTCTGATTAAGATAACTTGTTAAGTTCTGAACAGCCATTCTTAGCTTGCATTTATTTTTGAATATTGCTGTTTGTGTGTCAGACCTGGAGAAGGTCTTTATGTGTCCAAGAACTTCACAGTTTTTCCAACTTTATCAATCAGTCTACTAAAATATATCCTCTCTCTCCACAAACATAGAGTCAGAAAAGAGAAATTTTGGGGGGGTCATCAATAGAAGGTAGTCTTCTGCCCATGGTAAAATGTCAACAGAGTCTACAATTTTAAGTTTTTATTCCTAAACATTTTGCCAGCCCTGAACTGCACATAAGAATTTCTGACACACACACAAAAAAAAAAAAAGAAATGAAAAAGACATACTTTCCTATCTCTAGTGAGCTGTGTGCCATCTTTGCCAGAAAAAATGCAGGCTTGATGGCTTGATCGTATACTAAATGTCTTCAGTGCTTCCCACCTCTATTATTGCAACATACTTTATCTGACCTTGAAAAGAATTATGCTTTTAAGCCCAGGAAAAGAAAAATCATCTAGTTTAGACTAGAGCTGTAAGCCTCCTCAGCAACATGGATTACTGAAATCACATCACCTCTGCTCTGCTCACTCCACCGACTGACTATATAGAGCAGCAAAAGGATTATGCAACTCTCTAATAGATTGGCTGTCATAACAAGACCCAAAATCAGGTGAGTTTTATCTAAGTTTGGGTTGTTGTGAATGCTTTTCAGATAGCTCTGTATACAACCTCAAGTCTCAGTCTGAGAAAAATGGAGATTCATTAAAACTCAATATCAAGCCTTCTGATCTGTTTTTAATAGTTATATTACACATAATTACATTTAGACTTGAAATCCCTAACAAAGTCTCTTTTATAGTTTGTCTTAATTAGCATTGATCCGGACATGCTGAGCAAAAGCTAAAATTTTAGCTTTGCCTTGTTCCATTCTTCCCTTTACTGGAGTAGTTTAAAGGATCAACTTGTCAAAGAGAATAAAAGACTCTCTCATGTTGAGAGTTCTCATAAAGGCCCTAAGAGCTTCTATAGAGCCATTACTGTCTATTGTGCACAGCAGATCTGTAAAATACTGACATGGGGCTATATTTAATGCACTCGACTCTGTTAACGTGATTGGGAATCAGCGTGTTTTCCTGTGGAATTGGGCACCTTTAGCCCCTGTCTCCAAGAAAGCCCCGCTATTGTGTACTTTCCATTACTTACTTCAAAGGTGTGTTTTGTGGAGGAAGAAAAAAAGTAAAAATATGAGGGAAGACAGGAGACACTGGCATTACAAGTATGAGTGAGCTTTCTGCCATGACAGTATACATATTGAAAAAGCAGCTTAAAGAAAATTCTTTTATATATGTGAAGAGACCTACATGAGATGCCTAAAACTGCAAGAGATGGAGGAAATAGTGGGTGTCACGGAACTGCATCAGGCTGGAAAAAAAAAGGCACAGAAGGGGATACTGTAACTACGAAGAAGGATTGATGTGACAACAGCTGCTGTTAAATACTGCAGGAAAAAAGTCCTTTCTACACAAAGTACTGCAACCTTTGACTTCTAAATTTGTTTACAATGGCAGGAATACATCAACTTGCATAGAGGTAAAAAAGAACACAGAGGATTTGTCTAAAGGTAATTAAGATAATTCATCATGATTTTGGGGCAGTTTTGATCACTGAAAAGTTTGACACTATAGGAGAAATTATCCATTTGTATTATTTTTTCAGAATCTTATATATAGTCTGTAGGGTGCAGACTATCTCAAGGAAGGTGTTACAAGGCTATCTTGTACACTGTGAAATCTTGGCAGCTTTTTCATCTCCCCCAGCAACTCACCCCATAACTGCAAAAAGAAAAAGGAAATCAATGCCATCTTAAAGAAAAAATGCAAATTCCTGCATCAAAAAGACATTTTGTCAGCAAAGAGAGAAGTGGGTAAAAGGCTACAGAGTCCATTAAAAATGTTGCTATTATTGCCAGATTTTTTTAAGTCATGCTCCAATACTGTGTGGAAATAAGAAATGCTAAAATAGCTAAGTGGAACTAGTCAAGCTTAAAATGAGAATTAGATTTTTATGCGGCTAAAGGAAATGTCCACTGTTTATATATTAAACACCACAAGCATCTTGATTTTTCTGATTTCTTTGCTTGTTTGGGGTGCAATTCATTTCTCCTAACTAAGGGCCATGAGAGTTTATTTCTGTGGGTGAAACACACACCAAAGGGATGATGTTCAGGAAGACAGAGACATCTCTCAAGGACTGTTTATCACCAAATGAGATATTTAAATGAAAACTGCTGGAAAAGCCCATTTCTCTCCATTGACAATACCCAATATTGATGCCTGAGGTTAGGTGTCAGAGGAAATAAGATGAATGCAAACATGAGCCTTCATATTTAATCTTGGCCATCACAACGTTACAATTATGGACTTTCAGGCTGTAGTTCTGCTGTTTTCTATGGACTTTATTCAAGCCAGGTTCATTTTTGCAAAGACACTGGCTAAACCTCAGTAATATAATGAACCTTGCCATTCATCCCTACAGCTTTTCTCATACCTTTCTTCTTCCTTCTTGCTTGCTTTGGGTACCACTGTACTGCCATGCTGGTGGTGGAGGATCTCCTCTGACAGATGTGTTTGTGTTGTGGGAGTGGCACAGCACGTTGCAGGTGATGTATGTGCTGCCTGCCTTGCAGCCAAGCTGGCCAAGGTGGGATCCTGATTTAGCAAGGGCTGAAAGGGTGGAAGCAGTCAGGTAAATAGACTGAACACAGACACAAGAATCTGGGTGTAGCTGCTGGTGCAGTGCCTGTCCAGTGTCCAGAAACAGGCACAGAATAGGAAAAGAGACTAGAGCATGGACCTAATGAAAACAAAAAAATCATATTCTTTCATAAAGTTTTTTGCCAAAAAGGGAGTTTCAGTATTTTGAGCTGAAAACTCTTCCATTGAATTGTATTTCAGGAAATTACCTTCCCACTGCGTGCCAGGGAAAAAAAAAAAAGCGTGAATTTTCTTTCTGTGAGTAAGCAGAATTGTACTAGGCAAATATCTTACTGTCATCCACCAAAACAAAATATCAAAGATTATCTAAACACTCAGATCAAAAAGAACTTTTAATTTCTTTGGTTTTGACCTTAAAAACTTCTATAATTGGTTTCTGATGGTCTTGCTAGTTCTTATCTAAATTTCCATCTTCGGTATTACTGTATTTTGTCTCCTGGTATGTTTGAACCTGTAAATCAGGTGATAGCTCCTAGTGTAACAACTCAGCTTCATTCCTTTCATGCACCAGTCACTGTGTTATTTGAAAATAAGTGGAAAAGCAGCTCATGCTTTTGCATTATCTAAACATAGCTGTTTCAGAATGCATTCATGTGCATATAGTTGAAATAGTTGCTGCCCTGATCAGAAAACTTCTTCTCTTTAGTCCATTTGTCCACCTCACAAGTTGTGTTCTCAGTATAACTTGTCATCACCTTACAGTGAGAGAGTAAAACCATATCAGTATTTTATATTCCAATAGCATATGGTCCATGTAAATGCAGATTCAGGAGCTTAATCTATTTGCAGAACCTCTTACCTACAGTGCTACCTCATAAATTAATTTTTTCAGGGGGCTGAATATACCAATATTATATGTTTTTTCATGAATAGACTATTGTTGATTCTTCTTTCTGTGGAGCAATCCTGTTTTGTAAGTGCCCTCTCATGCTACAAGAATTTGAATTCATCCATGATTGCTTTCAGATTTTTTGGCATCACTGATGTCACAACACTGTAACCAAAGTAACCTGAATTAATTTAGGTCTATTGGCATTAGGAGCAATTTACAGTATTTGATGGTCTGTCCTTTACGGTTGATGCTTTTCACGTGTGGTTATTTTTAGTTGCCACATTAGCTTGGCACCCATATTGAAATAGGCAAAGTTACATAATTTTTTCAAATTTTGCCTCATAGTTACTGGTAATTTGACAAAATACTAGATTTGATCTAATCATCCTGTCATTTGCCTTGTTAAAGTGTAAATACAGTTTCTTTCAGTGCTTCCTAGCTTGACTACAGCTAAATAACTTTTGCTTGCAAGTGCTGCCACTTCTGAGAACCTCCTACCCCAAAAATCTACAAATGGAGATCTAAGAAAAAACCTCTTTCTTTCCTCACTATGTTCAAAAGTGCCATGTGTTCTTATTTTTTATCCAATTTCTAATTCATGGCATTACTTTCCCTCCTAGCCTATAAGTTTGTAGAGCCTAACAGAAGCCCACTGAAGCTGTTGTGAGTCTCCTTCCATTGTCTTCAGAGGGCTTTGGATTAAAACCAACATTTTCCCCATGGTGTCTTCTGAGGGATTTTCTAAAAAAAAAATAAATTATAAAATTGCTATGATGTCACTGTTAGTCTTAACCATTCTGTTATGAAAACACTGTGTGACTACAGAGGTCTCACCTCTTCCCTCTGAAATGCCTGATGTACTGAGTGTATCTGTGCTAGTGAACTGCACAGGGCCAGGGCAGGGCCTGACAGCTGCCTGTGGTTGTCCATGCTGTTAGACTGTTAACTGAGTTGCTGGCACAGTTTTCATCTGTCACTATCCCCAGAAGTGTCTGGGCACAGCTCCAGCCATAGCAGAGGCTAAAGACCTTTCCCGGTGGGCTGACAGCATATGCTCCCTGTTTTGGAGGAGCAAGGGACTTCAGCTGGACGGATGGAACCATGCTGCTTGGCCTCTGGGCAGGAGACCATTCAGTGGGTCATTTTATCTTCTTTGCATAGACATAACTATGCAAGCTGGTAATGAAACATGCAGTTCTGAGCCGTGTGTTCTGCAAAGCTTTGTGCATCACCATGGGTTGATGCAGAAGACAATGTCACGCTACAATGCCAACAAGGACTGACTGGCACACCCTGGAGGAATACACATCCTACAGTGGGCCTCAGGAAAGAATTCAAACCAGACCAAGATAAGGGACTTAAACACTCTACAAACAAAGAGATGGGCTAAGACAAGACCATCTATGGAAAAAGGAGGTCCAGAATTAATGGAAAGGACATTCAAAGATACATCTTCAGAGAACATAAGCAGTGTCTGATGCCATGCATGGCATGCATGTTAGGTGGAACTATCCCCCGTGCATCCAGCACTGTAATAATGCTTGCTCTGGAATTCTGCATTGGTGTTAAAGAATTTTACTCCTGATTTCAGTAACAAGAGTTTTACTCCAGATTGTGGTAACAACGCTTGCTGCACAAACTGGCTACCAGGGAGTTTAGCACCTGAGGGAAGGTTGGCAGGATTGCCACGGACTACTAGATACTAAGAAACACAGAAGGAAATGAGAATGAGTTTTGGTGCCCTGTCTTTCAGTTTTGTCTACTTATAGCTCATTAGACACAAAATATCATGGGCTGAGATTATGATGGGGTCATCCAATGATCTATGCAGGATGCTCAATGGTACTTTTAAAACTGATGGTTGCCTTTTTAGTTGGTTGAACATTATGTGTATGTACATCTTTCACATGTATCCTTTAAGGGAAGAACTTGCTATTTCACAATTTAACCAGAAACAGTGAAGGTCACTGTCAAGTGTTCCACTTTAAAAAAAACCCCACAAGCCCAAACAAAAAGGACCACATAAAAACTTAAAACAGAAAACACAACATTCCAGAGATTTTTTAATCATATGATTTCACTTTTCAAAGACAACAGTAAGTACTGGAGTGACATTTTGACAAGAGACCATCCTTGCCGCATAACCCTGTTTATTAAATGCAATTGTCTTCTGCCCTTAAATGCTGCCTATTGAAAACATTTTTTGGTAGTCACTTAAGTCACACAAGGTGCATTTTCAATTTCCTCTAAGAGGGACTTAGCTTTAAAAAAATCCAACACAAAAGAACCCCCAATAAAAAGAGAAACTCAACAAAAAAACCCCCAACCTCCTCTCCCCAAACTGTGAAAACAGAGAGAGGCTGCACCCTGAGGAGAGAACTGTGTTGGGCATTTCAGAGCATGAGAAAGAGCAGAGTCCTTCTCTCCAAGATTTCTCAGCAAACCTGCCTGCCTCATAAAATATTTCACATTGGAAAACAGTCTGGGAAATGAGACATTTCAGTTCACCGGGCTTGTGTTTTTGTAAAGTAGTCATTCAACTGACCAAGGCGTGTTTCCATTCCTTCCAGGTAGCTAGAAGTGATGAACAGCCAGAAATGAGTAATCAGGAAAAGCTCCTGTCCTCCTGAGTGCCACTTATCTCCATCTCCTTCACTTGGAAATTTATGAATCACCTTACTTCACAATTTTGCTTAAATCTCATTGAAACACTCATTACTTGGTGTATAAAAAGATGAAGAGGGAAATGTTAAGATTAAGAGTTGTAAGGAAATGCCATGGTTTGCTTCCCTCAAAAAAAGCTGTGCACTTTCTCAAGGATGGTGCTCTTGCCTTGGCTTACCTTTGTCTTTCAAAAACTCTAAGCATCTCAGCAGCACACCACTTTGCTTGTGCTAATGACCTCTGTTGTGTCTTAAAATATAATTCCTCCAAGCATACTTTTCCTGGTATTTGGAAAGTAACATGCACATCAGTGGCATTGCATAATGGAACCACTCAGAAAAAAATGGATAATTTTGGATTTAGCAGCCATCACGATATACCATTCAATAAGGAACTGAATTAACACCTCAAATTACCATGGAATATGGGGCTGTAAAGGACATCTGGGGCTGAGGCCAGCCCCCTGCCATAGCAAGCCATCAGATAAACCCTTTCATAAACTAATTAACTGATCCATCTTAAAACAAATTAGGTCATTTGCTACCATTAATCCCACTGGGAAATTGTTCAAGAGCCTCACTTATTTGTTGCTTTGAAATGTTCTTCTAATTTTCAGCCTCAATTTATTCATGGCCAGTTTATATCCATTTGTTCTTGTGCCAATGTTGTCCTTTAGCTTAAATAGCTCTCCTCCCTCTCTTGTTGTATTCCTTGATGTATTTATAGACAACATTCACATCCCCTCTGAGCTTCTGTTTTACTAGGCTGAACAAGACAAGCTTGTCTCTTCTCGTAACACGGGCTCTGTGTTGGCGTGATCATCCTCATTGTTCTCCTCAGCACCTGGTCTTATTTGAATTTGTTTCACCTTTGTGTATGGTGACAAATAATGGATAAAAAGAGCAATCATCTCTATTCAAGGTTCAATAAAGGAGAAATAATCTGCATCAAAAATAGGACATGATACCTACAGCAGATGAGGTGGCATTATTTCTTGGTTTTGGTGCCATTTATAAAATTCAGATATTATTTCAAACGCAAAAAAACCCCACATTCCATGCTTTAGAAAGTTTATACATTGCTTTCCACCACTATCTGCATCTAATTATATGGGGGGTTTGGCCACTTGTGGCTGATGTTTCCTCCTCCCAGGCACTGTTACAGGCTGTTGGTTTCTATTTAGCACCTGGGGTAGACTCAAAGAGGGGAGTGGGGGAACTTGTGCATCTATGTGGCCACATCTCTTCAGTAGAATTTGAAAGGATCTTCCCCTTTCTCCCTCTTCTTCATGTGCAATGGTGTGCTGGAGAAGGAGCTGCTCTGTAGTTTTGCAGCACGCTCTCTCATTACAAACACAGCAGGTTTCCTCCTGCCCCTGTGCACAGGTTGGTGGCCTGAGCAGTTCCCTCTGCTCAGAAAGGGTTGAGAAGCTGGAAAAAAGATGTGTCATGTGGCCTGGGACATGTGGCGTGCAAGCAAAGGGTCACATGGAGCATGGAGGTCACTTTGATCCCTTGAGTAAATCCAAGCCTGGAGACTGGCTTCATCTTTGTCAAACAGATATAGTTCTCTTTCATGCTTCACATGTTCCCAAAAGCATGTCCTGAAAACTTCATTATTTATTATTGTAGTTATCACATTGTGTTTGTTTTAGGGCAAGAACCAAAGATGTTGACAGCAGCGTATGAGGTACAATTGAAAATAGTTTCAGGGAGTTTATATTCTGATGCTTCAGTATTGCATAGATTTAGGTATCGATTTAACTTTTTTAAAAATGTATTTTAAAAATACGTGTAACATTTAGAAATATATGTTCATCTGCTTCAGGTTAAGCAGCTGTGAAAGCCTTTGAAGAGTCAGAGCCTAGAAGATGCACATAGCTGAGGTGCTTCGGGAGATGCAGAAAAGGTGTTAACACAGATTTATTAATTCAGTTACACGCTCTCCACATGCTCTTCTCTTTATACTAAAAAATGTGACATTTATCAGCCTCACTGGTGAAGGAGGATTTTAGAAGGGACTTAAAACCTGGTACTTCAGGTGTGGGAGATCATTTAATGTGTAGGAGCTAGTGAGAAGATATATACAATATTTCACAAGAATTTCTGAAAGCATATTCCTTTCTTTCTTCATATTCCTGACATATGCCATCATCAAATGGCCATTTCACATACCCAACATCTAGTCACATCTCTGTTTCTCATCTAAAATACTTTTTTTTTCTCTTTTGAACAGTTTCTAGACTTTAAGAGGTTTCTCAATTAGAGATGATCAAAAACATTTCAAATTTAACAACCATCAGAAATGCAGCTTAATCAAAGTAGACACATTTTGCAGGAACAAATTGGTTTCAGTTTTGATACAATTTTAAATGTAGGATGAATGTAAATGAATCATGTCAGCTTTGTTTCATATAAATATATGAAATATTTCATTTTTACTTTACTGTTTTGATACATTTTGTTTCAGCTGTCAGTCAAAACACTGTTCATATTTTTGTTCACTGTATATCTATTTAATATTTAATTAAAATGTTTTGGAGATGGAACTTTCTTGTATGGTGATGGGCTTTTTTTCCCTTATATTTTTATGTTGCTGAGAAATTTAGATGATACATTTTTCTTTCAAATTTAGAAGTTCCTACTTCCAGCAATAAACTTGCAGTGAGCTCCTTTTCTGTATTTCTTATGCTGTGTGAGGAATACAGCTCCCCCAGATTCTGATTTTATTAGAGAATGATCCAGGTCAGTCCTGCTTAGATAGCCTTTGGCACCAGAGGGTTCATCCAGGTATCACTATGGACCAGAAACTGGCTCGGCAGTTACAGGTATGCCTTTCTCTAGATTATTCACTGTGTGGAGGACAGCAGATGGTTTGGAAAAGGCAGTTCAAAGACTGTCTCTAAGAAGGAAGGGTATAAAGACTGGGTGGAGGGCACACTGAAGGAGTTTGGATGAGTTGCAGGCTATCAGACAGTGCATTTAACAAAAAAGTGAATTATTGTGGCACACAAGTTTTGTAGCTGAGACCACAGTGTGGAAGGCTGGAACGGCACTACCAAGGTCTGGGTACTAATGATGTGGATTTAGCTGTCTTTGCCATCCAGTGCCCTGCGAGCAGTTTATTATCTGGAAAGTTTTAGAGCCCTGTATTTCACTGATGGTTATGCATCAAGTGTTGCCTTGGTTCCCAGACTGTGCTCAGACATCTTTCAAAATTATGGTAAATATTGATTTAGTGTCCTGCTTAAACATGCGTCTCTGGCACAGACTCTTCAGCAAGTGTGCCTGTGTCAAACAGAAGAATTAAATTCACAGCCAGAGTTCACTATAATAGCTGTCTTATTCATCTTGTGCTTGCCTTCTTGGAAAGCATCATGCTGTCATGTGTGTCTCTGAAGTACATAAATGAAATAAATGTATTAAAATGTTAAGATCTTTGGCGGTGAAATATCTCCATCCCCTTAATGCTGGGAAAGTCACCTTTGAAAAGTGACTGTAAAAATGGTGTGTTGGAGCTGTGTGTCTGTCTTGTCTCCTGAGGGAGAGGCTCCCATCATCCCTTCCTCCATTCTCAGGTTGTACTTTCCTTAGTTTCTAGTGTAGTACTTTCATCTTGAGGAGTTAGGACTGTGATGACCATTTCATCCCACCCAGGATCAGAAGTAAAACAGACATTCCTAGAAGAAACAGTGTTCTTGGGCTCACCAGTGAAACCATGGTGTCTAGAGGAGATATGATACAGCAGTTGGATGTTCTTTGGTATGTGGTGTCTGACGTGGAGTGCTTTCCACCAGTGATGGGCTAAATTAACGTCTCTGGGTAGGTAAGCTTTTCTGCTGAGACTGACAGAGAGGTTTGCAGTGATTTATGTGAGTGGTGGGCTTTGTGGAAATCCTCCACGTGACCCCCTGAGAAGCACTCTGATGTTACTAAATTGGGATCTTTGCTACCTCAGTCTAATATTAAAATGAGTTTCTAATTCCCAAGTATTACAGAATCATAGAGTCATTAACATTGGAAAAGACCTCTAAGATCATCAAGTCCAACTGTCAACCCAATACTACCATGACCACTAGACCATGTCCTGAAGAACCACATCTACCCATTTTTTGAACACCTCCAAGGATGGTGACTCCACCACTTCCCTGGGCAGTCTGTTCCAATGCTTAATCACTCTTTCAGTAAAGAAATTTTTCCTAATATCCAATCTAAACCTCCCCTGGCACAACTCCCTTAACCATAGTTTTTACCAAAAAAATTGCTTATATATGTAAAATAATACAGCAAAATAGAAAAGGGTTGAGATGGTTGTCTAGAATGGTTTGAGGCACAGAAAGGATCAAGCAGACTCAATTTAAAAAAAAAATAACTGCTTCATAAGAAACTATGTTAAGTTGTGCAAATGCCATCTAAGTTGTTGTTTTTTTCAGTGCATATATGAAAACAAAAATATTATTCTCTTTGATGTTGCATAAAGCCCAGCCACCAGCAGTATTTAATAGCTAGCATCTCTAGGAATTCATATTACTGGAGGAATACTATTTTCTTCATGAGAAATGTACTGTTGGCTGTACTGGGTAAGACCATTGGTCCAGTCTCTGGCTATGAGGACTTTTGCTCCTGACCAGTATCAGGTTCAGCCACATCCTGCAGGAATGGCACAGCCCTCAGCAAACCCATGAGGATGTTTTCCTGATAGCATCTGCTGCTCTGCTTGCACAGGACCCTTTCTTGGTCCCCTCCTTTTATGATGCCACCTGTGACCTGCATTCACCAGTGGCTTAGTACTAAGTGCAACATCTCTCCCAGAGCCACATCTTTTGTATTCTGCCTACACACAGTGACATAAGAGTAAAGCCTTACTTTTTTTTTATTTCTATGTATAATATGTGTAAAAATACAAGATTTTGATGTCCTTTGTTCTGCAGAAAACACACCTGTGGTGAAGAGAGGCACTCGAAAATCCAAAACACAGGGAAGCATCTGTGGGCAGGGAACAAAGGCCAAACCTGAAGCCTTTTTGTGGAAAACTGGATTGTAACCTTAACTTCTTATCAAAAGAGTCTGTAAGAGGTGGTAGATATCACTGTGGGAATAAATCTGAAACCTGGAGTACCTTGCTCTTACTGTGTAGCTGCTGCTCTGCTGCATTTCTGCTGGGATGGAGAGTCTTGTCTCCATTATACCCATTTTCAAAACACAGAGTGGATAGGTAGATACTGGCCCGTGTCTGCTTCTAGGAGGTTCACTTTCTCATTAGACATTTCTTCTCAGATAAACTTCACACTGAAGGGGCAAAAAAGAAAACTACTAATTCTGAGCCCTGTAGCAGAATTTCCTTCTCTGCAAAGGGAAACATAGGCTTAGACCAGCACAATAGTTGTGCTGCTTACATTTCTTTGTCTCTTTTTTGCCTTGTGTCTACCTTTCTTCTTTTTAATGCCTACCATAGAATCACAGAATGGTTTGGATTGGAAAGACCTTAAAGGTCATATGGTTTCAACCCCCCTGCCATGGTCAAGGACACCTCCCACTAGACCAGGGTGCGTAAGGCCCCATCCAACCTTTACTATAACCAGACATCTTCAGAGGAAAGTGTCTGTTTTGTGGGAGACATGAGGCAAGGCATCTCCTGATGGCTCTGGGGAAGAAAGAGGACATAATTCTTGGTGATGTCAGTTTAAGGTGCTGATGGATTGGATGGTAGATTAAGACAGACAGGTTGGTGTTCCCAACAGGATCAATGATATGAGGAGCTAATCAATGGCACATAGCTCACTTAGATTAAGAGGGGCATCAGCTGGGCAGACCATGAGATGGATTTGCTGAAAGAGTATCACAGCTGAAACTACTTGTCTTGTGTTTGTTCTTGCAGAAATGAGCTCTTCAGGTGGACTTTCCTACACCAGCCTCATTGACTGTGCTCTGGGGGGATTTGCTTGAGTGTAAATAGTGTGTTTGTGCATATTTATATGTATGCTTTACAATGTGTGTATCCCATCATTGGCTCCCCAAAGGTCTTAGAGAAGCTAAGGGTCTTCTGAGAGAGGATATCACTGATGCTTTCTAAAAAGCTGTTTTGTTAAGAGTATGAGTCTGCAAGATGGCTGGGGAAGGCCCTCTGTACAAGTCATGAGGTTCAGAAAGGATCACTTTGCTTTCTAGACTCCTCCTAAAAGAGGAGGCTAGGTGCAACTGGATCCAGTCCTAGTCCCAGACTTGGTCAATGTTTTATGTTCAAAGGGTTATATGTGTAACCACCTATCAGAGTCAACGTTTGCCTGTTTCAGAGCCCTTCCAAGGACTTTCACTGGGACTGATTTGCAAAGTTACAAAGATAGGTGTTTTATTATGGCGATATAACTAGTTCAGAATTGCTTGTTTTGTATTGATAAATACACTTACTGCAAAAATCAAGCTCGAGTTAGTAATTCCCAGGTAGCATCTAACAAAGTCAGATGTGCAAGTCTTACCAAAGAGGCATCCCTACTTGAGAAGGAGAGAGGTCCAAGCCCATTGAACCACCCAGATAGTTGGAATTCTCTTTCTCAAAATAGAGATTTCTAAATGCCACGTTTATACTCTCCATGAGGTCGAGCTAAGTCATGTCAGGTGCTGGTTAGCTCTTAACAAAGCTTGCTGGGTTATTGACAAGGCAGGGAGGATGAGGCCATTGATTGGTACAGAGGTGAAGTTGTTACACAGCATGGCTTTTGTGATTGCCCCTCTGGCTTGACCGATACAACAGTATCCATCTTACCCCAGGCATCACTCAGTGGTTACGGTTGATGGGCCTTATCCACTGGAAACTCTCACTGCTCAAGCCTGGTGCAAGGTAAGCATTCCTCTGGACCTAGCAATTTTCCACCACCTTAAGGTGGACTTTCATTCCAACAGATCAAGCCTGGCTATTTTCCACAAGAGTCAACAGAAATCTGGGTCCTACTGAGCACTCTGGCTCCAGTCCAGGAGGGTGCTTAGTGTGCTGGCATTTTAGCATGGGAATAGTCATTGTAGGCCAAAGTACATTCATAAATGCTTGGCTGGCTTGAGTCAGGTTGCTCAGCTTTTTGCAAGATGGAGCCAGTAATGAACAAGACTGCTCACAGTAATAACAGTATTCCAGAATTCAGACATGATGGTGCTTTTCGTCTCTAAGCACTTTATACAGGATGTCATTTTGCCTCATTTTAGTAATGGAGAAGGTTTTTTCCTCAAGATTACCTCTCAGGCCAATGGCAGATTAGCAAGTAAAAGTCGAGTCTCCTGAGCCATGGGTTTGTTTTGGGAGTAAGTTCAGCTGAGCCTCCCTGAGGAGCCACTATTGCATATGGCTGGTACCTACTGCAGCACAGTTCTGCTTCTTTTTGTTCTATCATCATAAAAAGTCACTGCGTAAGGAATTGTTAGTTGCCACTTGGCCTCCATACTTCATACTGGAAAGTGTATTGGGTGATGGAAAGAGTGAGCAGGACCCCTTCTTCCTTCAGTCACTGTGAGTGATGATACCCCCATATTTTTTCCTGTGGGGATAAGTTTGTTGTGGGGGTGTGGGGAAGAGCTGTTGCTCATCAGTCGCCTTCAGTTTTCCAACAGGAATAAGCACCACCACAGAGCACTAATTTTGCTGCTCATCCTATAGAAAGGGAGTGGCTTGAGCTGGATTTGAACTTCTTACACCTCCACCTGTTGCCTGTGAGCCATTAGTTATGTGAGAGGAACATGGCACACATGTGAAATAGTCTTTTAGAAGCAAAAAATGGCCTATTCAATTTAACTGACCAGGACCATGTAAGGTATTGCTGGGAAGGTTGTGGCCACTGTGCAGGGCCAATAACAGCAGCATGATTTTGTGCTAGAGGCAAGAGGCTCTTCAAGAAAACAGAAATTCTCCAGAAATGCTTTTCTTCCTTTATACAACCCAGAACCCCACATTTCAAGCAGATGCCTCATTTTCATACAGCTTGAAGCAGGTGTGCTGATATGTATTATTAAGAGCAGGGAAGTAAGTTCTTAATTTCACTGTTATATACATGGGCAACCTCCAGAAAATGGGTGTGTAATTACCACTTAATCAAATATTGGAATTAATGGGATAAAACAGTACATTAATGGAAAATATTAAAAATATATATTGTTCCTTATCAGTTTGTTGATTTTGTAATAAACATTGATTTGGCTGAAGAGCCACTGAATGACAGGTATGATTGATGCTGTTTCATCTTGTAAGTTCTGGTGCTGTAGGTTGCTACATATCTTTATAGGTTCTCAAAGATAAACATGTCTGAACATCTGCCGTTGACTGTCTTAAGAACGCTTTGAGAATATATAGGATAAGTTTGCCCTCTGCTGGATTGCAAAATTACATCACTGACTTTATGACCAGGCAGAGATGTTATGTTCTTGTTATTCTCAAGGAAGTTTTCCATTACATGATAAAACATGTACACACTTCATCCTCAAGACTATATCATTTTTGGTGTCATCTTTCCAGTCAGTCACCTTTGTTGCATGAGCTCGTCTGTGAATTATTTTGTTACAAATTGTTCCTTTTACAAAGGATTGTACAGTGCTACTTTTCAAATGGTTGTTTAGGGATTTTTTTCTTTGGATGAAAAGTTTCTGCAGTGGGAGTAATTCTGAACATCAGGAATAAACTAACAACTGATTGACAGGAACCATCTGCATGAACAGATCTGACAGCTTGTTTCTAGCAAGGCCTGGGGTCTCCAGAAAGCTTTATTTACAGCCAGGGAATAGCCCCTGAGGGGCTGCAGCTCCTGGTCTTTCTCTGCCAGTCAAGCTGCCCACTACAGATACACTGGATGCTTGTAGTGTGAATCCAACCACTTGCAGCCAAGACATGAAGCGATGCTGCATCCTATTTCTCAGTGTGTACTGGCATTTTGAGGCTTATTTGGATTTTTGCTTTTAATAATAGTAACAAACATGTACATCTGTGACAGACTGTATTCTGACATCAGCTCTACAAGAGTGATTCCATGGTTATGAGGTCATACCCATGAAAGCAAATTCTGCTGTAATGAATCAAAGGTATATGAGGCCAGATACTCATCTAATGTAAATCAGTGTAAGTTTTCTGACATGGACAGGGTTGTGTTGACTGATGCTGGCTGAAGATTTGTCTCGTTTTTAATGTCGCTTCTCATTTGTTGTTTTCCTCTGTTGGATGGGCTTGTAATGAAGGCTTATTTGCCTTAACATGCCACTTCAAATTTCTGTCCTTGCTCAGAATTTTTTGGTCTGCCAGCTTGTTTCACTACCAGAAATGCTATGTCAAACATACATTAGTTCTAAAAAGAAAATGAATGGCTGACTAGACAATGCTCAGTAGATCTTTGTTCTGACCCTCTGTCCAGATTTTATTGGTACTGAAAAAGCACTGTCCAGCACAATGGGACACTATCGTCACTGTCTGCAGCAGTGCCAATAAGATGTTATGAGCAGCTGATGACAATTTGTAGGGCTCCTTTCACAGCTCTCCTGTAGTCTTCCTTGGAGCCCCCAGCCAGAGTGTGAACCAGAAAGCCCTGCTGAGAGCTGTTGTGCTGACAAAGACCAGGTATTTTTGCTGCAAAGTTGTGTATCCACACTCTGGTATGCTAGAAGATTATGGTGAAAGCCCTGAAACTACAAAAAAACCTCTTTCCGATAGCACTATAGTTTTCCAGAGCCAGCAGGTTGCTTTTTGTCATGATAGTTTTATATATGGATAACCTGAAAGAGGCATGGAGATTTAATATTATCTGAGCTGTCCACCAATCAAGACTAAATTTGGAGGTGAGGAGGAAACCAGCATATCTTAGAGCATCAGGTAATAGAAGGGGCGATATTTCTGGCTGGCTGATTTATTTGTCTATTTATTTCACCATCAATTTTGGAGTTAAAGTAAGTCCCTGGGAAAATGGTGTAGGCAACAAATGATCAGTGGTGAAAGGTGTATGATAAATTAATGCGCCCATGGCTCTACAGTTCACCTCAGGGGCAGCATCTCCAAAGCAGGCAGAGTCAGCTGCTTGTGTTTGGGAAGAAATCTTTTTTTGAAAGAACAAAAATGAAAAAAAAAAGAATTTTGGTATTTGAATGTTGGGTAGGTGGAAAAGGAGGACCACCATATCAGTGGGGACCCTACTAATTGCTCTGAGCAGGGAGACTTCTTTCAAAACCTAGGGGGGGTCAATCTCATCAGCCTTTGATTTCTGAGTCTCCTTAGGAGAAGACAAAGCTTGGCATTTCTTCAAGTAGAATCACAGAATCATAGAATTGTTTTGATTGGAAGATACCTTTAAGATCAAGTTCAACCACTAGCACTACCAAGTCATTACTAAACCATGTCCTTCAGTACCACATCTATACATCTTTTAAGTACCCCCAGAGATGGTGACTCCACCACTTCCCTGGGCAGCCTGTTCCAGTGCCTCACAACCCTTTCGGGGAAGAATTTTTTCCTAATATCCAGACTAAACTTCCTCTGGTGGAACTTGAGGCTGTTTCTGCTCGTTACTTGGGAGAATGGACCATCCCCACCTTGCTACAACCTTCTTTCCAGTAGAGAATGATAAGGTCTCCCCTGAGCTTCCTTTTCTCCAGGCTAAATAGTCCCTGTTCCCTCAGCCACTTCTCAAAAGACTTATTCTCTAGATGCTTCACCAGCTTTGTTGCTCTTCTCTGGACACGCTCAGGCACCTCAATGTCAAATGGCCTTGTAGTGAGGGGCCCAAAACTGAACCCAGTATTTGAGATGCGGCCTTACCAGTGCCAAGTACTGGGGGACAATCACTGCCCTAGCCCTGCTGGCCACAGTACTGCTGATAAAAGCCAGGACAGTCTTGTTGAACCTCATAGCATTGGCCTCAGCCCATAGATCCAGCCTGTCCAGATCCCCCTTGTAGGGCTTCCCTACCCTCAAGCAGATCAACACACCTGCTTAACTTGGTGACATCTGCAAACTTACTGTGCACTCAATCCCCTCATCCAAATCATTGATAAAGGTATTAAAGAGAACAGGCTCCGATATTGAGTTCTGGGGAACACCACCCATGACTGGCCACCAACTAGATTTAGCTCCATTCACCACGACTCCCTGGGCCCAGCCATCTGTCCATTTTTTTATCCAGCAAAGCATACACCCATCCAAGCCATGAGCTTGGAATTTGAGATTTCAGGACTCTCTGAGTTGCACAGCACTCCTCCCCAGGGAATATGATACAGCTCTGCTTTGTAAGCGGTGTGAGCAAGGCTGGTTATGGAAGGCAGCACACAGGTTATTCACACACTGCATGGACCCTGCTCAGTGCTTGGAGGAGCTGGATGGGGTCTTCTGGGTACAAGCACACCTGCAAATTCTGCCATTTGATGTGATTTTTTTCCTCCTCATTAGTGATCATTCAAGAACAGCATGCAGATAAGACCTGAATGGTTGTATTATTGCTGGGCAAGCTCTTTTTTTGACAGTAATGACTTTACTTTTTGCCTCTAAGTGATATTATTAGGACAAATCCTGAATACTAGTATGTGTTCTGTAAGGATAAGCCTGGAATAGAGCTAGAAGTGTCTTAATTTTTACATGGACTGATGGACAGAGAAGCTAAGATCTGGGCCCTCAAAGGTTTTTGGCACCTAATGTCAGGGTTGTGAGTGCACTAACAGGCCTGAATTGCCCTGATCAGCTTCATTTTGGACCTCTGCCAACATCCTCTGCTTATGGCCCAGGAGCTCTGTTTAAGCTTGGGGTCAGATGTCCAAGGTTTGCCTGAACTAAGTTGTAGAGGTGTCCCTTAGCCCAACTCTGTCTTCTGCTGTCCTGGCACTCTGGGTGCACCCGAAACCTACAGCGTTCATAGACCAGCTCCAGACTGGTCTACTGCTCGAGCTCACTGAATAGAACAGAACCTGACCCATTGTGGATGGACCCGTTACCACCATGGCCCTCCACAGGTGCTGTGGGATGGTGCCATGTCACCCTCAGCTCCTGGCTCATTCTTCCCTGTGCGGCAGCTCTGCTTTTGCTGCTTGCTGGCACTCAGCCCCATTGAAGTTGGTGGGCCATTTATAGGCATTTCAAGAACTGTCCCATGTCTTGCCTGAGGCCATGGAGCAGTATCAGCAGACATGAGAAGTCTTAATTGAACTATTTTTCTTTTGTCTTGCATTGATCCTCAGTAATTTATAAGATTTACAAACTTACATCCATTATTTAATGGCTTCTGAATTCACAAAAATGTCAAAGCATTTTAGTTCCTTTTACATTTAGAGGCTAGAACTATGCAATCTGTGAAGCAACATGCAGATTTCCACTTTGTTATAACATAAACCTGGCAGATAAAGACATGAAGGTCTTTGTTTTTAGCCCAGGACTGAGAATTAAATGCTGTTGACCACAGACTATTTGACAGAGAAAATGAAGTCAAGCAATGGAAAAGAATTTGGGAAAATGAAAGCAAATCTGAAGGGTAGGTTGATCATTTTCAAAGATAAGCCTTTTAAAAGGGTCTGGGAATAGATGGGGAGAAAGAGAAGAGAAGGGGATCTGGACTGTGACACATTACACAAATATGATCAGGGGGTTGTGCAGCACCTCTCACATAGGACTCAGAACCACTGCATTTTTCTGTAATGCACATGAAAGCAGAAGAAACACCTATGTCCATCTATGTCCATTTTACCTGTGCAGGAGCCTGGCTCTGAATTCAGTTCTCTAAGGATTGCAGAGCTATCATGTTAACTCAACTGGTAGTCTTCCATTCTTATTTTTTAAAACAAAAGCTATGGCATTAGAATGAATCTGTGGGAGTTATAAAGGAAAGAAAATAATTTCTCTTACATTCCATCATCTCAGCTCGCATCTAATTTATTCACTTCATAGATGAATAAATTCACACAGAAGTCAGACTCAGCTGAAAAGAGAGTACATGGAGTATTTATTGCATAGTCAAGAGCAGCCCGAGGAACATCAGGAAAGAGAAAACCAAAATACATATTTTGAACTCCTGTCTCATAAGCACTTTTGATTTCAAATTCTCTTACAAAAAGGGAAATAGTATCAGAACAACTGCTTTAATAGGCTTTATGCTACAGCTGACTAGGGAACAGTTTCATCTCTTGTGCCTACTTTTTATTTAATTAAAAAAAAAAGGCAATGATTTTAAGAGGGAGTATTCTATAACAACTGTAATGGCCAATCTCATGCAGCATTTAGGGTTACATCAAAATGCTCCACTCTGACTTTGACCCAGACCTGTTTTCAGTTTAGAAGTTATTTTCTTTTCATCCTGTAAAAACACTGAATGGTTGAATTTCAAGGAGGTAACAAGCATTTCTGTGGAAGTGAATGGGAGACAAGAGAGAGTGGGTGGCTGCCTGAGGTTAGGCTCTCAATCCACTTCCTAACTATGGTAGAAGATGTAGGAAGATAAATTTTGTCCCTCAGTAAAGTTTTGAGAAAATAATGTCATTTTCTCCCTAAAAATTGCTTCCAAGCTCTCCTTCTCAGCTTTTCAGGGTGTCTGCATGTGTCTTATACCTCTTGGGCCTAGAGGACTTTGGGACCCAGCTCTTTCCTTGAGGGAAGGGATGAGGAGTGGACACTTTGCCCCAAAGCTGTAGAGGGATTGCTGGATGTTGGTTTGCAGGCAACCCAAGAACATAGGTAAGCTTTGGAGCATGATGGTTACTCAAAACCATGACACTTGTGTGTAGGACCCCAGGTGTATATGAACCCAGGCCAACTTTGCAGGTCACAAACCCCTGTGCCAGTAGAGCTGAAGAAATACCAAAGTGAGGTGAAGGCTGAGCAGTAATTCTTATGATTTCAGCTTTAGGAACAAACATCTGAATTCCATTTATGTCCTGCATTAGACCTCTAAGTCATCCACTGGCCCTAATTCCTTTTGCTCCTTGTGTTTCTATTGAAGAACTATTGTGGTAAAGTTTTGCTGACTCTGATCATCCTGCTATGTGCTTGATCTTTGTGTCCTTTTACAGCATGAATTTGTTAAAATATGCTGTTTACATTTTTAATTTGCCACTAATTCATCCTTGGAATCAGTGATTCCACTTGTATAATGCATTTTGTTTGACTTTATAAAGGAAAATTGAGATGGGTTCACATTGTAAAACATCTCGCAGATAGCTGTCACAGAAGTCAATAGCTTTTCTTACATAAAATACGCAAATGTTGGTTACAAAAGCCTTTCTTTTTAAATATATTTTTAGCTTGGTTTGTAAGAAATGATAGCCTGATTTTTTTTCAGTAGTCTGTACAATCACATTTGCCGCAACAGTTACTGGGGGCTTACAGGACTCAGCTTCTCTGGAAATCAGTGGCTGAATAAATACTTAATCAAATATCTTCAAACTATACAATTTTGTGATACAATCTGCAGGTTTTGGTAAATAAATTTTTTCATGGCCAGAATTTCTGTTCCACAGAAACATTCATATTTTCTTTTTGCTTGTGTGTTTGATTGTATTTGGAGGGGAAAAGAGAGAAGTTTTTGCTGCCCTCTTGTTTCTGGTTCAGATTTCTTGTGCATGTCCCATTGTCCCTGTCCAGGGTTTGTATAATACACCTGGTAAAGAATACAGTAGTTGAAAGCAAACGTTATTTAAGGAAGAATCCAGGCCTTCAGAAAGAGTTAATGGCATACGAACTCCCATGATGCAAAATTAGCTGCATTTCAAAACAAAGTACACATGCAGAATATTTTTTTCTTTAAACATTTCAGCATAAAAATATACTTTTGCCTGTAAAAGGTTTTAAAACAGCTGTACTTCAAAATGTTTTATCTTGCTATATTCCAAACACTGAACTTCATTGTTTCACTTGTACTGATATTTAATAAATTGGCTTTGTTTTTCAGCCATGACAAAGCAAGATGAATTTTGTGGAAAGGGGCTGTCTAATGGACATGTGGTGTATAATTTGGATGATGCATTATCAGAGCCAGAGTAGTCTGTGTTATGGTCATTTTATTGTTCAGTGCAGTAATGGAGTTAAGTTATATTTACATTTTCTAATTATATTTTGTTATACAAAAAGTTATACATAAATATCCTCTTGCCAAGCCAACCACTAAACTCTATTCCTCTCTCAAAAAAAAAAGAAAGAGAACAACTAAGACTGAAATAGAAAACAAAATAGATAATGAAAGCCCACTGAAATCACGAAGAGGCTCCACACAGCATTCCAGACAAGCCTCCTGCTTTTCATCACAGCCTTCACTTGTCCACTGAGTCTACAGCTCAAAGTCTCCTCCTGCCTTGGCCGGGATCCCTTGCTCACTGCTGCATTGGGAAACACATCTTTAAACCCTCTTGATTTTGGGATCAGTCGGGGAATGTGCTTCTTAGAGGTGGTAGCACCCAAAAGGCTGTTTGAAATTATGCTCCCCTGTGCCACATGCAAAGGAGCTATAATGGCAACAGTGATGAGATCACAGCATACACCATCTTTTCCCCACTTACTCCAGGCACAAATTCTTTTGCTCTGAAGGGATGGCTCAAGCTTTGGTGCCTCTCCAGCAGAGTGGTCCCTCAGGAGCTGGGTGAGCTGCCTGGGCTGTTACTCCTCTGCAGTACAGAGTTTTGAGAAAGGGGTATATTCCTCCTATCTTTCTGTAGAATACCTCAGCAAGCTACTCTCTGCATCACTGTAATGGAGCAAAACAAGGTTGTTATTTACTCATTTAAACATGCTATATCTACCTAGGTTAACTGAGAGTCTACAGAGGTACCACTCACCTCCACGTAATGAGAATCAATAGCTGAGTTTCCTAAACCCCATTACAGTCAGCGGATTTGGTTTATCCATTTATATCTGTCTTTGTCAGTGGAGGATGGCATAACTCTTACTCTGATGGGACTTCTAGAGCTTCTTCTTTGCTGCTTTCCAGACATTTGTTGCAATGAACACCATTTTCCATACTTAGCTGTTTCTGCATATTTAAATGACTGTGTCTAAATTAGAAACACTAGGGTGCATTAGAAAGCGACTTGAGAATATGGGTTCATTTATGATTCAAAGTAAAATAGAGCTTATGACCATATCTGTTAATAAAAATAAAGTCAGAGGCAGGTTCAAACTAAATTTTTTCTGCCCCAAAGCTGACAACCTAATGTGAGACCTAGAAAAATTAATAATAACATTCCCAAAGTTCAGTCTGCTTCCACTAGGAAAAGTGTTGACTCTCTGTTAGGCAGCACTGAGTCTTTAATTCAAGACAAAATGATGATGTAAGTTATAGTTTGCTTTCTACAAATCTTGATTTAGAGCTGAAACCTGACCAAAGCAATCAGATCCTTGACTATTCTTGTTTTAGGCATTCAGAGACAAACTCTTGGTCTGGGCCCATCTTACTAACAGTGGAAAAACAATTATTCTAGTGTCATATTTTAGATTATTGGATAGAAGTCAGGGTTCTGTTTGCTCCAGTATTTTATAAATGTGATAAAAAGTAGGCCCTGCTCTAGAGAGTTCACACTTTCATAAATTCAAATAACGAAAGGTAAGTGTTTGGCACAACAGTTAACTGAATCCTTGATTCTGGTGAACGTGACACCATCCCAACAACTGGTTCCCATCAATAGACAGTACAGATTACTTGTAGGCATGACATCCACTTCTTCAAAAGGACTTAGGTATCTAATCTCAAACTGAGAATTTGAGTTTAACTTACTACATACATCTAGGAAGAATACATTGTGTGTTACAATGCCTATGTTGCAAGATTTGGTCATACAGTATCATGAAATTCCACTGGAAATTCACTGAAAAGTAGAGCAAAAAATATTTGCAGATGTGGTAGGAACACCATCCAACAGCAAGAAGTATTAACATTGCCCTCAAGGTGGAGAACTCAAAGTTAATTGACGGGCTTATATCAACCTCTTGTCATAAAAAAAAGAAGTAATGCAATTAAATGTATTCTTATTTTGTTGAAATATTTTTGTCAGGCACAGGGTGTTCTGAGGTGATACAGATAATTAGCAAAGAAATTTAATCATCCGTGTCACAATGAAAGAAAAAAAATTGGCTCTTTAATCAAAACATAGGCCCACCTGATCTGAAATTAGAATGTTTCAGTATGTCTTCCAGGCTAGAAAGTCTAGTTAAAAATTAATGGAAGTTGGCAAGCATTAAATTATCTACCTAAAAGATCCTATACAATTTAATGAATTAAATAGAAATACATTGATATTCCCAAAATAAGTTTTCTGCAAGACTACTTCATGGAAATAGTGAAGTAGTGAAATAACATATAGCAAAGGTAGAATGTCTTCTGAGCAATATGCCAGTACTAGGGCATGTATTAAAAAGAAGGTTCATGCATGGGTCTAGATTTTCTACTTGGCCAATAGTGAGCTTGACTCATGGTCATGTTGCACCTTAAAGGAAAGTTTATGGCTAGACCCTGGCTGTGGCTGTGGGATTCAATGGCAGGACTTCTCTTGATTTCAATGGGATGAGCTTGCTTGACTCTTAACACTTGGCATTTTCTTGGCAATATGTGAGATTCTTCTTGATTCTAAGACTTGTGGTTTTGATATCTTTCCAACTTGGCTGGAATCACTGTCAGGAGTGAACACTTGAGTGAAGGGGACTTTGATGCTTTTTGCCTTCTCAACTTAATTGTGATTAAAAAATGGAACTGTCAGGATGATATTGAAATAAAATTGTTTTAGACGATAAATTCTGTTGCATAATAAACTTTCAAATGTTTTACAGAAGTCTTTCTACATTTTCAATTCAGTGTTAATGAAAAAAACTTAGCACATGTGTTGCTTTTAGTGTACAGTGTTTTAATTATGCTTTTGTGTATTTTTATGTGTTTGTTTTAAAAACCTCTGCAGTACTCACTTCTACTGGGAGAAGCTGGGTAGTACAGGACACTCTTTAATTTAGCAAAGACAATGTGATCCTTTGGTTAGGCACTGGAATTGGTGAAGTCTAGCTGGAAATTCAAAGTTCATTTAAGGGTGAAGATACTTGCTAGAAGAGATTAATGAGACGTATGTCATTCCTACTACAGGACTTGTGGTTTTTAAAGTATGAGAAATAGTAGCTCTGATTAACCAGAGGTGGTACCTGCCTGAAAAGCAAGGTCTCATAATGCTGCCTTTTAGCGCTTTCCTGCTACTACTGCTGGGTCTAATGATTCTGCCCAGATTTTCCTAGCATGCCCATATATTTAAATGTCATATGCTCAACCATTATGCAGAAATTATGTTCTAAATGCTTTTCCTCCTATTCTGAATCCCTTAGCAAATTCAACAAGTTCATTCATGGAAAAGTAATTATTTGAATTCTGTATATTTTTAGCTTTTATTAATGGAGTTCAGAAGCTGGAAACGTGGAAAAACAGAATCTTTATGGGTGAACACTGGAACAGGTTGTTCAGAGAGGTGGTGGAGGCCCCATACCTGGAGATGTTCAAGGCCAGGCTTAATGGGGCTCTGAGCAACCTGATCTAGAGATGTCCCTGCTGACTGCAGGAGGTTGGACTAGATGACCTTGGAAGGTCCCTTCCAACCCAATGTATTCTATGATAGCATAGATTCATTCTATGAATCTATGCTTCGAGTAGGAATCCTCCAGATTTTACCCTCCTGCCCTAGCCTGCATTGCCTCATGCCCAGACTGCACTATGGAGTATATCTGCTGCCTGTCTTGGGAAGAAACCTCATGTGCTCAATGTGGACAGGTCATTTGAGTCCCAAAATTTG
Organism: Brachypteracias leptosomus; assembly: GCA_013401335.1. NCBI lineage: Eukaryota > Metazoa > Chordata > Aves > Coraciiformes > Brachypteraciidae > Brachypteracias > Brachypteracias leptosomus. The sequence continues at coordinate 282,063 of VYZX01029350.1, read as the reverse complement.
AAATAGATATTTCTATCTAACAAAGTCAAAATACAGCACATTTAATAGTGTTATGAATCTTAGTATGAGACCTCCCATCTGATCTGCTTTTATGAGAGCACAGTGGAAGTTTCTGGCTAGGCTAATTGAGGTGTCAGCATAACAACATGAAGCCAGTGCCCCCGGTGAGCCTATAAGCTCTTGGGTTTATCATGGACTACATGAAAACAAGCTGGGGATCTCTGTAGTGATCTTATGGTCTATTTGCAGCTGAATAATTCACTTGCAGATAATGGGGAGTTGACTGCATTCCAGGTAGCTGTCCAGAGGTGATGTGTCTCAAGCCAAATCCCTGATGAATCTAACAAATTACCATGTTTTCTAAGAAATAAATATCAAAGCACATATATGGGCATTCAGTGCCTAAGTAGAATCATAGAATCATAGAATAGTTTGGGTTGGAAGGGACCTCCAAAGGTCATCTAGTCCAATCCACCTACAACAAGCAGGGATGTTTCTAACTAGGTTCAGTTGCTCAGAGCTCCATCAAGCCTGACCTTGAATTTCTCCAGGGATGGGGCCTCCACCACCTCTCTGGGCAACCTGTTCCAATGATCTATCACTCTCATATTAAAGAACTTTTTTCTAATATCCAACCTAAATCTACCCTTTTCTAGCTTAAAGCCATTACCCCTCAGCCTGTCACTACAAACCTTTGTGAATAGATCCGCACCTGCCTTTTTATAGGCCACTTTCAGGTACTGGAAGGTTGCAATAAGGTCCCCCCAGAGCCTTCTCTTCTGCAGGCTGAACAGGCCCAATTCTCTCAACCTGTCTTCACAGGAGAGGTGTTCCAGCCCTCTGATCATCTTTGTAGCTTTCCTCTGGACATGTTCCAACAGGTCCACATCCTTCTTGTGTTGGGGGCTCCAAAGCTGAACACAGTACTCCAGGTGAGGTCTCACCAGGGCGGAGTAGAGGGGCAGAATCACCTCTCTTGATCTGCTGGCCACGCTTCTTTTGATGCAGCCCAGGATGCCATTGGCCTTCAGGGCTGCAGTTGAGTGTTGGTGGCTCATGTCCAGCTTTTCATCCACCAGCAATCCCAAGTCTTTTTCCACAGGACTGCTCTCTAGTATGTCCTCTCCCAGCCTATATTGATATCGTTGGTTACCCCAGCCCAGGTGCAGGACCCTGCACCTGGACTTGTTGAACTTCATGAGGTTCATCTGGGCCCACCTCTACAGCTTGTCCAAGTCCCTCTGGATGGCATCCCATCCCTCCGGCATATCCACTGCACCACTTGGCTTGGTGTCATCAGCAAACTTGCTGGGGGTACACTCAATGCCACTGTCAATATCATTAATGAAGATATTAAACAACACTGATACCAGTATGGACCCCTGAGGGACACCACTGGTCACTGTTCTCCATCTGAACATTGAGCTGTTGACCATCACTCTCTGGATGTGACCATCCAGCTAATTCCTTATCCACTGAACAGTCCACCCATCACACCTGTATTTCTCCAACTTAGAGAGAAGACTGTTGTGGGGGACAGTGTCAAAGGTCTTGCAGAAGTCCAGGTAGATGACATCCATGGCTCTTCCCTTGTCCACTGATGCAGTCACTCCATTGTAGAAAGCCACTAGGTTGGTCAGGCTGGACTTGCCCCTAGTAAAGCCATGCTGGCTGTCTTGAATCACCTCCCTGTCCTCCATGTGCCTTAGCATATCCTCCAGGAGGATCTGTTCCATGATCTTCCCAGGCACAGAGGTGAGGCTGACAGGTTGGTTGTTCCCGGGGTCCTCTCTTCTACCCTTTCTAAAAATGGGCATGGTGTTTCCTTTCTTCCAGTCACTAGGGACTTCACCTGAGTGCCATGACTTTTCAAATGTCATGGAGAGTGGTTCGGCAACTGAATCAGCCAATTCCCTCAGGACTCTGGGATGTATCTCATCAGGTCCCATGGACTTGTGATAGGGAGTCCAGTGTAGTAGTGTCAGGAGAAATCAGATGTGTTGAGTTCCCCACTGTTTCCCCCCAGGATGGAGTTGGTACATGACAAATAAACTGTCAAATTATACGTTTGGGAAAATGTGTTCCTATGGGTGTAATAGGAACACATCAGTCTTTTCTCAAAGGCAGCAGTTTTCAGCTATGCCATTGCAAATTCTCCAAGCATGTAAAGTTCATAAGTCCTGCATCTCACTGGGAGGGATGAGAAGTGAATGACCAAGCTTGCAAAGAAATAAGGTGGAGAACAAGGGGAGAGGAGGAGAACGTCATCATGCAGTGACAATGTTGTCAGTAACCCACCAAAATGTAGGTTAGGGTCAAAAAAAGAAATAAAAATTAATGATCCGAAGACAAATCATTCTAAAATTCAGTGGTTCCTATAATTCCTTTTTTCCTCAGAAAACAGAGGATGTTTGGTAAGAGCTAGCAAATACTAACTTTTTAACAGCAACTGCTTCGTCATTACTCTAAATTCTTGAAGTATTAGTGATCCTCAGAAGTAATTTTTAAATCTGTTTAACAGAGTATTTATTTTATCTGTCTCTCCAATTTCTTCTCTAGAACACAAGCCTAGACTTCTCTAGAAGACAAGACTAGGAGTAATCACTACAGTTGCAAACACGTGGGCAAAGTTCCAGCATAGTAGGAGTGAAGATTTTTCAGAATAGACATGTAGTGTGGCTGGAGTATCAGAATTCTCAAAATTGATCCAACTAAAATGTTGCCTGCTGTAACTTTCTCTCTTTTTCTTTTTTTTCTGTGTTACTAAATACCATTATGGAATATATTTACTATTACTAAAGCTCTATTTCTGACTTCCATTAGGTTTGCATAATATAACACTCAACCATTTAATTTGGGATATCACCAATCACATTCCTTTTAAATGCTGTAAGTTAATAGGAAAGCAAGTACTACAGATGATCTCTCCCTCAGCAATTATCTCCTTTTCTTGGCACTCATTAACCACAACTCTGGTCCAATTTTGAGCCGTCAGTACAAGACATATAAATTGGAGCAAGTTCCGCAGAAAACCACCAGGATGTTCAGGGGCTGGAACACTTACCTCTTGCAGAAAGGCTGGGGGAGGTGGACTCATTCAGCCTGGAGAAGAGATGGGTTTGAGGGAACCTGACAGCAGCTTTATGGTTTCTTGGGGAGGTTACCAAGAAGATGGAGCAAGCTCTTCACATTGAGATATAGCAGGAGGATAAGAGGTCATGGGCATGAGTTGAAACAAATTCAGGCTGAATATAAGGAAAATCTTTTTCCCTGTGAGAACAATCAACTTTCAGAACAGGTTGCCTAGTAAAGCTGTGCAGTCCCCATTCCTGGAGGATTTCAAGACATGACTTGACAAAGCTCTGAGCAACTTGGTCTGACATCAGAGCTGACCTTGCTTGAGCAGGAGGTTGGGCTAGAGACCTCCTGAAGTCCTCCCAGCCTCAATGATCATCTAATCTCAAGCATTTGGGTTGGGTTCCTCCTCAGAGTTTCTACTGAAAAGCACTAGCTTTCCTGGTTTCTTGGCAGAAAGTGCAAATCAGACTCCCCTGATGCTCAGTTCAACCTACTGGCCTGGTGAAGGGAAGAAGACATGAGTCACACAACAAAGCAATGTGCTGTGAACCCGGGTCTGATGGGATGTAAGGGATGAGAAGAATTCAGAGCTAAGGTGCAGTATGACTTGGCCTGATCTTAGAGAGCACAGTCTTGAAATTAGGCTGAAGAGAAGCCTGAGCACAGGCTTGTGGATCCTCACAAAGGGTCTGACTGAGAAGAAAAAGTGAATTGTTATATTTTGAAAACACAAATTCTTTTATTGGGGAGAATAAAATTTAATCTTAAATTAAGGAGAGGAAGTGAAATCCTGATACTCTTAGAACTGACTTTTAACACAACAGCTGTTATATTTGTCTGTGGTCTTACATCCTTAAAATATTTTTCTTTAAAAATACCGAATAAATAAAAGTCTGTGCTGTGCAGCCAGCTAACACTGTGTGAAATTAATTCTTTCCTTCTATTCAGAAGGACTGTTCCCAGACTTGTTTGGCTAGTGAGGAGAGCCACCATCAAATGCACTGAATGGGTTTTATTTGATAAAATAAATTTTCCCACTTTCTTATCATCATAGCTTTAAATAAAGTATTGTGAATAGGATGTAAGCATTGTAGCCCGTGTTCCTTTTCAGATAAAGAAAGTCAGCCTCAGAGCACTGAAACCCACAAAGAATACAATATATATAAGGCTTTCATCTTTTTTTTTTATATATCTCATTCTGTGAGGGATGTGAGAAATGCACTTTTCCTCAAAATGCCTTATAAAATGTTGGTGGATGAAGATGCCATGCTGGTTTTGTCATGGTACCTGAGATATGGAGAGTATCTCTAGATCAGATATAAAATGAAGCCTGTCTGAGTTCCTGGGATCTTCCTCCTGGAATGCACTTTGGATACAAATGGACAGATTGCAGAAAAAACCCTCCCTGTACAGAAGTTTCACTTAAGATCTTGCTCTTAAGATTCAGCTGAGTCTGGGCTGAACTTTCCCATGTTTGTATCAAAAGTAACTCTGCTGACAAAAGAGGTGCACTGGGACTAAACCAATGAATGGAAGTGTCACGACAATTTTCCTCTGCTAAAAAGCTGACATTATAAAGAAACATTTTCATGTTTTGGTGAGGTTTCCTGGACCAGATCTTTGGCTTTAAATACAGAATAACCACCAGCAAGCTTTTAGCTACTTAAATCATACTACTTTCTTGAGTTCCAGGGTAATTGGCTATCCTTCCACATCTGAGGGATTTGAGGTTGTTCAGTCTGGAGAAGTCTCTGGGGAGACCTTGCAGCAGCCTTTCAGTACTTAAAGGGGGCCTTTGGGAAAGATTGAGAGGGACTCTTCATCAGGGAGTGCAGTGACAGGGCAAGGGGTAATGGTTTTAAACTGAAAGAGGGTAGATTTAGATCAGATATTAGGAAAAAATTCTTTACTGTCAGGGTACAGGCAGCAGAACAGGTTGCCCAGAGAGGTTGTGGATGCCCTCTCCCTGGAAGTGTTCAAGGCCAGGTTGGATGGGGCTTGGAGCAACCTGGTCATGTGGAAGGTGTCTCTGCCCACGGCAGGAAGGTTGGAACTAGGTGATTTTGAAGGTCTCTTCCAACCCAAACTATTTTATGATTCTATGATCACTCGAAGAAAGTAAAAAATGTTCCCTACAAAAATGTGGAAGAAATTGAAGATAATTTTTCTTCATTCACCACTTCCTAATTGTGAAAAAGTTGATTCCTTGTTCAGTCAGAGTAAGTATTTGTGGCAGCTCTAGTGATTTTCCATCAAGAAGAAAGCTCAACAGTTGTTTGAATGCTAGATGAAAAGGAGTCCAGTGGGGTTAAAGTACTCAAGGGAGTAATGTGGTCATAACACTTGTAGCTGTCTTAAATGTCCCAAACTTAAAGGACAGTTTCATTGACTATTTGCTGTGGAATCACCTGGCCACAGCTTGGGGTACAAATCTGCAGCATGATTTAGTCTCACACTTCAAGATCTGAGGGCAAATCTTAGCTGTTCCATCAGTCAGATGAAAGTGGTTCAGACAGGAAAAGCACCTGCCAAAGTCACAATCAACAGAACCTCAAGTCTTTGGGAACGTGAGGGATGCAGTTTTGGAATCTTAGGAAGTGACACAGCAGTCATTTCCTAAACAGACATTTTAATGTGTAACAAAAAAGGTCATTCAGTTCAGAGTACTGTGATCTCATGGGTCATTGGATAATGCAGGCTGGAAGAGATCTCGGGAGTTCTCTAGCCCATCATCCTGCTCAGAGCAGGGTGAGCTTTGAGATCAGACCAGGTTGATCAGGGCTTTATTCTGTTGGCTTTTGGAAACCTCCAAGAGTGGGCTGTGGTCATAAAACTTTCAGAGATAAACTGTTCACTACATCTTTCCTCAGTGTCAAATGAGTCAAGAAAAGAGAACTAAAAGCTGTAAATCAAGAATTTCTCTCTCATAATGGGATTTTATTTTTTCTCAACATTACCAATGTCATCATTTTTGCACTGCATTGCAAAACACTGACTTTTCTTTCCTATTTCTCATGAAATCTCTGGATTATGATGATGGGATCACAGTTCACGGCAGAAGTGGAAACACAGTAATGTAAAAATACTGGCCTAAAGGACCCTGGTTGGTGTTTAAAAAACAAGAACTGGATGCTGTCAAAGGTGAAACTAAACATTTTGCCAGTAGTGTCAACTTCAAACAAAGCTGTTTTAATCAAGGCAATTGCTATGGTTATGCCAATAGAACATAAATTAAATATTAAATAAAAATAAGCAAACAAAACCAGGAACTGCATTATGACAAGTCTGAGGGAAAAATATCCAAAACCCCACTATTGACAGAGTTCAATATATGGTAAGTAATTCTACTAGTGTATAAAGTAATGCAGGAGGCAAATGGGACTACCAACAGTGAAGTAGATAAGAAATATTTTGTGTTCATATATAATTAAAACACCTGAGGGTAAAATACTGAGATGCAACAGGAACTGCCTGATAAAACATGAAAACTGAAGTAAAGAAAGCAAGACATGAGAATTTGAGGAACATAGTGAAGAGCTTCCTGCTCAAGATGCACCATGTATGAGGTGTAAGCTGTTCCCAAATAAAGGCAAGGGAAAAAATAATCAAGAGCTGCAATCAAGGGGTGACATCTTTGTAGGACAAAAGCTCCTACAGATAATCCTCAGGGGCACCAGCATCATCTGCCATTGGCATTTCCCATGAGCATCTTGGGGTCTCACTTCCCCATTACTGACATTTTCAAGATAAACACTTAACATCTTAGGTGAGAGATTTTGCATGTGAGTATCTTCCAACAGCTGGGTGGCTCGAAGGAAAATATAGTGCGAGCAACACCGTGGGATTGAACCTGTTGTGTCCTTTTTCTAATGAACAGTCATTGCCTATGAAATTAAGATGCTGCAGGCTGTGAAGAACCACAGTTCAAGGTGCTACAGGTGGGCATAACAAAACCACCTATGGAAGGGTCTGCAGTTCCCTGACTGAAAAAATAAACACAGTTTTTGCTCTAGCCATTGGCTTGGTTAAACCTTGGGTGACAAGGGGAGTTTCTGCTTTTTCTACTTAATTTCACTTCTCAGCTATTAAGCAAATAATTTACTTTCTTCTCAGAGTTTCTTCTCTCCTTTCAAGTGGGTAACATCTGAAGCAGCCCTGTTCATACCATATGAAATCAATGGGCACCTAATTCTCCTGGAGTTGGCTGTAATTACTTCTGGTGCATCAGGGAGAGACAAAAGAGACAGCTCTCTGCATGGATTTTTTTCATGTGGACAAGCTGAGGTGTAAACCGTTGGGATGGGTGGCA
>VYZX01029350.1:246891-273344 GCA_013401335.1 Brachypteracias leptosomus | reverse complement strand
CCTGTTAAAGGGTTTTTTTTATTTTTTTTGCCGTTTTGGTTTTTTTTTTTTTTTTTTTTTTTTTTTTGGTTTGGGCAAAAGGAAAAATATATATTGAAAGGGTGGGGAAGAAAAAAAAAAAGCAAGCAGACACCCTCCCCCTCTGCTGCTCGTAGTCCCCTCCACTCCACGCCAAAAAGAGCCATCGCAAGTGCACGCCAGTTCTTCACTAAAGTGATCCAGGCGCTGGATTAAGTAACTCTGGGAGAGCAGCACACGCACGCACACACACGGCAAAAATGAAGGAAAAGGCAATGTTTCAAACGGCTAAAATGCAAGGAAACATGATGGTAAGTGGCTGCTGCGGGCGCCTCCAGTGACTGTAAGTAAGTGGCGGGGCTCCCTGCTCGGGCTCGGCGCTCCACAGACCCCGCTCATTGCCCGCACGGTCGGTGCGGAGCCCCCCGTTGCTGGGGCTGAGCTGGCCGGAGAGCCTGGCGAGGCTGCATCTTCGGTTAGTGTCTGTCCCCCTATCCCTTCCTCCCTCCTGGAGAGGGTCGCTGGCGATGCGGAGGCTGCTGGGGCGTCCCCCTATCCAGGGGGAGCCGGGGCGGGGGGCGCCGGGGCCGGGGCTTGGCAGCGCTGGGGCGGGCACCGCGCTCCGGCACGGCCAACTTCGCCAACTTGATGACCACGATGTCTGTCTGTGTGTGTGTGAGCTGTGGGGTGTGGGGGTTACCTTGCCTTTCCTCCAGCATTACTACTGGAAACATACGTCTTGATTCCATTTTTTTTTCAAATCTACTCGGGATGCCTTTTAAATCATCCCCACTCCCCTTAAGGGGGGAAAAAAAAAAGCCCCAACCAAAACCCAGCTACTCTCCCGGAAGAAGTGCTGGTTGCCATCTTGTGCTGATGGAAATATATTTGTGTGTTTTGCCTGCTGGCTTGACCCGCTGTGGGCGGCGGGGCTGCTGGGGTGCGGGGGTGCCCCGCATGCGGCGGCGCCGGGAGGCGGCTCGGCGCTGGAGGAGGGCGGGGGTGCACCGTAGGGTGCGAAACGTGATGGCTTCAGGGCGCTTTGCTTTAAAAACCAACTTATTTCAAATAACCTGAAGCTTATAAAGGATACCTGTTGGTCTCCTGTCCCCTCCCTTTTCTCTAGGAAGGCACTCGTGCCTGTATTTTGCCTCCCCTGTGAGTGGAAACGCCAGTATTTAATACAGAGGTAGTATGTGTGTCTCTCATGCCTTGTGTTGATGTGTTCAAGAGGCAGCCAAAGCGTTCTCCATCCTTTAATTAAGTTTCGTAGTAAAATGCTTCGCTGGCTTTTTAAGGAATGCCTCCTTTTCCAACTCAAATAATATTGCTTTTTCCGGCAGTAGTTTTTACGAGGAAGGTGCAATGCTATGTGACCTGTGAATTCAACTAAGGGAACTGAACAGGAACTTCTGCAAACATTTTTCCAGGAGAATTGCACAGCCTGTGTGATTGCATCGTTCTCCTTTCATTGTGCCTTTTAAATGCCTGGGAAATATCTGGTGCTGGAACTTTTTTATTGTAGGGAAATTCAGATTATTATTTGCTTAAGCTACTGTTCCTTGAGGTCATTATAGTCTTTGATTGGGATGTTCTCTATCAATAAGAAAAAATAATTAACCACCTGAGATGACATTGTTCGATTAAAGTACAGGATTAATCTAATTTACATACACATTGTCACCGAATTAATAAAAACCCCTTGCACATTTGCCTTGCTGGTCCCTGAAGTCAGGGGATGATGAGCAGGCAGGGATTCCCCCACTGCCACTCAGAAAAGGGCTGGAGCTTCTGCCGGGATTTTTGGCTGCTGCTTCTGAGTGTGGCAAAATGGATCTGCATATCCACACCTCTGTGAGATGAACAAAGGCTGGAGGGATTGATCTGCACACAGAGCTGTGTAGCAAGGGCTGTCCACAATTCAGAACCCTCTGCCTGAGACAGTAGTTTTTTGCCTGTGATTCAAGCAGGAGCAGAATCTGGCCCCCCAGGCTGCTAAGTCATAGTTATTTCTTACTGTCACTTGGGGCAGTCTCCCTGGACCTGAATACAAGGTTTTCCTTTGAATAACTTAGTTTTGAGATGCTGTCAATGAAATTTCAAGACAAGGAAACTGTTACACTGACATAGATTATTTCTTCAATTAATGTCTGTGTTTTTATGGGCCACCTAAAACGTACACAGCTGGTTGCTGTGTTAATCTGGTCTGTGGTTCCAGCTGGATCTGCAGCTCATTTAAGCAAGAATTGAATTCAGGTGAATATTTGAGCTTTAAGGTATTTGGACAGATTTTTATATTTCTTCAAATAATCATTAGTGGACTTAATCTGAAATCTCAGGTAAACTTTTGATGGAAGTTCTAGCAAGTTATGATTATAGTACTTTCTTTACCCTTTTCCTTAAACTGTTGTTTAAAAAAATAGAATATTACTCATCACTTCTGTTACAATTAAAATGAGAAGCATGACCTAGTCAAGTCAACCTAATGTCCTCTCTCACATAGCTGGCAGTCATGGAGAATAGAGGGGTAGGGGTGTGTGGTGTCCTAGGGGGTGGATTACAGCATGTACTGTGCTAATTGCCTCACAGAATTTGAAGTTATTGAAAATTCAAAGCCCACCATGGTTTTCTTTTTTTTGTTTGTTTGTTTCCTGACAGTTTTGCTGTTGCTTAGAATCTTGACAAGCTTCTAACTATGTATTGATTTTTCTTCTCTTTAAAAATCTTTCTTAAATTGAGCTATTTCATTCTTAAAATGATGTGACAGCAAGTGATAATACTGGCACGCTGGTCCCTGGCCATGCAGCAGGCACTTCTTAAGTGTGGTGATAGCTCATGGAGTCACTACACCTGTGATTTCTTTATTACCTAATTAGACCAGCAAAAACGAAGCCATTCTTGTGACACTGAGATGAATGTTTTTATCCCTCTGACAGTATTTCACCAGAGCTTTGTTTTGGCTTTTTAAAACAGCATTTAGCTGGAAAGGTGCCTATTTTTGTTTTACTGCTCTATTTCCCATTCATCATCTGAGCTGGGGGAATGTAACTTACAGAAATAGTTCAAGCTCTTGCAATGGGATTTCTCTTAATTCTACATAAATACTATAGGGAGTGATTAATATACAGTGGTTTCTTCTCATAAGAACTGACTTACCCCATGAGTTTTCCACAGTCTTTTTCATGTTAATAAGCAACAGTAGGGTGTGAAGAGAAATGCTTATCACTTTTGGAGATAAATTTAATGCAGTTACATTTGATCCTAACCTTAGGTACAGCTATGTAATGTATTTCATTAGAACATTCCTCTCTTCTTTTCCCTTCCCCATTTAGCTGTCAGGTCAAGGACAATAATATCAACTACACTTGTTTTATTCTACTCTTGCTTGTGTCTTCCCAGGGGCTGATCTATCATCATGTACACGGGCTTTTTTTTTCTTTTTCTTTTTTAATGGATTTGCAAGCAAATATATAAAAAAGAGCTATTTTGAAGAGGACCTTTAGAGTAGTGCTAGATTATTCTGTTATGTAGATTCATGGAAATGCTGAGAACTCAATTTGGTAGAGGTATAGGTGCAGTAAAGATTAAAAAGGAGCTACTAACTTTGGATGTAGACAATTAGGTGAGTGAAAACAGTGGGCTTAGTCAGAATGCATATGGGTATTGAGGCAAAATTTAAAGTGCTGTATATGAGCGTGCTGTTATTTTGGCACATTTAGTTGTCAGTGGAAGGAGCAAGCACTTTGCTCTAGCTAGTTATCTCTGTTAGAAGGATATTGCTGTGAGACTCTTGCTCTGCATTTCAGTCTAGCCAGCAGCTGCTCTAATGTTTGGAAGCTACCAAGAGAAACTGTGCTGGATGTGTCACTTTTCTGCTTTACTCTGAATAATTTAGGAATGGGACAAAAGAAGCAATTCTGTTTCATTGAGAGGACTTGTAGAAGAGTCAGGAGATTTAGATGTTTAGTTTGACCACTTAAATCTCAACACTGATAGCTGCGGTTTGGATGTACATATAAAAAAACAAATAAAAATAAGCTCAGTGGCAAGTGTTACCCCCTAGGAAGTCTGCTGGCACCTCTGAGGCCTTAGAGACCTCAAGGGTACAAATGGCATGAAGACTAAGCTACTCTCTTGTCCTTGGAGTGCACCAGCTCCTCCTGGAGACACACTGATGCAGCCAAGTAGAAAATCCAGCTTTGCTTCTGCCCATTTTATATTTCTAGTGCCTCTCATGAGCAGTAATTTCATATTAAAAACATAAATAAAAGAGATTGAAGTTCCATTTCCCTTATTTGCAGTATTTTACCTACAGGTTTATTGCTTGCAGTGATCAATCACGTTGCACTGAAACCTGGTGTAATGCTTCTCAGCCAAGAATGCAGCTGTCTTACCATAGGGTAAAGAAGCTGTCTAAAGATTAATTTTTCTTGAAACTCCCACACACTGAAGCAGGTGATGGACTTTCTGATCCAGTGCAGACTTCCTGCTTCTGTATGTCTTTATGCTTCCCTCTGTCTTGGATTCCACCTGACTTAGAAGCCAAATGCAGTCCAGGTTTTGTCTACTACCTCAACTGAAACACAGGGACCTCCAGAGCTGAAAGCAGGGGAGCTATGGTAGCAGTTTCCACATGAGCATCATGACTCCGGTTGAAGTTTAAAGCCAGGCATAAATTCAGTTGCTATACTAGAGCAGATCTTTGGTCTGCTGCTGCTTAGTGAGAGACAAGTTGTGTTTTAAGCTCTGTAGCAGCCTGGTATCTTTTCTGGGTCAGGCATAAAGGGGAACAAGCATTCCCCTTTGTTAGGATAATACATGCGGTACTGGGTACATGAAGTGCTGGGGCCTGGGCTCTGGGCCCCAAGTTGGAATTGACCTATGGATGAGTCACAACCCAGCAACATGTTTTGTTCCCCAAGACCCCAGAGGCAGAACCTGCCCCACCTGTTTGAGGCCCTGCCTGCCCCCAGGTGATTGTCGTTGGGGTGATGGGCAAGGCTAGAGATATATTAACCAGGAACCCACCAGTTTGGGAGAAGCAACAAAAAGCTGATCAGTTTGAAGACAGATCCTGTGGAAGAGAGCTCCTGTTGGGGGCAGCTTGCTGAGCTCTCTCTGTGGTGTGTTCCCCCTTGGCTGATTTGAGACAGAGAAGAGCAAACAGATGAAGAATAATAAAAGATGAAGGTATGTTGAGGGGATGTTGCTGAGTTGGGTGTTGTCCTGAGGAAGAAGAGAGCTAGCAGCACAGTACACAGTCCATAGGAGGTACTGGAATTGCTGCATTGTTGCCCAGTGGAAAGGATGTGAGATGTGCTGGGCCTGTTCTAATGTCATGTTGCTAGTGATGGAAATTAAGTCTTTGCACATTTAAGGTGGAATGATAGAGACATCCACAATGAAATATCCAGTAGTATCTCAGTGTTGTCCACTTAATGCAGAGTGTCTCTTTGGAAACATCCTTACTTACAGGAGAGAAGTGCAGAGTCTGCCCATGGCGTATTGGAAGATGATAGGGCATCCACTGCAGCTGCAAGTTCCATAAGAAATACATGGGGTCAGGCTGTCACAGAAGAACTTTCAGAGTCATGTGAAGTCATCCACATTGCTAACTCACTCTTTAGCAATGTGAGAATGGAGGGGGGCTTGTGGTCTAACCTCAGTTCTTATAATTGGAAAGCTTCAAAATGTTAACTCAGGTGGTTTTCCCACCTGCATATCTCTTCAGTATTACTGAGCTGCTCCTCTGCTTCCTCTTGCTTGCAAGAAGAAAGGAACACTTTTGTGTTCATCTCTCCTTGCCTCCTCTGAGTCGTCTCACTGTTCACAGGATAGTCTGTTCCCACCCCTCTCTTTCTGAATCTCTTCTCTGCTTTCCCAAATGGTAAGAAAGGAGAAATTGAAGGGGCTGTTATGATTTTACTGCTACCCACTCAACTGTCATTCAGTAGAGCCCTGAGCAGCAACAGAGCCACAGAGCCGCCTGTGTAGTTGGGAAGACAGCATTGCAGTATTTGAGAGGTTACTTTTGTTTATTAATAAAGTCTGGATTTGCTTGTTCCTTCTAAAGATAAATACCTAAAATGTAAGTTTTGGAGATGTTGGTGGCCCTGAAGCTTTATTTGGTGAGGAGAGTTCCCCTCTCTGCACTGTGGAATGAATCATTCCACTGCCAGAAGATACTTCATAACATGTTCCCTTGCACCAAGTGTCACTCCTGTATATCTCGGAGGTTGCATTTCTTGGCAGAGCTTTGCACTCACTTAGTAATGGTCTGACTATATAAAAGGGGAAGGCAGTAGAGAATCATGCGTAAGAACACCTGCAGTTGGTACCAAACCTCTAGTAGCAACAGGCTCTTTAATGTAGCTGCCAATGGTAAGAATAAGATTCAATGCTGGAAGTTGGATTCAGAGCATTTTGGACTAGAAGATAAAGTGTTCAGCTTTAACAGTGAAGGTGATGAGCTACTGGAGCAGTCTCTGGGAGTGTGGTAGTTTCTTTGAATCTTGAAGTTGTTCATTAGAAGAAGATTGGAATAGAATTATTCTGACTAAACAATGGCTTCTTCAACATAGATTTCTACATTTAAGTTAGTCAGCCTGGGCTCTCTTTATGATTTACTCAGTGGATTCTAGACACTCCTATCAGCCAGATGCCACCTTGCTGCAGAAATCACTTTGGGGTTTGCATGTATACAGAGCTGTCCTAGGATGTTGTAATGCACCTCTGGGCTTTAAAATAACTTAATCCAAATGGTTTAATGCCATCATAAGTGCAATACTTGCATTTATTCTTCTAGGTCTGTGTGTTTGTATATGTGTTGTCTGTATAGTATTTTACTAAATGATGACTCCCATGAGATTAACAAGCAAAGCTCATTTATTAAATTGTTTTATGTACTGTAAATCTTGTGTAATCCACTAATGCATAATGCTGTCACTTAGGAAGCTTGGCATTCCTTCCCAGTGGAGCATCACATTTAGCAAGTTCCTATAGCATTCACTTTGAAGGGGCTACAGTTGGGAATAAAACTTTAAAAATAAATCTGATTTACAGAATAAATCTCTAAACCATTAGAGTCCAAATGCTCGCAATACACCGGTAACTGCATCCCAGTGTGGCATGCATTCCCCTGTAGATGCTGTGGATTTTCTGCCCTTCTGAGGGCATTGTAGTAAGCAAAGTTTGTGTTTGTAGTGTCTTTTGTTCCCTTGAAGTGGATTATCAAGGTTGTGTTAATTCTACTTTTGCATAAACTGGCTTTTGCATCTGTAGTGATATTGGTACGGTCCTGGGAATTCCTGGAGCACTTTTTCTGTAATGCGTATGCTGGGTACTGGGAAGAAGAGCATGTCTTGCAGGTGGTTTCCAAGGACAAAACATTCCATGTGGGATCTGTATGTCCAGTGACGCCATCTTCATTACTATAGGAGTAAAGAGTTGGAACAGGAGCTGTGGAATTGTGTGTGGTATTATGATAACTGGGGGGAGAGTTATTGCATGTATAGCTAAATCTGAGTTCAACCTTCAGTTGTAAATAGGTGGCTCCCAATCTGTACAGTTACAAGGCATAGTAGAAGAATTTCAAACTCAGTGCAAGTCCAGCAACCAATACAGGATTTTGTTTGTGGTAAGCTCTTTTTCATGGTGTAACTCAATGTTCATTGACTTTATTACCACCTGGTAATGAGATGGTATTTCCACCATCTCATCCTTAGTTACTATGGGATAATGACTTTGAAGGTTACCCTTAGAGGCACCCAAATGTCCAGTCAAGGCAAGTATGAGAAAACGAACCATTCAAGACAGTAGGACTATCTACAGTGGTGATTATTGCATGCCTGGTGAAGCACTGGACAGTAAAGAGTGGTCAATGCTGTGAAAAATCCCTCTCAAGTTACAGGGAATACTGGTCAGAAGATTTTGTCAAGTCAGGCATGTGTAGAGACAGTTAGACTTGGCATGAATTCCAGTCACACATTAGATGGCCTCATTCTGTAGTCATTATTCAGCACTTACTCAAGCAAAACTTTTGCTGAACTTAACGGGTTTACTACTCCTGCTGAAATGAGTAAGAAATTTGTCTGAGGCTCAGGTGCCTTCAGATCTGCATCTCAACACAAAATCCCACAATTTTCAGTATTTTTTTAAAGATAGCAAACAGTGAAATATACTGGAGTGGATGAAAAAACAAAAGGTGAAGGGCAGGGTAAGAAAGCAAATAGAAGAAAAACAGAGTGAGGTGATTATTCCAGAGGATTCTGCAGGTTAAGAAAAGTGCTCTGTTGTTTTTACTTCATCTCATTTTATAAGTTGTCCCCCATGGAGAACCCCATCAGCTGCTCCATGAGATGCTTTCTGGAGCATGCTGCATGCCTGTACTTTTGCTTATGTTTGTTTTCACTGATGCTGATAAGCTGAAAAACATGCTTGAAATGAAACATTTTTAGTTGTTTATCATTTGGGACTGAAGTTATTAAAAACAGGGAGAAAAATGAAATGATAGCTTGGCATGTTTTCTGTAAATACTGAGTGGTTCTTCTGCAGTGTATGATTTAACCAAAGCAACCTAGAAATAAGCTTGTATTGCTCTGTTCTTGTGCCTAATTATGAGGATGTGTAAAATATGCTTGTGCTAATGCCTTCTCATCTGGCTGTGAGGGGGCTGAAAGTACCTCTTATGAAGATCTAGTTTGTAAAGCGAATGACTGAAATGCAAGAGTGTTACTATTCATGAGCTCCGAGTATGTTGACTGTTAAAAACTGAATCTATGGTCCACATGAAGGATATGTAAAATGCTGTGGGTAGAGCAGTAATTCATAAATTAATATCAGCATGAGTGAACCTTTCCTGATCTCGCTATTTGAGAGTTTTTCTCAGGGAAGGGAATTTCATGCTATATTCCCTGCTACTTTTCAGTTAGTCTCTGTGCATTTTATATCATTTACATTATATGTGTAAAGGTACATGGTTAATTTGTTAAACTTCATTAAGGGAGGTACTATTCAGTTGGATTTGGACATTCTTGTAGGAATCAAAATCTATAAAAGATGCCAGAAATTTTAAAAATAAAATTTACTTTTCTCCTTGTTTTTTGTGTTACAGCATCTTGGGTTTTATGGATGCACCTTCTTTTTTATAAAGAGATCATCTCTCACCATTTTCTTATTCAGGTTTTAACAGAACTGAGGTCTTGGTAGGGAAAGGAGGCTGTTGGCAACATCTAAGGGCAACAAATAAATTAAACCTGTACGCCTTCAATAGCAATTGAAGCAAAAATCACGTACTCCAGAGGTGTGCTCCTTGTTATGTTCCCTGTTCAGCAGTGTACTTAAGCACCTGTTTAACATTAATGGTAAGCATATGCTTAAATGTTTCTGCTGACTTGGGAGTTATGAGAAGTCTGCCTTGCACACACAATAGAACAGCCTGTTTTCCATCTGTGAGCGAGCTCAGAGCATGGTGCTAGCTGAGCATTTTCCAGGTTAATTAGATTGGCATAACAAGATCCCTGGCGGACTCTGTGCAGTCATCAGCTCTTCTGTGCTCTCCGGCTATCAGGAGCTCTGCTTGAAGTTGTGTATCTTGTGCTAGTAACTGAAACAGAATATTGCACTGTATTTCACCAGCGTGTTCAAATGGAAACAGAATTGAATGGATTGTGAGTACACCATAAATATCAATTTGGCTCCATAATGCTAGCATGAATATAGTGCATCCTTCAAATGCACAGTGACTACCAAGGACTGTTTATTCTATAGAGCTACCAATATTGGCTGTGCTTTCATGAATTATGCATGTATTTGTCCCTAAACCTCACCTGACTGGGATTTGGAATGTTTAAGATTTGAAGCTGGCTGTAAGTATAAATTGCAGATATTTTTCATAAAATATAATGTCCTTGGAACATTCTCTGCAATATTAGTCAGAGTCCATCATGCCTATATCTACAATAAAAAAAGAAAAGAATTTTAATTCAGAGTACAAAAAAAGTTGGATGCTCTGAAGTCTTGCAAGATAAGGCAAAGGTGATCTATCCGTCTGTTCACTAAAGCAAGTGAAATGAGATGGAGTCCATTGCAGAAATAAGGGGGTTATTATTTACCAAATGAAGAAAGGAAAATGACCCTACAGTATACCTAGAAGCAACTTAAGAAGGTGTAAAAATGTAGCAATGAGAATCATGCTGGCCATTTGGGTCTTTTGATGGGTTAAAATGAGGAGAAAAAGCACATGCTTTTAGGGAGAGATTAAATAGATGAGGAGGAGTATGATCTTTTTAACTGAATTCAGTGGCACAAAAATTATTTTTCTGGTATCTTGAAGGAGAGGCTGCCTTGATTTCCCCTGGAGATTCTCTATTTTCCCTGTTTATACGGTTCTATCACATTCGAATCTCTGGTTTCTAGAGAGTTCCCTAGTATTTAATTTTCACATTCAGATTTCTTGGGGTTTTTTTAACCTAACCCCTTTAGTTTTTAAAGAGTTACATCCTTGCGAAGCATTGCATATTAACAGTGACATCACAGAAAACATTGAGACAAAGTGGGTTAATCTGCAGGATGGTGACAAATGGCTGTGGTGTTCTCCTGAGCTCTCTGCTTCCTGCTACATTAAAGAAGACAAGTTATGAATAGATGCAGCTAAAGAAAGGCAGAACAATGGGAAGACCGGAAGGCTTGGGGCAATTTGCATTTGGGTATGGGGAAGCTTTCCATCTTCAGTCACAGGCTGAATCTATCCTAAATTGATAGTTATTGATGGTTGCTAACTTCCATTGCCTGCTTGCTAATCTTTGTGTGCTGTGGGAGGAAGAAAGCCCCAGCTGCATGAGTAATTGCTGTGAACCAGCTTGTGACCACACTGCTCAGGCACTGAGCAGGTGACTGATGGAGTCCCTGTTGCACATCACTTGGCAGGAATCACCCAGGTACCCAAGTGGCCTTGTTGTTACTGGAATTAAAATAATTTGTGTGCTTTCAGTTCGAAGGGCAAGATTCAGTCCTTCTGAATGATGTTTTAGTTCTGTGGCATGCAAATGGGTGTGTTGCATGTAGGGGTTGAAAGTGCAAGGCCTACAGAGACAAGGCTGGATGAGAGTTGCAGGAAGAGATGTGGCTTAAGTGTGCACCATCTCTGTGGGGCAGGCTCTGGAGTGGACTTTGTGAGTGGTGCCCCTTGCAGGGAGTTCGCAGCATTGCTTGGAAAGCAGCTTAGAGGTAAATTGCCATGTATCAAGCATGGACACTCAAATCCTGATTCCTGGAGTGAAACACAGTGAGCTAAATTTATAGTCAGGACACACGCAGTCTGCACTTGTGGGTAGAGTCCGTATGTCAAAGAATGCTGCAATTGGTGAATTCATGCACAGGCACATCAGGAACTTGCAACACATAGAAAGCGTTGGATTGGAGGGTGCTTAGTCTAGTTCCCAGCTTCCTAAAGCAATTGTAGTGTACTGTCTCTGTCATTTATGTACATAGGAGAAATTGTGCTTGAGGCTAGTAGAGTCCATTGGATCACATAAGCTGAGCTTAGTAAACACATTTACTCTCTGAAAAGTGAATCCAATTATTTCTGTTGTGCCTTGTAAATGTGTCAGAGTGGCACATCCACTCTGTGAGGTTCAGCATCTTGTGCTTTCTTCTTTTGGAGATTCTCATAATAAGCCACTTTTCCTCTCTCATAACTAAACATGTGGAGACTTGTAACAAAAATGTTAAGATTGGTGTGAACGAAATACAGATGCAAATGTGTTTATGTAAACACTGGAAAAAATAGCAAAATAAGTTAGAAGAGTGTCATGTACTGATAATAGAGAGCATTGCTCCTAGCAATAAAGCTGAGGAATGTGCTGCACTGTCAAGCCCAGAAGGCCTGGGCTCTGATAAATGTCGTAGTACAGGTATCTATCCAGCACAAGACCCAGCTTTCTAAGAACACTAAGAGGCCACAAGATACTAGCACATCATGCACGCTAGCACAATTCCTTCTCTTATTAGGCCAGCAAGAAGCTACACTGTAGCCACAGATGTGTATTTTTCCAGACATATTCCACACAACTAAAGCCAGATAATGAGCTGCAACCTTGCTAATGCTTATGAATGCCTAAGTAGGCAAGATTCTGAAACAAAGGAACCCATCTTCTCAACTGTTGGCTCATAAAAGGTGTAAAAGACCTGCCAAAAAAATAGCTTGTCATTGCCAGTCAAGAAAAACCAAGTGTTGCTACGAGAACTTAATAATTGATAGCCCTTGTTTGCAGTGGCACATATAAATCATCTCAGCCAGACCTCTTGAACACACACATCTTGGTGTATATGACTGTGATGAATGAACTTTTAAGAGAGAATGAGCGTGAGTGGATAAAACGAGCATATTCAGATTTTGTTAATAAATACCATCTTCTTCCATAAGGTCCTGCACTGGGGTTTGTTACGCTATCTTCATGCATACTCAGGAATTGATGTCTTTGCTGCATGCTAACAGCAAGGATCTGTATGTTGTGGTAGATCACACATGATATGAGAATGGGAGAAGGTCACATCTCCTGACCTCCCCAACCATGCAGTGGCAATTGTGACAGGGAAAGATGTGACTGGAAAAGGGGTGCTGGGGCGCTGTCAGAGTCCAATGATTGGATGTGTTCAAATAACAAAGCCACATGCATTTCCAAATGTCTATTACGCCTACACCATTACCTTTATCAATCAAATCTGTAGTTTCATCAAGAAATGAAATCAGGTTTGTCTGACAAGACTTATTTTCCAGAAACCTGTATAGGCTAACATTAATCGTACTCTTATCCTCCTATCCTTTAGTTCTTTATTAATTGACTCACATATCAGCTTTACTACTTTTCCATGTGCAGAAGGAGCCCTTCTAACGGGAGACTAGCCAAGCTCTATCGTTTCTGTGGGTAAATAGGACATTAGATTTGAAAGGGCTAGTTGTACATGCTGTAAGTCATGAGAGTAAAACCAGCAAAGGTGAAGAGAAGATACAGGGAGCTGCTTTGTGATACAAGGTGAGACAAAGCACCATCAACAAGAAGGTCCATTCAGGATTCTGTGGCATTGGTGAAATGATTGAGTGTGTGTGTCCAGAAGAGGACAGGAGAACGTGAGGCAAAGCAAATTGATGTTAGTGAAAGTCCTAAGGTGATGGTATTGTTTGTTATACACTTTGTTTGCAAGCAGTAGGAATATATACCGAAGATGTGAGGAGAGGCAAAAATGATATTGATGATTCTGTAGAGAAACAACTTTATGATAAGAAGAAAGGCACTAAAAAGTCTCAGCTATAATGAGGACAGACTGGGGTGAGAAGCAAAAGAATACTGATAGAGTTCTGTGTATGCTGTGCTGGGGTGGAAGTGTGTGTCATGCAATCTGACTGAAAAGTCTATGCCACATTGCTATGATATGGAGCAACTTAGGAAGTTGTTAATGCAAATGTGTCCTGCCACGGGGAGAAAAGCAAGTCTAGAGATTTGACTATAAACGAGAGGAAGGACTAACCTATGGTAATGAAATGCAAAGTGTCTGATCAAAATTCAGCATGTTAATCTGAATAGTAAATCTTTTATATGAATGTGTCACTTGAGCCCCATAGTCTATGAGGTTTTCTTTGTGCAGTGTGTGTTGCCCTTGATGTCCATTTTGATTGCAAAGTGTGGTAACATTTTGCTGTTGCCACTTCATTTGCCTGCTGAAACTGCTTGGAGTCAAATGGCTTTAAATGTTTTTTGACTACTGGAGGCTCCAGGATGTGTAAGACAGCTGTGATTTGTTCAAACGGAAAGCATAGGGCCTTTGCATGTGATTGAGAGAGTGTGATATTTAACCAGTGGGCATTGCTGCTGATCTAGTCATGGAAAAAAAAAAACCAACAAATTTAAAACAAAAAACATATTTAAATGCCAATAAGTGTAATGCTCACAGCAACCCATGCTGAACAGTGACCATTGTGGCATCCTCAGCTTATCTCCCTCATGCAGGCTGTGAGATGTATGGTTTTGGAGATGCACTGTCCTGCAGTGAATATACTTGGATTGAGATGCAACAAATTTGAATTTGAGGGAATATAACCACTGGTCTTTACCTCCATTCCCTGTTTATAAAATAGAGATGATAATTTCTTCCATTTCCTTTCTTTGTATATTTTGACTGTGGTATTCTAAGCTCCCATACTTTCCATCTGTATTTTAGTACATGAACTTAGCACAATAAGACATAGTTTAAGTACTTGTCTATAATTAGCATTATATTAAACAATACAAATGTCATTGATCTATTGTAGGTACAGCATTTGGTAAGAGGTGATAGGAAGTTTTAAAACTGTACAATAACAGTTGAGCTGCACTTGTAGAACAGGTTTATTCTAAATTACAAAGAAAACTGAGCATAATGTATTCACGTCCACATTTATGTCTGAATCAGTTTTTATTATGAATCTAAGCAGTATTTGTTACAGATTGTGCACAGTGATTAACTTTTTACTGGATCAGGCAATATCCTATGTATTAATGAATTAGTAATATTTCAGTTGATGAGGATTCTTACAGATAGTAGACTCTATTATAAAATTTTCAGATCAAATATTTCTTTCTGTATTTGTGCCATTAACCTCATATAAGAACTTCATGGTTTTGATTTGTTTAGAAAGAGGAATTAAAGTGCTTTGCCAAAGTCTGACATCTGGAAAAAACTTTGAAATTTAATCCTTTATGGCTGTTAGCTTTTATGTTATATAAATAATATTTTCAGTTTTATTAAAATGAGACATTTTGATTGATGAGAACTGAAATTTTGTTTACTGGGAAGTTTCAATAGTCTTTGTTTTCGTCTTGCTTGGGAAGGAAAACAAATATTGAAATAGCTTT
Source organism: Brachypteracias leptosomus (assembly GCA_013401335.1). Lineage (NCBI taxonomy): Eukaryota > Metazoa > Chordata > Aves > Coraciiformes > Brachypteraciidae > Brachypteracias > Brachypteracias leptosomus. The sequence continues at coordinate 258,435 of VYZX01029350.1, read as the reverse complement.
TTTACTAAATGGAGATTTAATTTCTTTTCGTCACCTTGGTTTTGCTTTTTAGCACATAATTTTCCCATCAGTCTACAGCTTATCAATACCATTAAAAATGTATTGTAAATTGAACTGACTGAGGAAAGCATATTTAGACACAAGCTATTAGTCAGTGCTCAATTCATCCTTTGCTTATGCGAGACCACAACCTTCATGCACAACTCCTTTAATATCCAGCATGGTATTTCAAGCATGAATTGATTCCTTTCAGGTTGTTTGTATAAATAAAGTGAGGAAGATTGGGTCTAGAATTGTCTACAGGATGGAAACGTTATATCGAAGGATATCTTGTTTATCTGTCTTTATCAGAAGGAAAGACATTACTATATGAGATCTGTAATGGGTGTGTGTAGCTTGCTTTGTCTTGATGTCCCATTGGATCTGAGATTATTCCAGAGGAGTGATTACAGCTTTTACAATAAAAATGCAATAGCTCCTTTGCAGCCATGAATATTCCTCTAAAAATGTACTTTCAAAATCACTTATTACTGAGAGTGCAATGATGAGTATTGAAGGCATCATTAAAGTCCTCGACATAAACCGAGGGTTGGTTTCAAGCAGACTCTTCTAAGGTCTCCAAATGGACAAAACTTTCAATGATGCTTAGCTGAATATGGCATCCAAATCCAACATTGGGTATTTCAGTGCCACTCATTTAGATTTGGTTCTCCACACACATCACAGGCAGTTGTGTCTTTCAAGAGGAGCACAGAGGAAATGATGCCCAGGGTGAAACCACAGCACAAAGACATTCTTCACCCTGTTTGCAAGTGGTCAGCCACAGACAGCGAATCTGGGTCAGGAGCTTTTAAGGAGCCGTGTTCCCATTATTAGTCTAATATCATCCCAGACCTGCTTGTATAGATGTATCAGAGCTACTGTCACACCCTGACTGCATTTAAACTTGCCATTGATCACAATCCCACCTCTGCTCATTTGTTCTAAGGATGGCTTATTCTGTCCTTGTTTGCCTTGCCAAATTTGCTGAGATTTGTGTGTTGGCTTTAGACAAATAGCTCCTAGAGAACTGTTATCACTTCAGGTAATCCTTATTACATAGCAGGTTTGCATGGCTGGTAGAGTGTGGGGTGTGTTCTCAAGAGTTTGAGCTTGCGGTAAGAGGTCCCAGGGTAGGTGGCCACTATCCGCAAGAATGGTGCTGACTCAGAAAAGAGTTATGAACAAAAGCTGGCCTGGTGGTTTCTTGTTTTTTCTGAACCAGACACCTCAAAGTTTACACTGTAAGTCACGTGAGCTTTTTTAGAAGTAAAAGAAAAAAACATAAGAAGAAAAGGAAAAAGATGCTGAAGTATAGCACTCAGTGAGTTCTTTGAAGCTAATTTGCAAAGGATTATTAATTTAAATACTGTTTCAGTTTTTATGGTGGTGTTAATCCTTGCATGGGCTGCATATTTCTGGATCATTGTCTAAAATAACTCTGTGAAAACATCAGTAACAAAGTTTTTAACTGCAGTCCTAGCCTGGCTGATTTTCTTCTCAGCCTGGGAAGATCTAGCTTGCATGCTCTCCTTCCTTCAGGGCCTTCCTGTGATTGCAAGTGCACCGTGGGATGAAAGTCTTGCCTTCCTCATGGTTTACCCCTCTGTACCTTTACGGGGCTATGGTGTGTAATCTAGGTCACAGTCTTATTGTGCTGTGATGTACAGGAGAGGCAGACAGTCTTTGAATCACGAGGAGAGAATTTGGGTGTTACCCTGCAGTGTTGCTGTTTCTTAGTATTTTTTCATTGAGCAATGTGGTGAGGAACACTTCTACGTATGTTTTTGCAAATTGTAATTGATAAATATTGAATCCAAAGCCCTGGGTTTAGCCACTAGCAGGGTAGTTGTATATTTCTGTAAGCAAAAGCTGTCACAAAGTTTGGATGCCAACTGCTATTGAGAATGAGGTGATGTGGCTTCTTTAAAGCAAAACAAATACTCCATCTCAAAGCTGCAGTGCATAAGGACAGTGTCTTTCTAGCCATGCTATCTGCAGCAGTCTTCTCTGTTGTAATGACAAAAATTCATGGCTATTAGCAAACTGACTCAAACAGACTGAAGGATGGTTTTGTTGCAAAGGATGGTTTTGTTTCCTTTCCACTTGGGCTGCCCCAGCATTGCACAGCAGAGACATGTGGAGCTGTCGAATAGGGTGGAGTGATCCTATAAATGACCCTGTTTATCACTTTCATAAATGACTCTGCATTTTCTAACCAAATGACCAATGGAGTGAAAGACATTGAACAAGATTTTTAACAAATGGAATTTGTACTCTCTATCAGATTGTTGTATAGGTCACTTATTCATTACTAAAAGTTAAAGCAATTAAACTTCAAGCAGTCATTGGGCAGATTATATGAAGAATTACTTCATTTGAAGGTTTGGGTGTTTTGCAGTTTTTGTTTGGTGTTTTTTTTTTTGTTTAATTACTATCTCTAGTGGAAACTCACAGTATATTGATCTTTCAAATCTGTCTAAAGGTGAAGTATTAATACTGGTGCCAAAACTGTTGCTGCAGGCTTTACTGTTTTAGGCTTGCAAACCTGAACAAATTTATTATAGGATCTCCATTTTGTGAGGCAACAAAGGAATAGAAGGTAATTTAGGGGTTTTTATTCATTTTCTTTTTTTTTCTTCTTAGAGTGTCTTTCTTTATCTGCAACTTCTATTTCTGAGCTGACTTTACTTTGTCTTTTCTCCTTTCATATGTATCAAAGCTGACTGTTTGCTTATTGGACAAGTGTGGAAGGGGCATCTGTTTGTGTGGAGACTAGGGTATTCTGGAGCAACACTGAGGGTGGATGTGGTCCCTCAGTTCAGTATGCAGCTTATTGCTGATGCAGTATGATCCTGTTTAAAAGAATGAGACATAGTACTCCTTGGTAACATGTTTGTGCCAGGGATTTGCACTGATGCAGCTACTTTGCAAAAAAGTCTCCATTTCAGCAAACTCTAAAGGACCTCATTGTATTTATATTTTCTCATTTATAAAGTGGGCAATTTAACATTTGTCTATCACATGGGAGTACTGTATAGCTTGCTGAAGAGTAACTTTTAAATCACTTGGAGATCCCTGGATGACAGACACTACAGAAAAGCACTGATTCCGTGCACTATTTTACTGCTCTTCTTTTCTATTTTAAGTCCAGCTCAGCACTTAAACCAAAACATCAGCTCCTGTACAAAAGCAGGTTTGCTTACTGTTTTTATTGAGAAGTGGTATTTGTATTCCCCATGGATGCACACACAATGCCTTTAGAAATTAGAGTAAAGCCACCTAATTCCAAGTAGATTTAATTCACAGCAGGGCACTCTAGGAAGGTGCTTCCACATCCAGGCTGAATGTTGCCAGCATTTCTCAGCAGGTTTTAGTTACAGAAGCAAGGAAGAAAACTGTCTGTAGCTCGATTGTTTTTCCCTTCAGGCCTGGTCATTTGGAATCACAGAATCAGCTAGTTACTTGCATGAGCTTTGAGTGCCATTATAAGCATTCTTCTTAAAGAATAAGAGTGGGTACTTAGTTGGATGTTTTCCAAAAGCCTTGATGAGATTTGAATGCCCAGTTCTTGGGAAACAGAATAATCCTCTGAGTGGCCTGGAGAAGCCCAGCCAGAGGATAAGACCAGCACTTTCAGGATAACCCGTGCTTTGTCACCTTACCCTCTGGATCTCAATTCAAAGGCGTTTCTTTAGATGGGCCTTTTGCAAGGCTTAAAAATCGGGAAGCTGGTCAGGTGGCTGGTGGAGCAAGACAGGGGAGAAGAAGGAATCTGTCCATGGTGCTGAACGGTCCCCAGGGCAGACTGAGGGCTGAGGATTGGTCTGCTCAGCACACGGATGGATGAGTCCCTGCCCTCCTCTGGGTTCACAGCCTGCAGGTCTCAGCCCTCTTGCCAGCCAGCACATAAGGATTCTTTTGAAACTAGCAAGTGATTGGAATAGAATCCTGTGTGCAAAGAACTATACAGAGGCTTGCTCCAGAGGTACCATGAGAATGGTATCTTCTTAAATTATGGACACCATTAGCCATTCAGGAGCCAGCATGAAAATGAAGCACTATTGTCCGCTCTCTGCCTTGCTCCATATCTGTGGAGACAAGGGGGCATGTTTATATAAGACTACCTGCCCCTTCTTATTTTTATTTGGACACTGTCAGAACTCGTCTACTTGGGGTTCCTCAGCAAGGTTTGTGTGAATAAACTAAATAGTTTTCGGTTGGCTATTTAAGCCACTCAGAACTCTCATTCAGAATTAAAGCAGCCTTCATTTAATTTTATTTATTTTACTCATGAAGTGGATTAAGATAAATTAAATTAAAGCTGGTTTAATTCCATATGAGACTATCCTCTCAGATATTTAACATCAAGTCATCCATTTACAAAGTAAATTTACATGTATCTTCTTTAGAATCTCAGTGTAAGCACATCCTTAGTCCTTATAAAAACCCCTTTTATTTGCTGTTAAACAGTATACTTTGGAAGTGTTTAATGTTAAAATGAACAAAGGCACCAAGTATTCATCTGGGGAATCGGCATGGAACAGCAAATGAACTATAAAGTCACATCCTAGTTTAATTTGTAGTACTTTTCCATCTAAATAGACAAAGCAAGTTCTGTAGGGGTCTATAAGCATTTTCCCGTGGAATTTGACCTTAGATTCTGCACAGAAACATGGTAATCACAGATTCATTAAGTGAAGTTGGAATCTGAGGCCTGATTCAGCAAGGAACACGATGCACACACTTTGCTTTAAATATAGAGGTAGTTTGATTGACTAGTGAAGAATTGTGCTGAATCAGAGCCAAAGTACTGTGACTTTTTCTGACATTTATATGGCTTCAGGATATGGATGTTCAATGAAAATTTCAATGAGAGTCTTCCTTAATAATTCAGAAGTCCCGATTTTTCTTCAGGATTAATATCAGTCTGGATGATACAATAAGTCTGCAAATCTGAGTCCTGGCTGTATAAGGACTTGTTTGCAGGAGGTAGCTTACTGATTACAGCTCTATTACAGGCACTAGGAGCATTGGACTGTAACTACTTTTTTAATTAAGGCTACTTATTAAGGCTTTACTTTATTAAAGGCTATTTTTAAACTGTTTTTTTAGTTTCCTGGGAAAACAGTGGTGTGCTTTCGAGCAATTTGAATTTAGTTACATTTATATACGTGCAGCTTTTACTACAGGAAGTCTCTCTTCATCATTAGGAGGTGAAAAACATTAATAGCAACACTATTGTGAAGTAATGCAAAGCTGCTGATGTACTTTACTGTAGTCACAGATTAATATTTCCTGGAGAAATGATGATACAAAAAGAATCATTGGGGAGGGCTGTGGGAAATCATGCAGTACCTTATAATTGCTGTGAAATTTACACAGTTTTATAAAGAAATCCTCCACCACTAATCTTTTTAAAACTAAAAATAACATTTTTAAATTAAAAAGAACATTTTTAAAGAGGAAAAATAGCTAAATGAATAACTGTAAGAATTTACCTAGGCAGGTCAAAATTTCTAATATGAAAGAATGTTTCTCTTCAGTCATATCAGCATATAATTTGCTGCTGATATATGCTTTTTTTTCCCTGAGTCTGTGGACTGAGGTTACAGATATATTTGAATATGCTGAAAAACCTTAAATACCCTGAAGTTAATGACCTAAAAAAATTTTGCGTATCTCAGTAAACAAGGGGGAAAACAAATCCCAAAACCAAGTGTATCTTCCTAAAAGCTCGAAAGGAGTAAAATTCTTTCCATGTAAAAAATTGTCTTGATTGTAATTGCAAATTTGCAATGGGTTTCTCACATGTATATAAATAAAATTTTAGAAAGGAGAAATGCATTTTATATATATATATATATATATATATAATCAATTCCTTAAGAAAAAAATTGTATACTGAAAAGTTAAATATGCAGTTGAAACAGTTTGTCCCTGACCAAATGTAATTTTTCTCATAGGCAAAAGCCAAGGCTTTGAATCTGTGTTTAAGTAGATGAGCATCTTGCATCTGCATTTCATACTTAGAACTCACTGGAGAGCATGTCATGTGTGGAGATGCTCACATGGGTGAGCGTTTGAAGGCCACCAGAGCAGATCTTACACAACGGTGATGCCATGAGTGTTCAGAGCTGCACTACTCCAACCCTTCCCTTTTCCAGCTTGAGGGATTGTGGCTCTGCCATAACTGCTTGTGTTCAAACCCCAAAGCATGTATGAAATCGGTTTTGATTGCTTGTAACCCTGTACAAGAGGAGCTAGTGACTCCATTTATGCATGTCACAGGTGAGAAACAGGGAGTAGAGATGGAGGTAAGGCAGGACCTCAAGGTGGGGCAGAGGCAACTTTGGGATTAATGTAGAGCTGTGCCTCTAAATCTTATTTAAGGCTCTGTATTGTGTAGGGTCAACCCTACCCTACAGCCTGTACCAATATTTCATTGTTAAATAAATTGATGTAACATTCATGTCCTTCCTATAAAGTAAATTCTACCTTGGGAACTATTACAGCTTTTTCCTTTAACTACTTTATTCTGTGTTTTAGTACAGGACTATTTTAAACTAATTATCCTCTAATTTGTAGTTGAGGCACTCAGTGGCTGTAAGTGATAACATCTCCACAGTGCAGTTAATGTTATGCTTCTTTGTATATATAAATATTTCACTAATGCATTTTTCTCCAATGTAAATTGAATTTTGGTATGTTAAACAGGATCATTTCTGTGTGGTGCAATGCGTTCCAGGTGCTTGAAAGCAATTTTGGAGAGGGTGAAAAAATTTTCACAAATCATTTATATCTTAGAATTTCTGTCAGTTTCTCCAATAGACTTAATATTCAGTTAATAGGAAACATCAAAATGTTTTTGAGTGTGAATTTAGCTATTTGGATGCAAAGACTGAATTAATTTGGGTTTTTCTGGATTTTTGATTGAGCTTTTTAGTGCAGATTCAGTTGAGAAATTTTGATGAAAAACATAATCAAAGGTGAGAAAAAAGCAAGGCACAATTCTTTATGTTCTAATATACAATGTTTTTACTATAATGGTAAGAATTACAGGAGTGATTTCTGTAGGAGGCTTTTGTTTTTCCATTGTTCAAGGGGACATCTTAAAGATTCTTGGTGAAGGATCTCTGCGCTGTTGGGAAATAAGGCCCAGTAAGTGGTGGGCTGTACTGGAGAAAAAATTAAGACCTGTCTTGGAAGTCTTTGTCTTTTGGAATTACAGTCTTACATTTAAAAAAAATGGCAAAAGATCTAGCATTTACTGGGATTCAAAACAGCTGTGTGATGAATGAATACTAGAGAGTAAATTCGTATTTGTGAAGTTAATACATTGTTAATATTATTAATCCATCTACAAGGGAAAAAAAAAGACATGGTTACTAGATGGGGTTTTGCTCTTTTAGATAAAGTCTTAAACTTTTAAAGCACTTACTGAGACATATTTATGCATGTCTTGATTGTTATCCCTCCATCATTTATGCTATAATGCATTACTGGGAGATCTAGAGTAAATTTAATTTCCTTACCAGCTGCAATCTTTTCCTTATAGCACAGAGTGATTATGTTTGGCTGTGTTTAGAATGAGAATAGAAGAAGCTTTTCACAGGGCTTCTCAGATCTGTGGTGTTATGCAAAGAACTGAAGTAGGAGCTTGTCTTGGGTAGGGACTCTGTGAGATGTGAAATGAGACATTCTGCTCCAGCAGCACAGTTGCTGTTCTCCAGTGACATTGCAAGAATTCTTAAGGAAATAACTTCTTTTTGCCAATACTTGGAATAATAAACCATATTAATACTGCAGGCAAGATCACTGAAACTCTTAACAGTGAGAGAACAATCTGGGATGCTTTTTATCAAGTCTTCATCCGGGGTGATGTAGTTAAAAGACCACAAAAAGCTAGATCAGCAGTTCAGCATCACAGATGCGATTACCAAAAGTGTCAGGCTTAGCAATGCTCCCACTGAACTGAGCAGGCATTTCCTCAATGACATTATAGCTATGGGGAACTTGTATGTTTTAAATAAGCAGTTTGCAAATGTGTGTCCCATGAGTGCATTTCAAAGAGCCTCAAGGCAAGAGCTCCATCATCTTACCCTTCTCATAATTTCTTGTGATTATGCCGTGCTAATGTTGGCTGTTCTAATATAGGTGGGGTACATACACCCCAGTATTGCTACTAAGTCTGTCTGTTACTAGTAAGCATTCATCTAAGGCCCCAGTATGATTGCGTCTTCAGGAGTGGCTTTGCACCAAGAACATTTGTTCCCCTGACCTTTATGTACTGTAAAAATACCCTTAGAAAACAGGGGAAAAGATAAACGCAGCGTGATAACAGCAACAACTCAGCAAGCTTCAGTCTTTCCTAAATGCAAATCAGTGCAAATTTAGACTAATTAAATTCTGCAGTTAATGACAGACTATACAAGCCTGATTTAGCAGATCCTCTAATGAGACCCTTGGGACCTGGGAAACAGAAGCACGCTGCCCTCTGAAGTTGTTAAGGCAGAGCATCAGCCTCACCTAAGATCATGGAGCTGCTGCTGTGAGTGGGAGGCCAGGGCACTCAAGAACACCAGCCCAGGTTTCCTAGACTAAATAAGGGCTAAAAGAAAAGGTATAAAGGAAGCACAGCACCCTGACATTGCTCCTCTAGTTACTGCCCACTTAGCCTGAGAGAAGGAAAGATCTCTTCAGGAAGAGAAAGAGTTTGGGCCTCTTACAGTGTGTTAGGCCACAAAAGATTCTTGCTTTTTGCCTGTCATCAGAAGGCTAATAACAAATGTGATTTCACTTGTGGTTTTGAGCTTTGAACATTCTTTGTGCACTGTTCAGAGAAAGATGCTTTTGATTTATTTCATCATGACAGGATTTTGCATGATTCGTCAGTGATCTTCAACCAGTGCCATTTTTTGGCACTGTACTTCAAAGTGTGTTGACAAAATTAAATGTGAGGCTTTTTTTTGCCTGTTAGAGTCCATTGCACACATAAGCAAAGGCCTTGAACTTTCACTCTGGAGTCAGAGTTGGCCCTGCTGTCTGCAAGCTGTGACATGAAAAATCATTCTAGTGATTAACATGCAAATAAGGGCACAAGTCTTGTGGTTTGTTTCTAAATTCCCACATTCAGTACTGCTACAATAGACTTTTGAAAGTAGAGCAGAGTTTGCCCACAGGATAGGTTTATAACATCACCACAGAAGCTTATTCACTGCTGTTAGGTCTTACCACTCTGATGCACTGATTTGACTTCCATGCTGGGATCCAAATTCTCTTACAGCACAGCTCCAATTTCACAGCAAAAGAATGTCAGAGCTCTGTGGAGTGTGAGGTTTGGGCAAAACAAGCTAGCTGGTTTTGGTAAAACGAGCTGGTTTTGTTAGCTGTGTGTACTTAGAAAAACAAACCCAAACAAAACCCCCTCAAGTGTACAATTGGTTAATTTGTTTCTAAGAAAAGAAACCGTCGTCTGAATGCACCATGTTATATGATCCCTTCATGAATTTACACTGACAGCCTGAAAGGTTTACTTTCTGACAAGTTTCCATAGTCTGGATCTGGGAGGAAATAAAGTAGGCATGTACTGTGATATTCCATTGCTTGACTAGTGCTAAGCATCCCCAAAGGGTCAAAGTGAGTATCTGTTCATATTGTCAGTTATTTACTAGTTTGACAATGGTTTGTAGAGCATCTAGCACAGTAGGGCATAGTGAGGCTAAGTGAGGCTCTCAGATGTCCCAACCCAACCGTGGCTGCCATAACCTCCTTCTTGCTACCACATCTTCTGAGAGGGAAAGAAGATGCCAGGCTGAAGTACACATTCACACATTCAGTTGTTCAAAATCACACTTCATTTTCAAAGAGTAACAAGTAAAAAAGCAAAACATTGCAGGTGGAGGACAAAGCAGATATTTCAGTGTTACTCATCATTATAAACTTCACCAAGCATTTTACATTCAGAACTACTTTTGATGGAAAGAAGTGAAGTTGGTGTGAATTTACATGTTGGCAGTTTCACTTTAAGTGAAGGTTTTTCCTGGACAGAGGAACAGAACTAAGGAGAGGCACTCAAAGATGTTTAAGGATGAAGATTGGGAAATAGTTCCTTGTGGATGGAGAATTAATCTGTCCTTGTCTGACTTATCCCCAAAACCACATACTACTTCTATTAAACCAGAAGAAAACCTGGTTCTAATTGCCTGGGAAAAGTTACGGGTCTGGATCTGGACAGTACAAATTAATTTCTCATCTTCCCCAAGCTCAATACCTTGTGAATCTTAATTCCCTTGATAGCTGCCCACAAGAATTCCTTAATCTTTTCCTCCAATCTGTCCCCAGTGTTATGGATAAAGGTCTTGAGTCCATCTAGTTTCTCACTTGCTCCTTTTGTGTTTTCATTGTGGGATCTGTTCCATTCTTCAATTGCAAGCTCTTAGTCATCTTGAGGCATTGGCATGTTCTCCAGCATGATGGTGAAAGATATTCTCCACCACACAGCACAAATGCCAGGGTCTGCAGAGTCCTGAGGAGCTGTACAGTGTGTTGGACTCTGCTGGGAGAGCTCTTGTTTGGAAATCAGTAAAATTCTCTTAACCAGTGAGTCTGACTAAACAGCTAAAGCAAAGATGTTGTGATATGTAGGACATGATACAATCATTGCCTTTAATTATGAATGACTGCATATGACTTTAGTGCCTGTGAGGCGTAAGTTACAGACCAGGACTCCCATGGTGCTCAGAGCAGAATAAGAACATGGTAGCTGGCCCAAAAAAGTCATAATTTAAGATTTACAATCCAGCTGGTAGCAAAAATTAGTCTCCAAAATGACTATGGTGTCAGAAAAAAGAATTCACAAGGAAATGGAATATCATCATTCTGAAGACAGATGAGAGCTGAGCAAATTCAGGTTTAACAAGAAACCTACCAGTTTGAAAGTAGTAATCTGGATGTAAATTATTTTTGTAAAGCATATTTCATTAATACAATGGCTGATAAAATATTCCATGTCTGGTCCTAGTTTGTTGAAAATGCTTTTTTTTTTTCTTTTAAAAAGTTATTTTCCAAACTTAATTTATTAAAAATCTTGCAAATTAAAAAAACCCCAAAATATGTTGTTGTGACTATTACTAAAATGAGTAATAATTGCTTATATACAGAATGTTGGTATCAGGTTCTACTTTCATAAATAGAAATTAATGAGAAGGATATTATCTTCNGGAATTTCCCAGGTGTAGCCAAAGCTAAAGGTTAAGTGGTGTTCTCTTATTGTGGTTTTTAGGACTATCAGAGCTTCATTTTTTTCTTTCTTTGGGCTCAGGGGCTTTGATTATAGTTGAGGTATTAGCTTTAGTTAATGCTGTAATCTAGGTCCTCTAAAGATACTTGCAGTCTTATCTAGCAAAAAGAGGGGAGGATAAAGATCTGATTGTTCCAGCATAATGGATTCCAGCAAACCAGCACTAGCTTTGAAGATGTCTCTTCTAACTGGGAAATGTCAGT
>VYZX01029350.1:214793-243256 GCA_013401335.1 Brachypteracias leptosomus | reverse complement strand
TAGACTTCATACGAGCATTAAGACGGTTTTATGTGCGCAGAGCAGTGCACTTTCATAGTAGCTTCTGGGAGATTTTACAGTGATTCTGCTTGTTCAGCTGGGACTCAGCTAAAAGCAAAGCAATGGAGCAGGTGGGAAGTGAAGCCTGGGGGCAGAAGATGTGAGAGGCAGAGGTGGAGAGAGCTTGAGCACATAGTGTATTAGTACACAGTGGAGGAAGTCCAGACAGCACTGCAAGTGTTTCTGTGAACAGTCAAAGGCTTCTCATGCACTTGCTTCCATAATTGTTTCTATNGATCTTTGCTTGCCAGGAGTCACAGGGAGGACTGCACAGTGGATAAACCATCCTCTGCTCAATTTCTGGATCAGAGGAGAGACAAGTTGTCCTCACTGGATTTCACATTACTGTCCCTGCCCTCATCTGATCCACCTCCCCACCTGATAATAGTAAGAAAATCTCAAATAGCATTGCTATTGGCTTACTGTAAAACAGGAGCTTGCTGCTGCTTCACTACAGCAGTATTCCTATTGTTTCAGCTTTCATTAGTTGTTGCAGGGATTTTATGGGATGTAAAGAAATTGACAGCATCCATTCTATGTAATTTCATGCGTGTACATATGTATATATGTATATATTATAGGAATAGTGGACAAAAGGAGGCTGGCAAATAGACCTGTAGATGTTAAGTGGAATCAAGGTGTTCCAATCAAAAATGACAGCATTCCTCTTTTTTAATCCAGACTGACATGACACCTTCTTCAGTCTTGCTGACAACACGTGCCACAAAATGTGCAGCAGGATCAGCTGACTTTAGATGAGATTGCAAAGCAAGAACTAGCCTGAATCCCAGTTCTGACAGCTATTCCCAGTGACCTAGAGGATAATTTCTGACCTGCCACGTTTGCTTCATTCTGGGGCAGCATGTGACTCCCAACAGCCATACATTGCCCCATAATCCTGCATTGATCATAGCACGTATTGCTGTGAGCTCTACAGAACAAGCTCATGTACTGCAAGGGCGGGGTCTTAAGCATAATGTTTAGTCACCAGCCCTGAAAAGGTCGGTTGGTCCACCCCAATTTAAATCATCACTTCAGGGGAAAAAAAAGACAATCATCATTAACCTCTATATCTCTGTTCCCATGCAATGGCAGAGGAATAAAACTGGAGGTTATTGGACAGGTCTGTAGCAGTGGTATTTATTGCCTCAGGACCTCACATCAATGCAGATAATAAAATCCATATCGATATTGGCCTACATACAGCTGTGCATAAGAAAACTCTATTCTGGGAGAAGGGACAGTTTCTCATTCTGTTCTGTAAAATGTCAATGAAATCATAAGCTTGGTGAGACCTTGTAGGTATGGCTGTGGTAAAAATTATGAATGCTAACAATTAGGGCTGTATTTAATTGAGCAGGGATTCTCTGGTAGCTTAAATGCGAAGTTGTTTCATGCCAATTACCACAAAAGATCAGTCTCGTTTGGTGATACAATTTCAAAATGATGGATCCCTTGTCAATAAAGAAAACTGCAAATATCACTTTAAATCTTTGAACTGTGAGGCAAACCTTAGCTGATGTGAGCTTTTATTCTCTCTGCCTATTGCAACTCAGGGAACAAGTTGATAATACCACAACTTACATGTCACCTCACTGTTAAAAGCAGCTTCTGATAGGCATCTAGCAGAAGGCTTTGTTATTCTCTGGAGTATATGATGTAGAAGAGCTGTTCAGAGTTATTCTGTACAGCAGATGCTTTGCTGAAGTGTGTTGGTCTAGGGTTGGATTTTAGCATTTCTCTATGAGAAGGAATATCTGAAAAAAAAAGCAGTGTTCACATATTTAGTCTTTTAATGAAATGTATTTCTTGGCGATAAACCTGTTTGCTATTATGAAGGGTATCTTTTAGAAGAGTATATTGAGAAAGAAGCAAACATTTGATTAGCACAGTCTGACACTACTACCCTGAAATCTCATATGAAATGATATAATTTCTCTAGGCAAATTCAGGGCTAATATACATGTAAATGTATTGTTAATTGTGGACTTTGGCATTGGATGAACATTACGTGGTAATTGCAAGAGATTGTAACTGAATACGTAAATTATATTTACATCTATATTTTACTCTGAGAGCATGCTTAAATAGTCTGTGCTGAGGAGGCTGCGCAAAGAGTGATTCTTCATTTTTACTGGTGATTTTTTTTAACAATTAGTACATATTGGCCAAATTATGACTGTCTTGGTTTCACCTCTACAGCTATAAAATAATTGTACCAATTGAAAAGCTATTGCAACTCTTGGCAAGCTGGGAAAAGGGGCTATCTACATACTCACAAATTAGAACTTTTATAAAGAACTATTCATTTATCTGCTTCCCGATGTGAGCAGATCATCAGTTATAGCCAACTGGGTAAAATTGTGGAAAGGTTCCTGTAACAAAGTGCAGTGCTTATTAGCACGCAGGCACTCTGGTCTGGCATGCCTGGGGTATTACAACAAAAATGGTTTGAACTTGTAGAACTCAACAGTTCCTTTGAGTTACATGTGCTGCATAGAATAATTAGGTCAGTAATCAAGAGCTGAAACTTTGCTGATGGATAATAATCCACTTTCTGGTAACAGTTGACCCCTGTGAAGAGTCAGCATGAGTTGCATTGATTAACAAGATGAGAGACTGCAGCTTGATAGGAACCTATGCTTATTAGTGTAAAACAATAGACTTCTTGTCAATTTTATGGAGTAACAAATGAGACAGCAGGAATACATTGATACTTGGGCATTTTGAGATCTCCTGATGGAAACCCCTCTGTAGCAGGGAACAATAAGCTCCACTTTTTCACTTTTAACTGTCTCTAAGGGAAAGCAAAACAGACCAGTACGTCAGAGAAAAGCCAATGGATGTTCAAGAAATGGTTGTCCATGGTACACATTGGTATGTAAATTATTAATTTACATAAATAACCTATGGCAAAGATCAAGAGTGGTGACACAAGACATAAATAATGTGTTTGGTAAACAACTGACTTCTAGAAGCAGGTAAGAAAATTAATAAACTGTAGCTAGTAAAATCGTATATATGCTTAACTTGGGATAAGTATTTCCAGAACCTGCCTTGAATAAGGTCTGAGAAGCTCCATGCATGGTTTTATGCGTCCACTGTTCTCAGAGCTATGCAATGGGTCTGTTACTGTATATGGCAACTACCAGCAAAAAACTGCTGGGAAGTTTGGAATGGACCTAAAGCTGTGAAGTTACTTCCTTGAACCCTGTGTATCACAGCTTTTCCTAGGTAGGACTGGGATGACATCCCTGTGTAGATTAAATGCCAGAGGGGACAAGATGACAATGCCTTGAAAGTCTGTTCCAGGGAGAGAGTTCTTTGGTGTGGGCTGGGGGGTAGAAACCTCATATTTGTAATGATTTTTAGAAAGGAAAAAAAAAAAAGATGTATTTGATGGAGTTTTTACTGGCTCCATTTCTTGACTCTTACCATAAAGGAAATATCTGAGGGGAAAAAAAAAAATTGATTATGGAAAAAAATGTACACATTACTCAACTTTGTACTGTTTGAAATTGGGACAAACAAATTCCAGAAAGGAAAACTGAATTATAAAAGTAAAACAATCACAGCAATTACAAATGAAAGCAAATGGGAATAAAAAAAGGTTGCAGAAAAATCCCCAGCAAAGCAAAATGTTTGCATTAGTGAATTTCCTGCTGACTTCAGGGAAAGAGGTCTAGGAGCAGAGGTGCAAAGTTTGACAAAAGATGTTACTTAAACTGTCAGGGCAATTCTGATGAGCCTGTCAAGGCTGCGTGGATGCCTAATCTCACATGTGATGTCAGGGTCATAAATTTGAGCTAATTTATTCATGGAGAATTAATCTGCCAGTGTCAAGTGTTTATTCTGAGAGCTCATTTACTGATATATGGCCTTAGTACAAAACACAGAAATCTACTCAGTGAAAATATTTTTAGCATTTTGGCAGTAAATGTCTACATTCAGTCATAACCATAAAAGCATCCTCTTGGTCCTGTTGCAAATGCTTGCTGTTGATCACTGATATTTCTTCAGAGGTATGAAATCCAGGTTTGGAGGGGTGAGCATTCTTCATGCTTGCTGTGTCCTACGTAAATCTGTTCCTGAAAGGTTCCTGTAACTCCATGGTCCAGTGCACCTTAAGCTGCTGTGGGCACTTGGTGCAACATGAAAGCTGAAGGACTTTATACTACATATCAAGCTGTATATGTGCTGTGTTTTAGGTGGGATGAAATTGTTCAAGTGGTGAGCTTATGTGACAGAGTATTGTCAGGTCAGCCAAAAGTCGTGCACAAATTTGCTCTGAATTTGACAAATCACTTTGAACCCCCCCAGAAAGGGAAGACTTGTAAGGCAAAATGTTCTGGTTTAGCATTTTCCAAATAAAATATTTTGACTTTTTCTCTCAGAATAGTGTTTTGCTATGTAGTTAAACCACATGTTTATGTTCTCTAAAGCCCAAAGGCGATGTGTTTAACGAAAAGTAATGTTTTCTTATATATTTATTTCTGAAGATACAATATTTTTACCTAAAACCCTCACCTCCATGCTGCCTATTTCTCTCTAATCTGTCACTAGCGGAAGGGGAAGGGATTTACACAACTTGGTTTTATTCTTCATGACCCCCCCCTGAATTCAGTAGAAAACATTTCAGGGCAAAAATAAAACAGGGTTAGGTATTGTTTGTGTCTGCCTTAGCAAGGTTGAGATTACCTGTCTCAAGTTCATCAGAACTTCTGGTTCCTTTCAAAGGTGGCTGGGCTAACTTCAATTTTAGATCTAATTTTACCTTCTTAGAGGAGGAGGAAAATGTAATAGCAACAAACTATTGCTTTTAACAGGGTTAAGAGTTCACACTGATGATTCCTGGAACTTGAAAGGCTTGTAGGTCTCATTGGGAAGGTTAAAGGGATGAGCTGCATTCAGGGAGTGCTCTTAATGGATGCTGAAAACTTGTATCCATTCAATGACTTCTGCAGGTGAAGGTGGGAGAAACTTAACATCGAGTGGCTAAATGCATTTCCTGAACTCTGAAAGCATGATTCTTATTGTCATTAATGATGTGGTTTGTACGCTGTTTAAGTAAAATCTCATGGTCACTTTAAATGTTGAATGAAGAACAAAATAATAAAAAAAAGAAAAGAAAAAGAAAAAGAAAAAAAATTGCTTCTGGTTGTTGTTTGTGTTTGTTTTGTTTTGTTTTAAAAACTTTTAGTATGAGGACTCTCATCTCTTTGACTTTGGGTGTATTTTTCCTTGTCCACTTTTATTTTGTATGTTCTTGTCTAATCTATAATGATGTGTGGTTTAACATCTTCCTATGAGTGTGTAGAGAGTAGGTTCATTTTTTATGCTTTGGGGAGATGGCCTTTAATTTGGACATCTCTGCCATCACCCGTCTATCATAAAAAATACCAGAGCAGTATTGCTTTAATCACTCATGTAGTTTTGCAGAGTGCTGGTGCTTTTGATATGATTTGCTATATAGCACAATAGCAAAGGGGGCTGATTCTATATTATTCCTTCAGGCAAAGGTCCTGCTGTAATCACAACTGGCACCAGGATCTAGCCAAGGTGTGCTGTTGCCCATAGTGATTTCTATTGCTTTGCAATAGCTAAATCCTTATTGTATAGTATTCAGTGATATTTCAATCCAACTTGTTCATTACTCCAAAGAAAAGGTGAAAACTGAAACATGATAGGTCTCTTTTAAACTCTTCTGTGTCTCTAGCGTATATGTAAACTAGTCTCATAATCCTAACCTTTGATAATCATTAACTATCAATTTACTGCAAACACCAATAGATAGCATTAGTTTATGGAAAATGGAACAGCTTAAATCAACTTTTTTTCCTAAATCAGAAAATTACGTTCAAATTTGGGCAAAAATCATCTATATCATCCTTCTCCCCTTCTCTTTTATTTGTGTTTCACACTGCAAGAATTAATTTGTTCTGTGATAGTAATTGTTTTCCAGAGATAAAGATCATGGGCAGTGTGTTCAGATGAGTTTTATTCCATCCCATGAGCATTTTTTCCTCCCAAACTTGTGTTTTGAGAGCAAAACTGAAGTTTTTCTGGTCTTCCCCTCCCCACATACATCCCCTATGTAGTATTGATTTGTTGTCCCATTTAAATAGAGTTCAATATTCAGGTGTATAAGTGCAAAATAAATAAAATGGCCTACTCTGCTGAGCCAAAGGGGCTCTTTTCCTGGCAGCTGCTGTAATTTACAGTAGGCTTGGCAGCAGCATAAATATCATCAGTTTGTTATCACAATCAAAGGGTAAACCACTTCAGGCTTGTGGAAGATGGGTGGTCTTGGAGAACAAAGAGGAGAAATAAGGCATGAGAGCTGTGGCCACACTGGTTGGGATGAGGGCTCGAGGCAACCATGCCTTGAACGTGGCTGTGACTGGACAAGCCCTGCCCGCTGCCACACAAGGCTGGGGAAAGAAGGATGGTTTCCTAGAACAGGGGAAATGGTGATTTTTATTTTGGTGGCTGACTGAACTCTGAGGAAGGCTGAGAAAACTGGTGAGAAGACCCCCGGGTATGGGGGCAAGATCTGTCAGAACCTTCAGCTGGAGAAGGGGCCTTAAGCTGGGCAAGCTTTGACCTGACTGGGAAGGGGAATTTTCCTTCCCTCTCCCACCAGCTTGGTCATAATGTCGGTGATGATTTCAGCTCAGCTGAAGGTGATGACCACCACCTCCTCTTCCTCCTCAGCCTCCATTCCTCTCAGAAAGCTGTTAGATGTCCTGCCTTTGCACCCAGGCTTACCACAGCCCTCTCGGGGCAGGGTGTGCGGGGCCTCCCTCTGTTTTGCCTACCAGGAAAGTGGTGGTAGGACAAGCGGCCATCTTCAGGCAGTGGCTGCATCCTGGAGGTGGCAGGACTGAGGCTGCTGCTCATTCAAACAATGAGGGGAGAGTGAAAAAAGGGAGAGAAAACCCCGCTGAGGAGAGCAGGTCCCTTTCAGTGGCTGGTGGAGCTGCCCTGTGACCTCCCCACTGAGTGTGGAGGGGCTGGTGCCTGCTCATGGCTGCGACTTTGGTAGGAAGCAGGTGCTGAGCTGAGGCTCCCCGGGGATCCCTCTGCTCATCTGGCTGGCAGTGTGTGGGGCTGTGCCTGTCTCTGAGGAGAAAAAAGGCATAAAATTCAGCCAGTGTGCTCCTCTAAACCCTGGGCAGGACAGGGAGGCAGGTTTGTTCCCAGATGCTAATCTGGAGCTGTGCACAGTGCCAAACTGTGAGGTCAGCTGGTTATTTATTTGCTTGATGGATCCTCCTTTTGGATCCCCCTCCCCTTCACCCTTCCAATACTGTTGCCAGATTTTGTCTTAGTGCATTGCAATTGGTGTATGTACACGGGGGTTTTCTTATTATTGAAGGAAGAACTGTTATGCAGAATCCCTCATGTTTCTTGCTGATGCTCTTCCATGAGAGCTGTGATGGTTACTGAACCAGAATTTAGTTCTAAGATTTAATTTATCATTTGCACACCTATAAGATCAATGACCTGAATGCCTTTAAGAGAAAGGCACATCTTTTTTGAGGATTAAGCTGAAAGTAAGGGGGAAACTGTTCCCCAGGATAATATCATACTAAAGTGTGTCCAAAGAAGGGCAACAAAGCTGGTGAAGGGTCTAGAGCACAAGTCTTATGAGGAGCAGCTGAGAGAACTGGAATTCTTTAGCCTGGAGAAAAAGAGGTTCAGGGGAGACTGTCTTGCTCTCTAATAACTACCTGAAAGGAGGCTGTAGCAAGGTGGGGGTTGGTCCATTCAACCAAATAACAATTGATAGGACAAGAGGAAACGGCCACAAGTTGTGCAGAGGGAAGATTAGATTGGGTATTAGAAAGAATTTCTTCACTGAAAGGATTATCAGGCATTGGAACAGGTTGCCCAGGGCAGTGGTGGAGTCCCCATCCCTGGAGACATATAAAAGACATATAAATGTAGTGCTTATTGATTGGACTAGACGATCTTAAAGGTCTTTTCCAATCTAGGCAATTCTGTGATCTCAGTAATGCTTCACAGGGGTTAAAATGCTAGTGTTTTTCATCCCTTAAGCACTTGGCTAATGGAAGGTAATAATTGGGTTGATTATAATGTTTAGTTTGTTTTGTTGGTTTATTCTGTTTCCTACTGTGAGAAATATATTTAAGATGGCTGTAAACTGTTTCATTTTGTGGCTTGAAATCAAAAGTAATCATAAGGCTCTTTTTAATATAATGAAGTGTTTCAAGTTGTAAGCTTCAGCTTGCATTGTACACCATCTCATAGAAGCTGCACGCTTCATGGAGTTAAATAACAGAGTCAGGGCTTTTAATCATAAGTAATGGCAACGGCAGAAGCAAATTAAGAGCTGCAGGCAAGAGCAAAATAATGTGTCCTGGTGAGATTTGAGAATCGATGGTGAATGTTGTTATTTATACTCTAGGAGCACCTGTGGGCTTCCTTCATGGAAGGAGGGCTGGGTGAGATAGACACAGATTGTACAGGGCATTTCTGATGGACAGGGAGAGGCAAAAGGTGAATGAAATACACAGATGAAGCAGAAGATGATGCAACAGAAATATGCCCTGTTATTTTTTTAGGAGAGTAGCTGTGGGCATAATAAAGCTCTGTGGATGTTATGGACATTTGGCAGCAGCAGGAGTGGAAGAGGTTCAGTCACAGCTCCTTGGGGGAGTTTGGTTAGTGTGCAGAAGCACAAAGAGACAGCAATGCTCACAAAGTGGTTTGAGGGCACAAGAGCTGCAAAGATGATGTTTAAACTCACAGTGACGTGAAGAGATTACAAGTAATCTCATGCTAGGCAAGAAAAACTCATCGTGGATGTGATGTCGTACTTGAAGTTGAATTTAAAAATAAGTAAATAAATAGGTTTTAGTAATATTGCAGAAGATGGCAGCCCTTGCCTGGGAACTCAGCACAGTTACAAAGCCCCAAGAAGAGACTTGCCAGCTGAACCTTGCTGATATTTTCAGTTTTCTGGAAAATCAACACATGCAAAACAAATCAATAGAATTTCAAATACTAAGAATTTATATTCGTATTTATTAATGTACATGTCTATCATAATATGCTAATTCAGTGCAATTGGATCATCATAGCATTTAATTTGTTTGGCTGATCACTTAAGTCATTATCATTTCCAGCCTGCCTCTCCAATGCTTTGTGCTTGAGGCAGTCATTAACAGCCTGGGCAAGGAGGAATAACCCTCTGCCACAACAGAATTGTTGTGATTTACTCTCACTTGCCTGAGTGGAAATAATTTCGCACGCTGGGAAATAACCTGAGAGGACTTAGGAGTCCTAAAAGTGAAATGGCCAGAGGTTAAGGGAACTTTATTACCCTGATGTGACAATCTTGGCTGATGCTCAGTCCATAGATGAACAGACTATAATTTCTCCTGCTCCACTAAACTTCTCCTGCTGCTACCACCCAGCAAATCCCATGCAGTGTCTGGTGTAATTCTTGTGTCTTGCATGGCTGCATGCAAGACACATGGCTTCCAATTTGTAGTACATTTTTTGGATGTGGTTGTTAATACCAAACCCTTTGGATGACCTGCACCTTGTGCTCTGGTAAACACCGATCAGTCATTTCCCTTTATTACTGGTCTTTGTAGAGGACTGTTGTTGGCTGACATTAGTGATCCTTAAACTTGAGTTCTGCCCCTTCAACATAAAGCAAGAAGGCAGCACTTTTTGCTTGCCCTGAATCACCCCTTTTGATCTATTTTTCCTTTCCTAGTTACCTTCTCCACTGCTCCCTCTCCACCCAACTTCCTGAGTACCTAGAACAATGTGTTTTCTACTACAGTTTAGCTTGTTTCCTTTGTGGGCCTGTTTCAGAGCTGGAAGCAGCTGAGATAATCTGTTTGCATTGGCTTTAGGTTCTTGGCTTCTTTGCTTTAGTAGGATGCCTCCCTGGTTTTGGACTTCTTTTAGCTGCTTTCTTGGCTTGATGGTCATTTTTCTGCTAGGCTACAATTGTCTGTGCTAAAGAGACCAAGCAGAATTCTGACTCTCTGCCCTCTGGAGGGAGATAATTGCGGCGTTTTAATGTTCTTGAGTAGGGAGTTCATATTTTCCCTCCCGCCTCTGCTGTTCAGTCCCTTGGTTTTCTCTATTGCCTTTCTGCCTTCCTCCATGGATAAACGGGAAGAACTGACACCACGGTGCTTCTGTGTTTCACTAAATTCTGGTTGCATCTATTTCAGTGCCCTGTCTGAACCCAGCACAACAGATGTGCCATCTATGGCAAACTTTCCTTATGTTTCAGCATTCTGTGCTTGAATATCTCCAGATCTCCCAGCTTAGGGAAATTGGAGCAGATACTTCCCCATTCAGTGCTGTAGAAGGTGGATTCAAGTCAAAGACAGTCCTCAGTGTTCATAAATCTTCTTTTTTTAAGGTTGATCATCAGCTCTATGGTCAATTCAGTGATTGCAGAAATGCTGTGAATTCCATGATCTCTATCAGTGAATCCCATGAATTCTGTATTTCATTAGCCTCATGAGCTGTATGAGATGGTTCTTTCTAGCTCTAGTTTGTCATGTTTTACCCTTTTACCTCAAAATGCCTTTTTGATTGTAAAACAATGAAGCATAAAGTCTCTGGTGATAGTTCTCCCTCCTGTGTCACATTAGGTTGTCCTGATATTGTACTGTGATCAAATCCATATCCTGTGCTTCCCAGCAGTGGCTGGTTCTCCTGCATGTCAGCTACTGGGAGCTTTATATGCAGTACTTGCTCTTTTTGTGAATCTCTTAGCAACATCCTGCATTTGCCCATTGGCCTCAACATGACTTTATTGCCTATCATCAGCTCTTGCTCACAAGTTTTGTGGTCTGCTGTTACTGCCTTGTCAGTGTTGTAGGGATAACATTGCAGCTTGGTACTCAATCCTGCTGGAACAGAGTTGGTCATTGACCTAATAGCGTAGCTGCCAACATGGTGATTGAATTGTTGGCAGTTTTTTCCTATGATGTGCACACATCGACAGCCCTTGGATTTGCTGAAGTTGCGTTGTGTAGCTCTGTTTAATTGGAAATCTCTACATCTTCAATCACTGCACATATTGCCTTCCTTCTTCCCTGAATTATTGTGGATTTTAAACTTAAGATAGTGATTTTCAGCACATGTGACATGCCTGTCTTTATTTACCTTCTCCATCCCCCACCCCTGCACCTCTCCTGAACCCGAGTGCCTGTGTATGGGTTCTGCTTCTTGTTCTCTTTTCACCTTGGGCTTCAGTACTTGTTCTGACTGTTGCTGTTTCAACCTTTTCCCTGACAGATCACTTACCTTTGCTGCTTGCAGCCACTTCTCTAAGGGCAGGTGCAATTCAAGCCTCTCCTACACAGCCGAATCAAATGTCCCGAACATTTCTCTGATTAGGAGTCTTTGATGCCTACAGAGGTACATGCTGATTGCAGAAAGGTCCTACTTACTGCCAGACACGACCCCTTAGCACTACACTGCTCAACAGTGCTTGGTCAGCACCAACCAACCACTCTGTTCAATGTTCTGGCTATATGAAGAAAGGTATTTTCTCTCCAGGCTTCCCACTGCCTTTCTTTTTTCTCTTGAATGTTGGTACTTATTCAACACTTTTATTAGTTGTTAGTGTATTTGATGCAGTATTCCTGGCAAGTCTGTCTCATAGGCCTTTCATTTTTTTCCCACAATTACATAGTAAAAGTTCTCATCTTTATTCTGTTAATACAGACTGGACTTTGCTCCACTGTCTCCATGTCTGTGTAAGGATTTTGTGTAGATTTGTTTTCTTCCAGTTGCCACCAGAAATCTCTATCCCATCTGTCTGCCTTAGTTTCTAGTAACTGATCTTCTGTCCTGTTACTCTCACTCTGTTCTTTGCTATATCTCTGCAGTTTTTGTATCACTTGCTAGGTCATAAGAATTCCCATTTTTAAAAATGAACTATTTTTTTATTCAAAGAAATACTTATAAAAATACTGTATATTGTATATGAAAGCCATGTGAAAATGTATTGATTGTCTTCTATCTTCAATGGACATTTTTCAAGATCTGTTTTATTTTCATCTGCTGTCGTGGTGTTTGGCCAATGTGGTAGACAAATGATTGAGCAATATATGAGGGAATGGAAAACTTGATTTAATTTCTGGAGTGAAAACTAATTAATTAAGATTGTTATCCACCATTACATGTCTGTGTTTTCTGGGTATTCATCTTTCTAATCTTTTGTTATTGGACATCTCTCAGGTTTTCATGTCTTTATTGTTTTCTTGTCATACACAGCTTGAGTAATAATTTCACAGTAATCTGGATCTCTGCCTCTCCTCAATACATTTCAGTGTTTTGGGGTTTTTTTGCACAAACTATGCAAAAAAAACTATGGGTACAGTTATGATATAGGCATATTTATTGTAGGGAATAAGAGCTTAATCTAAACCCAGGATTCAGCTGATTAAAACTTGAAGCTGTCAAGAATTTAGGCATGTAAGTCTAGAATTACAGCCCTGGGCACCTTGGCTCAGCTGCAGCCTAAAACTCAGGATACCTACATGACTTTAGTATCTTATTTTTTAATCTTAGTCTGCCAAGTGCCTGGAAAGCCTCTCTTTGTATGCTGAGATTGGTCTCTTTTCCAAAGTGGAACAGCCTCCTGCTGGTGCAGTGTCAGGAGGAAGTGTCCAAGTCCCAGCAAGGCTGTTCTAGTAGCTGCTGCCATGGTGTACTTACCAGACATTCATCAAATCTTGCTGAAAACCACTCACTGTTTCAGATGGAAAGGTGAAGGAGTATAGAGGAGAGGTAGTTAATCTTTTTTCCATAGAACCTTGTGGTTAGAGTTTTCACCTATATAAAGCATGAGACCCTCCCTCTGCCTAAGTGGGTTCAATGCTAGCTCACGTGCAATTTGGGATTCATGGGGCAAGGGACACCACAAGACCCACTGGCCAGCTGGTCAAAGTGCTTATCTTTGAATGGCGAGTCTTGGGTTCTCATTCTTGTTTCTAGGCCTGTCTAGGAATTTTGAGTTAAACAGTTAGAGCTCAGAGTCCTTCAAACTGACATTGGATGTTTCATTGTATTTTTAAATAGCATACCTGTCCTAAAGAGCCAGGTGATAAACTGTGTCTGTCAGCTCAAAACTAAATAAATGTAAATATCCCTTAGGCCAGGGAAATTCTCAGCTTACCTTTCTATTTTTGAAGTAATAAAAACACTTGAAAAACTCAGCACCTCCAATTCAAGAGGAGTTTTATACAGGAGAAAAATGAATACAGGAGAAATGTGTGCAAAAGCAATTTAATCTTTTTAGTGGCTCTCTAAAATCCCCCTTTATTTAACCTTTATCCACAACATATATTTAAAAAGCCTTCTCTCCACACCTGATCTAACTAAGGATTTTTAATCATATCTTTGTTGCATTAGTCTGTTCCAAATAGAAATTGGAGAGAAATTGTAAGTTCAGCATTTTATAAACACAGCAAATAACCTCTCGTGAGGTGCTTCTGATTTGTCTACATTGGCACTGATCTCTGTGACCTTGGGCAAATCCTGGAGCCTTTGTGTCTCTCACTACTTGTAAAATAGAACTCGTTTTGTAAAGGGGGTTGAGAGGTACAGAGTAAGAGGCTGAAATACTTCACTCTTCTGCAATTACTAGTTGTGTTACAGTGTTATTTTTCTTAAAGGCAATCTGTGCTCTGTACCATAACCCCTAGAAACTGAAGCAGGTGGCACATCTGGGTAGCAGTAGACACTGTCCCTCCATTTGCTTTTAGAGACTGGGAAGTTCTTGTATAGCTGCACCAAGCTCATGTCTGACCATCCCCTAAGCATAGGCATTGTTAACTCTTCTCCATCTGCAATCCTGAAATCCAGTAAGTACCTTTTTTAAGCCATTGGCACAGGCATTAGTTGGTGATTAGTGGGACTTGCTCCAGGAATACATACGAGGATTGGCCTGTAACCAGACTTAGGAAGGACCCTCATAAGACCAACTATATTTAGGCTTTATACTTTGCAAGTAGCAGCTCAGCTTGGTGTTAGAGTGTGGACGTGTTTCCTGCCCTGTGCTTAGGCAGCAATCCCGTGCCCTTAAGACAAGGGAGAATCATTTGTTATTAGCAAGCATTAAAAACCCTAGGGTGCTACTCTGGTTTGTCTGGTACCTGTACACATGCAGGTACAAGCATTAGCAACAAGAAGAAATGTAATGGGAAGGTCAGAGCATAACACTGATGAACTGGATGCTCCATCACTGCGTGTGTGCTTCCCAGTCAGTTTGGGCAGACTGATGTGGATTGCCTTCCAGAAAATATCTGCTTTTCATTAAATTTTTTGGCAGAGGAAAGAAGTTTTGTGCTCTTACTGACATTTTGCATTAATATGTTGCAAAAACACTAGACTAAGCTACTTTTGTGATTTATACATAGATGTACATATTCTGGATTGAGAAGAAATTCATATTTATTTCAATGCAAATGTATCTTCTGTTTATGCTATGGTTGTCTTGTTATTACCTTATGTTCCTCTCCTATTTTTGTTATATTTGGCTGTTGTACTCTGATGTTAAGGCAGCAGTAGCCTTTGTATTACCAGTTTTTATGTCAGTGTTGCTTAACATATCGTAGTGAGCTTTCTCCCATCTTACAGTCACAAATTGCAGTCATGTGTTTATTGGAAAATCTAATATTCAGTTACAGTATTTTTAAAGGCAGTTTCTGTTCATGTCCATGATACTTGTGAATCATGGCAAATCATATTTGCGAATAGCAAATAAAAGCACTGTGAGTAATAATTTTCAGACCTTGTTATTCTTAGATTAGTTGAAGTATTCGGGGAAGTAAATTAATTCATACCTGTTCAAACCTTGCATTGCTGACTTCTCAGAGTATGTTTTTATCATGTATTCAGTGATGCCTCTAAGTAGTACTTGGAAATATAATGAGTAATAATAACTTAATAAATTGGACAGAGTAAAGTATAAAGAATACACAGGCGTGAACATAGAGGAAAGAAAACACTGTTTTGTAATATCTCCATATGAAAAACACTTTTTAGAAATGTAGTAAATCTTCAGTAGAGTTCTAAAACTTAACTGCAGCGAGTGCCAAAACCAGCACAAGGTGCTACCAAAAAGTTAATAGATCCTCAAATATCTCTCCTTAATTCCAGGTTATTACATACTGTGCTAGACATATGGCCCTGCATTAGCAGAACTTTAAAAAATACAGTTAGGCAGAAGGTGATAGTTTATCTACCCTTTCCCCTTTTTACAAAGAAATATTCACCCTGGTTAGAAAGATACTAATTCAGGCTTAGTAGCACCTATGAGCTTCATTCACAAGCCAGAAATGTGACTTTGGTGCTGTGCAAATACTGTACAAAGCCTTAACCCAGATTGGAAGTATGTGTAGTGATTTCCTTCTCTGCTAGAATAACCACATAGAGAGGAAAATCCATACAGAGAACAAGTTTTTATGTCTAGGAGTGAGCCTCAATGGAGATGCTGAAGATACTGAGGGATATACTTGTGTGTCAGGACCATCTTTAACAGGTGTGGCTTTTCTCCCATATCTCCCTGGTTGTCAGATGCCAGTCAATGCTTGATTTTTAACCTCTTAAGATACATTCTCAAATGCAGCTCAATTTAAAAGCTAGCAATGTCATAAGGAATAGTGTTTTAGAAGTACTCCAGCATGGGTGGGCAGCCTGGCTTGTCTGCTTGTGTTAGTGAGATGTGGCGTTTGTTCCAATATCCAGCTCAACATATGACTGAGGATCAATTTTAGTTTTAGTTAACTGCCAAGGCCCAAATAGTGAAGAAGTTTCATTTCGTGTCATTTCAGACATCGAAAAACATTTATACAGAGTAAAGAGCTGCAAACACCTCTCAGTCTCCTGCTTGTGAAAATAATGTAGGAAAAAACCACAGTCCTGCAAGCAAAGGGACATTTCTATTACAGTACATTGATCTAAATGTGACTGTTGTATAGTATGAGTTTGTGTATCTTTTGCTGATGACTGACCTATTAAATAGTTCATTATGATTTTGTTTTAAGTACTATTTTTTCTCAAAAAGTGAGTCAAACCAACCAGTATTTACTGCTATGCATCACTGATGAGGTAGAAATGTCTGAAGTGTGGTGAATAACATTCTGATCTGCTTCAGCTTATAGAGAGCTTGGTTCGAGTCTGTTGAACCCCAGTGATTTTGTTAAACTCTTTATTTCATACACTTTCAGAACATCTTACAGAAGCAAACAGAAATGGTCCAAGGCAAGTGTCATTGGTGTCTTGGTAAGGGAGGGGTTCTGTTGGGCCTGCTCTTAATCTCTGTGCTGCTGGACCCATTTTACACCAGTATTTTTTTTGTATGCACTGCCAAGAAGCAATATGATTTTTTCAATTGCAAAACTCATCATTCTTGTGAAGTTTGTGTGCAAAGACAGAAGAGATTTTTTGCTTCGTTAGGAAATGAGACTCCCAGGATTTTTAGCAGATAGCACCCTCACCACAAACAGTTATTTTCTGTCTGTACTCTTGAGACTTTTTAGACTCTCAGCAACTTAGAAAACTAACCAAGAGCTCAGCTATTTGAAAGCCTTTGAAATGGTAAGGTGGATATTACTTTCCTCTTTTGATTTGTATTTCTGAGCTTCTATTAGAATTACTGAATTGCCCAGAACTGCTGAAACACTGTAAACAAAGCTGGTTTTGCTGTTCTGTGCTGTGTTGTGGTCCAGGCTTTTCAAACTACATGAAAGCTTGAGGGCAGTACAGATCTGTGGGAATAGACAGGCCTCTCTGTGTTCCCTGGAAATGACAGGAGCTATGGCTTCAAAATAATTTGTACTCATCTAGGGACTACCAGATAACCCAGCAAGATGAACTGGATCTAATTTGGGTTTTGGCACACGCCCACATTTCTGTCAGCTCCCCTAGCACGCTTGCTGGCTTTCAGGGCTGCTGTAGAAGACAAAACCATAGCTGATCTCACCAAAATCCTGCTGGTACAACCTCAATTTGTCCATATTTCTGTAATTGCTTCAGAGCAGCAGAATGAGTTTCCGTTGGACAATGTTTTGTGTCATATATCTAGAAGATTTTGGATCTGGTGCTGTGAGTCTTACAGCCAGGCTTGCTGTATTGCTGAGCTACGGTCTCAGCAAGGAAATGTGAGGTTTAGAAATTCTTTACTTCTTAGCTCTGCTCATAAATAGAGGGCAAGGACAAACTTGTGCAGTTGTTATTGCAACAGGAATTTTAATAAAACAAGGTCTAGTAAAAGCTTGCATGAAAATGAATTTGCATTAGTAAATCTAGTATATAATTTTCATAAAGTAAGTTACATATAAGTCATTTATAGCTTGCTACAGGTGCCAGTGGCAGGTGGATGGATCCCTGACTGCAGTGCACTCCTTAATCCCATTGCTCAGGCTGCCAGTATTGTCTTCACATTTTGGAAATTGGCAAGACTTCACCTATTGTTTTTTCTAGGAGACTGACCATAGACTATGTAAAGAACCCTTACAGATGATAAACAGTTAAGGCTTTGAGATCTACTCTGTGTTTGACTTTCATAAAGAATTTCTCCTGATTGTAATAGTTTGGGTCAGGCCTCTTGCTAAACTTTTTTTTTTTTTTTTTTAAATAAGAATCAAGAATGATGGAAATACCCTGGGTTGACACAGCTTGTCAAAGTAGCAGAAGTTAATATAGGCCTAGAAAGATGCCCCTCTTTAGCTTGAGAACTTGAGTAGGCTTTTCAAACTGGGTAGTTGAGTGGGTAATAAACCCTGTCTTAATTCTGATGATTTGTACTTGAATAATGAATCCATGTGGTAGGCATCTTGATTGTCGAGAATCTACTTTATCACTAGACAAGATTTAATAATTACAAAACAAAAATAAACAAACAAATGTGTGGTAAAGAAATAAAGCAAGAGATTCCGGGCCAAAAGATGTCCATAACATGCTTAGCTATAGGGGGATTACCTGATGTAATGGTGATGGAGATTTCTTACAGCTACATCTTCTCCTTTCCTTCTGTTCAATGTAATATAGAATGATCTAGTCTTGATCAGTTATCAGTTTACAAGATCTCACTTCTTTGTTACTTGTGCTTTGGCACTAGGATGTCACAGATACTATGATATATTAAATAATATCCTTTCCCCTGTCCTTCCTAAGGTTTCTTAATGAACACTTTTATGGCATATCTTGATTGGATTATACTCATGGCTTTAGGCTTTAAGTTGCCTTCCCCATTTTACAGCCTTTTTAAAAGATGGTAATATGACTTAGGAAAATATATTATGAGAAATATTAGCAGGATACAGTAATCTTAAAATTTGTAATATATAGCTCACCTTGGGCTTTTCTCAGGAATGTATCTGTATATGTATATATGCGGATAAAAATTATTTATTTTTAGTGGATAGATAAGGCTAGAAAACCAAAACTGCCTAACCTTCACTTCCTTTCAGTTACACTTCATTAGGTTTGAAGGGATTTGGCAGACTTTCCATTGCAGGAGTCTAGTGTTATACTTTATGCTCTGTGACTTATTTTAGGACATTCTAGGCTATTTTCTGACACAATACCCAACTTCAGATGCAGTAGCTGTGAGTCTGTTGCCTTTTGTTGGCTGTATCCATCATACCAATTGCTGTTACTTAGAAGACCTACAATTTTAAGGAGATGTTTCTGTTTTGGATGAATCTCATGTGGCCTTAGAAATGATATCTCTGTCAGATGGGGTCGAAAAACTGTGTTCTATAGTCTGTCAGTGAAGAAAAAAAAAAGAAACAAATATACACAACTCAAAAGAACTCCTTCCATAAATTTTGGAGAGGTAAAGAAGTCTCTCACCTTCATTTGTCTTCTAGACTCGAAAGAACTAACGTATATGTACAAATCTCCGGCAGTCAGGATGGACTTAGAAGTACTGATGTGGGGCTGGAAGAAGACTTAATTATTAGTGTGTCCATTTTCCAGTCTTGTTTTTTTTTCTGTGGAAAAATATAAAAAAAAAAAAGCCTTTGAAATTTTGGATTGGAAATTTGGTGTGTATTAAGCCATTTAAAATGCTGTGATTGTTTTGCAGAGCATTTTTCCTCAATGTAAACATCAGTGAGTTAACTATGCTGAGAAGCAGCAGTCTGACTGGGAGGCTTTTCCATTCTGATGCTTAGTGTTGTCGAGGAGCTATAGATACCAGCTTAAAATTAGAAGCTCATTGTGCACTCATCTTACATGTCTCAGGTTACATATTTTTGGGCAAGACAATCAGGAGAATTTGTGAAAAATTTTTTTTATTCCCCAGATAATTTAGACAGTCAAAGGAATTCAGAGCAACTTGGGCTGTTTTGTAAACCAAGGTTAGTTTTAATGGCTTGTTTTGAAGTAGTTCTTGCTACCTACTGAGACTCCATGTGTGTTAGCCTTGGTCCTTCTTCAGGTGAAGGGCTACCAGGGCTGCGGGCTTGTGCTAGGCTAGGAGCGGGGCCCGGCTGCTGTTCCAGTGAACTGTGCTGAGAGCAGCTTGTCAGACTGTCACTAGGTGCCTGGTTTTTACTGCTCCATGTGTCCTGATGAGAAGGGGAAGAAGCTTTAGCTTCTCCTTTTTCCACTGGTACACGTTTACTTTTCAGTAGGTGGCTCTTCTCTCCTGACTCTGTTCTTGATGGGTGCTTTGGCCAAAAAGACAGCATGACACAGAGCCTCACCCTCATTCCACTTTCAAGCCCGAGTCAAAAGAGATTACCTATGCAGGTTGCCCATGGTAAGAGTCCTTATACATGAAGGATCTTTAAGAATAAATCCAAGATGATGATTAAAATAGATCATTGAATTAGCTGATAACAGGAATGCATCATGGAAAGCTGCTATCTTGCCAGTTGTGATGTCTACTGATTCATTTCCAAAGCAGACTTTCTAGTTCTTTGAAAGCTATTGAAAAATCTGCTCCTGCATAGGAGTAGGTTAAGAAAGGTTGGTCCTGTCAATACATCTTAGAGGGTTTTTTCCTTGGATTCATTAATAAAAGCAGTGCAATTTTAAAGTGCAACTGTTAACTAATGTCAATTAGGCCAGAGAAGTCTACCAGGAATTCAGAGGACTCTTGTTGTTTGACTAAGCAAGTAGACTTGATACTTTCCCTGAGTCTGCAAATACTACAGTCTGTTACTGATACAGTAGATACACAAAAGAAGTCTTGGGAATTTATTTTAACGTTCAGAGTATTGATCAAATAGTAATCTGAGGTTCTCTAATGTTGACATCAGTTTACAAAATTATCTTTGATAATGTGCTAGTTCAGATTATGGGAAGAATTACAGATTTTTGTGGCCTAAAAAAGGATCATTATATGAACCTAATCAGAGCTTCTATGCAACACAAGTCCACAAGGGACCTGGTAGAGCTGCTCTGCTAGTTTGGCTGGCAGGCTTTACTTGCAGAGGTTATTGTCTCTTACCTTACATAAGACTGGAATACTTTCTGACCATTTTTCTGCTATATACTTGTTCTGAGCACCAATATATGACAAGCTTCTAGTCCATGTCAGTGGCTCAAAGAATCTGATGAGGAAAGAGAAATCTAGGTTTCTTTATTTTTGTGTGGGTTGTGCCTATTTGTTCATTATACTGAAGAGTTGTTTTGACCTCCTACAGGAAGTCAAGTCAATAACCCTAGAGAACCCTAAGACAGATAAACAATACAGATAAAGATCTTGCAATTTTATCAAAGTCTTAATTCGATAAAACTTTAACCAAGGGCTTGAGATCTGGACTGATGTTTCTCATTTAGGAATCTTTAAATAAACAATTTGAAACCGATAGAAAGCACAGTCTTGATAGAGAGAGGGAAGGTAAAACAGGTGGAAACCTTGGCTTTAGTAATTGGGGCACTTAGAAGTAGATACTGGGTTCTCCTTAAAAGCTCTGTGTAAGAGGGAGTGTATATAATACTTGTCCTGATTTCATTGGGACAGAATCACAGGCCTGCCATGACCTGCAGGCTGTAGGCAGTTTGGAATCAGCCAGGGTGGCTGACCTGACCTGAGCTGGCTACAAGTGTGTCCTATCCCATAAATGTCATGCTCAGTATAACGGGGGAATTTTGCTGGGGATGTGGGGGCCTCTTGCTGGGGCCTTCTGCTTTTGCTTGAGCTTCTCCTGTTTCCTTCTTCTCTTCCTGCTCCTGAGGACTGCCTCCCTGTTTATTGTGACCACCATACAGTTGCTGGTTGAAGTACTTTATTTGCTTTATACTGGAATTGGTATTAATTTGGCTGTTTCATTAAATCCATTTTCATTTCTACCTGTGAGTGTTCTCTCCTTTTCGCAATCCTTCTTCTCTGCAGGAGATAAATCACTGGGTGATAAAGCAGCTGCTATAGTTTAGCCCTGATGCGGGCTAAACATAGACGTCCTTCTTGTGTGGGAGCCCATACTTTCCTTGGGTAATTACTTTGCTTCACAGAAACTGCCTAGAATTACTTTGTCTTTATGTGGATCTCAAAGAAAAATATTTGTCCAGAACTGAATGCAATGAGGTGTGCTTAGGAAACACAGAAAGTTCATAGAATCATAGAACGATTTGGCTTGGCAGGAACCTTTAAAGATTACCTAGTCCAAACCCCCTTCCATGGGCAGGGACATCTTTCAGTAGATCAGGTTGCTCAGAGCCCCATCCAACCTGGCCTTGAACGCTTCCACTGAGGGGAATCTACAACTTCTACAGTCAACCTGTTCCAGTGTCCCACTGAACTTATTGTAAAAAATTTCTTCCTTATGTCTTATCTAAACCTACTCTCTTTTAGTTTAAAACCATTACCCCTTTTTTTATCACAACAGGCCCTGCTAAAAAGATTGTTTCCATCTTTCTTATAGGCTCCTGGAGTCTTCTCTTCTCCAGGCTGAACAACCCTAACTCTTTCAGCCTTTCTTCATTGGAGAGGTATTTCATCCCTCTGACCAGGTGGACCTGCTCTAACAGGTCCATGTCTTTCTTGTACTGGGGACCCCAGAGCTGAACACAGTTCTCCAGGTGGGGTCTCAGGAGAACAGAGGGGGAGAATCATCTCCCTTGATCTGCTGGCAATGCTTCTTTTGATGCAGCCCAGGATACATTGGCCTTCTGGGCTGCAAGTGCAAGTTGCTGGCTTATGTCCAATTTTTCATCCACCAGTGTCCCCAGTTCCTTCTCCACAGGGCTGCTCTCCATCCATTCATTCTCCAGTTTGTATTGATATTGGGAATTGTCCCCACCCAGGAANAGCAGCTGCTATAGTTTAGCCCTGATGCGGGCTAAACATAGACGTCCTTCTTGTGTGGGAGCCCATACTTTCCTTGGGTAATTACTTTGCTTCACAGAAACTGCCTAGAATTACTTTGTCTTTATGTGGATCTCAAAGAAAAATATTTGTCCAGAACTGAATGCAATGAGGTGTGCTTAGGAAACACAGAAAGTTCATAGAATCATAGAACGATTTGGCTTGGCAGGAACCTTTAAAGATTACCTAGTCCAAACCCCCTTCCATGGGCAGGGACATCTTTCAGTAGATCAGGTTGCTCAGAGCCCCATCCAACCTGGCCTTGAACGCTTCCACTGAGGGGAATCTACAACTTCTACAGTCAACCTGTTCCAGTGTCCCACTGAACTTATTGTAAAAAATTTCTTCCTTATGTCTTATCTAAACCTACTCTCTTTTAGTTTAAAACCATTACCCCTTTTTTTATCACAACAGGCCCTGCTAAAAAGATTGTTTCCATCTTTCTTATAGGCTCCTGGAGTCTTCTCTTCTCCAGGCTGAACAACCCTAACTCTTTCAGCCTTTCTTCATTGGAGAGGTATTTCATCCCTCTGACCAGGTGGACCTGCTCTAACAGGTCCATGTCTTTCTTGTACTGGGGACCCCAGAGCTGAACACAGTTCTCCAGGTGGGGTCTCAGGAGAACAGAGGGGGAGAATCATCTCCCTTGATCTGCTGGCAATGCTTCTTTTGATGCAGCCCAGGATACATTGGCCTTCTGGGCTGCAAGTGCAAGTTGCTGGCTTATGTCCAATTTTTCATCCACCAGTGTCCCCAGTTCCTTCTCCACAGGGCTGCTCTCCATCCATTCATTCTCCAGTTTGTATTGATATTGGGAATTGTCCCCACCCAGGAACAAGACCTTGCACTTGACCTTGTTGAACTTCATAAGGTTTGCACAGGCCTGCTCCTCAGTTCTATCAAGGTCCTTCTGGATGGCATCAGAGTTACTAAAGGTTTTGTGAGAGCAAGATCCAGTTAAAAAGCTGTATGAATTGTAACCTTTCACCTTGAAATAGAAGCAAAGCCCAGGTCTGCTGTTTGGAAAGTTTTGAGCACACCCTGATCCCTACATTCAGGACACAATTTTATTAGTGCTAGTAAATGGTGATCACCTACCTAAAACAAATCATGCAGTGATATTAAGGAGAAGTCTAGTTCCCAGACATAGCCAATGGGCAATTTTATTTTGTCGATTGATTTCTCCGTGGCTTTGCCCTCCCGGTTTCAGTTCTGTGCAGTTTTTCCCAATTTTCCATGCAGTGTAAGGGTTATGAACTTCTTATCAATGCCAGCAGACCTGGTTTTTACATTCTTTTCTGAATAGTTTCTTGCAACTCTAACTTGGAATTAGTTTCAAAGATGTAGGTTTGCTATACACACAGATCCACTTACACGGCTCAAGGCAACATACTCTTCTTGCATACCCAAACAGCTGTACTTGACTAAGTTGTCAACAGCACTTCTCTTGCTCCAGGCTATTTTGGGTAGGATATGTCATTCAAAACCAGGTCATTCTGGCTATGTGATTATGTGAATATCTTTAGTCATGCATGCACAACACCTCCCCGTTAATTAGATACTTGTTTCTCCAAGGTGATTAACAAACTCATTTATTCTGCTAATTGCCAGAGGACTTGACCCCTGACCTGGAGAATTATCATGGTTTTGAGACAGGACAATGCTCAAGATTTCTTCTGTGACTGGCTGATTAGAGATCCTCTCTGCTGTTGACAGTCTGCACAATCAGGGGAACAGTTCTCTTTTGAAATGACTTCCCATCAATGGTGCACTGTGTGAGGAACAGCAGGAGCTCTTTACAGGGAGGAGAGGTGAAGCATTTCCTTTGGAGTGCTTATCTTGATTGATGATCCACAGAAGTGTTCATGGCGTCCCCAGTTAACCTCAGCTCTGGCACTGAGATTGGAGATGGTTTCTAAAATCTGGGCTTTATGGGTTTACCTCCATGTTAGACACTTCCCTTTTTACTTCTTACCCAGGATTCTAGGTTCTTCTGCTTATATCATGTGCAGAAATCAGAAATTCTCCTCTATAAAGGTCACCATAATGACTTCTCTCACAAGAAAGGCATTAGAGGTGTGGTTAGGCAGAATTCCTTTGCTGTGAAAGTAATGAAACTCTTTTCCACCTGAAAAACACTTCTTCATCTATTTATACTTGCAAAGGAAGGTAATCTTGGTGATTACCAGTCCTGTGGATTTCCTCCAGTTCAAAAAATCTAACAACCAAAAAGGAGTGAAATACATATAACTTGATGTCACCTGGCTCCCTAAAAACATACAATTTGACAGTGCTGGTTATCTTCTAGAGTAATGCAGTATTTTGAAAGGGAACCTAAACTAGCTTTTACTTGATTGAGAATTAGACCCTTTACCCTTTTTTTTTAAAGGACAGCTGTTTGGAGAAAAACAAACTAAAAGTTATCTACTGTGAATTACCTAGAGCCTTTGGAGGGGGAGTATCTTCTTGGATGTCAGGACTATTTGCTGTTGGAGGGGCTCCAGGAAGGATAGCCTCAGAAATGCTATTTTTGGCAGTCCAGTGTTTTTGACAGTGAATGGATATACCCCTATTTTGGATGCAGTCTCCTTCAGAGAGTTCTCTTGAGATATGCAGAGGCAAGTTCTCATTCCTGAGTTTTCTGTTAACATCTTACAAGTTCCAGTTTAACATTCTGAAGCTGGAGAAGCTTTATGTTGCAAAAATGAAATTTGTGTGTGGAAGATGCCCACTTGATCAATGATGTGGCACTGCTGGGGATCTCTAGTATTTTGGTGTTGAATTTAATTTTAGAATACTTAGTAGAATGCAGTTTCAGAGTATTTTCAATTTAGTTTAACTTGTAAGTTACACTTATGATTGGGGTAATTGTTCTATGAGCATTTCCTCAGATCCAGCCCATGTGTAAAATATTGAAGGTCATTAAGGCTTTTGTCTAGAGGTGAGCTGAGGTCTAAAAAGAGCCCCAGATGCTCAGTATTCCTTACTTTGTGCTGCTGCATTCATGAACTCAGAAATGCAACTCACCAGGGGACACAAGCACAGCAACTAACTTGAAAACCCAGCCTTTTGAGGAAGCTTGTCTTATTCTGTGAGCATTTTCTTACAATGAGATGAATATACTCAGTCACTTCTATTGTTTTTAAACAGACTGCTTGCTGAAGAGCTTTTCATGTTACCTGTATTTAAGAACTGCTGGATTGAGTTACAGATCAATCGAGCCCCAGCTGCAGGGTTCTGCAGGGGTTCATCTGTCATTCTGAGCTTATGGAAGCAAGCGGTGTCTTAAACAAATACATTCATGCTGCTGCCATCAAAGGACAATTTATAGGCAAAAATGGAACCTGGAGGACAGTAGTAAATTGCAGAAAAGCCCCAGAACATTAAGATCTTGTAATCCCAAATACATTTTACTAGTTGAGGGCTGGGTCTGTTCTCATTCAGTGTAGTGTAAAACCAGGAGGAATAATGCTATTGAAGTTGGCAGGAGTGGTGCCTGCTAAAGTGAGAACAGAATCGGAGTATAATCAAGTGAGATGTGTAATGAAAATCGTCTTAAAAGTACCTACTCTGACACATGATAGTTTGAAGGCTCTGGAGGTTTTTCACAGAATTGTATCATTCCAAACGAGCCTGGTTTCCATAGAATAGAAAGGTTTATTTTTTTTCTCTACATTTAAGCCCTGCAATCTCCCATGAGGATCTGAAAACAAGACTCTGAGTATTCTGTTTTGTTCGTCCACAGGAGAAACAAAACAAACAAGAAACAAAGCTCATCACCACTGACAACAACAGAAAAGAAATATAGGGCTAAAAGGAAGGATTAGGTTTTTTTAGTTCATTGCCCAGCTGCAAGCCAAGATCAGCTCCGCCTTAGTCACTCTTGGGGTCTATCTGTTTTACTTTTTGAAAATTATAAGGGTGTAGGTTTCACAGTCTCTCTGGGTGTTTCCTACAGCATCCTTAGAAAGGTTTCCCTCTCTTACTTTCCTAACCTGCACCTATCCACTCTGTCCACCACAGACACAGCAATTTTTGCCACTTACAGCTGTTGAAAAGCTGTTGGGCTTTTTTCCACCCTCTCAATGAAACAGTTACTTTTCCTTCTATGTGTTTCTCTTTTTTTTTTGTTTTTTGTGTCTCAAAATGGACACAGAACCCCAAACACTAAGTAAAAAAATCTTACTGGAAATGTTTTAAAAGCTTTTCTCTCCTTCACTGGTCCCAGCCATAGTATCTGCACTTCCCAAAAGCATGATGTTATTGCCTTATACTCACTTTAAGGTTTATTTTAATACAGGATACTTTCCCTCAAATTCCATTTATCTGGAAGTTCCCCAACTCATTTTTGTGTACTTCATTATTCTCATTGAAATGTGGTTTCTTGTTTTCATTTCTTGGTGTTTCTGTGGTTTCTAGCATCTTCTTTATTCCTCCAGTTTAAAATCTGTCTAAGTTCTGATACTCTGGTATTGACTAATACAACAGTGTGTTGGTCAGCTTATTCCAAAATAAGGTGTACCTGTGCACTGTAGTAAGCTGGAGAGATAAAAGTTACAGGTGATGTACTCACGTTTGTTGACTTTGTGGTGGGTAGGAGGAGTGCAGCTGTACCCTTGTCCTGACAAAGTAGATGCTGATTGCATAATGACTGTAGATCTGTCTGGTCTGTGATGTTAACATCACCTTCCCAAGCTAAACCTTAGTGCTCCATTAATGTAAACTGCAGAGTAAGACAAGCAGTCTGCTCAGCTCCTGATATAGAGGTATTTATCTCCTTGCAGAATTATACCCAGTTATATTTTATAAATAATGAGATACTACAGCATTTTCCAAACATCTATTAATATCCAGGAGATACAAGTGCTCGTGATAAAAATCACTGCAGCATTACCAGTTTCTTCACAGGGAGAATGTTGCTGTCATTCTCAGGCTGAAGGCAAAGCAGAAGAAATGTATTTTTTCTGTAATGCTTTTGCCCTCCAAAGAAATCAAGGTGAAATTAAACCCATCAAAGCTATGCTGAAAAATAAAATTTACACGAGGAGAATATGAATGCAGTTTGTGGGTAGACTGTTTTCTGCCTCTAGGAAATACAATGAAAATACAAACCAGCTGGCTGAGTATTGGTTTGTGAGTCTTCTTGTAAGGCTGTAGGCAGGCCTGACAAGTCTCACATATGAAGTATAAGATCATGCATTTGGTTTCCACTTCTCACTCCCAAGTCCCTTGGCTTGTGCATCTTGCATTTGAAGTATGCAGGGTTTCTCCCTTGTGCTCTGACCCCATAGGATGCACGCTCTCCAACAGCAGCCTGGCCTCGTGGTTCTTTTCTTGTGGTACATGGGGACATACCCATGTCTGACAGAAGAGAGACTCAATATCTGAATATTGCCATAGATTTATTTGACTTCTTGATTCTGAGTTTAGCAGACACTGCTAAACAGTGGTTATCCAGTGGGAGTTTAAGTACATGGATGCTTGTCTTCACATGGAGCAGTTTGGGGATAGATATATAGACGCTGTTCTTCATGGCTTTTTCCATATTAGCTTAATCCACTATGAAAGAGGATTAAACTAGGGAACAG
Source organism: Brachypteracias leptosomus (assembly GCA_013401335.1). Taxonomy (NCBI): domain Eukaryota; kingdom Metazoa; phylum Chordata; class Aves; order Coraciiformes; family Brachypteraciidae; genus Brachypteracias; species Brachypteracias leptosomus. The sequence continues at coordinate 215,272 of VYZX01029350.1, read as the reverse complement.
TGCTCTTCCTGTGAAAAGCTGATTGTGGTATTTATCCTCTCCATCACCTCTGTGGCTGCAGCCAGCTCTGTTTTTCCTGGGTGAGTGATTTCACACATAGGTAAAGTCATGGGTATTCTTAAGGATCCTTGCAGTTTGCACCACTCTCAAGTCAATTGGCCTGTGCACCCCAGTTTCAAAAGTGAGTTAATGGTTGAAAACCAAAGGTATTTGTGCTTTCAAGTCAGATACGGAACTGAGGCCAGGCATTCTAGGTAGTTTTGGGTTTTGCAGGCTTTTAAAATGTGTATTTGCTCACATTCTAATGTGTTTGCAGTGCCTTTATTTATGGTGTTTACATATATACTACAGAAGTGTTTATGCATGCAATTAAGAAACCATACTTGTTTTATTTTGGTTTTGGCATATTTGAAAATGATTTAATACACATTGAAATGTTGCACAGAGAGTGCTGACTAGATTCAGTTTGGGTTAGACCA
>VYZX01029350.1:190481-208132 GCA_013401335.1 Brachypteracias leptosomus | reverse complement strand
CTTTCACTAAATAGAGGCCTGCTGTCTGGAGATGATGGAAAGACTGCCATTGTCTTTAGTAGACTTTGGATCAAGCCTGGGTTCCAGCTTTAGACTGTTAAAACTGCATGTCTCCTGACAGGACCGAGGTTCCAAACTTCACCCTGCCAGTGCTCTGTGTGTGTATGTCCCAACACGTGTATATAACACCAACATATTCACTACCATTTGCAAAAGTGAATCTGGAGTGCTGGAAGTTAGTTTCTCCAGTCATGTCTGGCAGTGGATGAAGGTGAGCTGTCTGGACTGCATCTGTAGCAGTATGGAGATCTTGAAGGTAGGATGTGGAAACAGGTATTATCTGTGCCTTAGAAGGAATCGCATCTAATCCCCTTTGGACAATGCCTGCTGCCCTTTCTTGTCAGCTGCTTTGTCCGTGCCTGCTCATCTACGGCCAAATTTTTGCCACACTGTCACAGGCCAGCTATGGAGATACATACATAGATTTCCTTGGTGTGGCCAGACCAGGATCACCACTGGTAATTTTTGAGTCATGGGTGATACATAAGATGCCTGTTATGATCTGTTGTGCCTGGAGCTTGTCCAGCACAAGGATTGTGCTTTCATCATGGAGCTGAGATCAGAAAGGTGCCTGGCCCATATGTCCATTAAAAGCTAAGGCAATTGGCAGAATGTTCTCCAGGACTCTGGAATGTGTTTCTTAGCACAGATCTGAAATAGCCCATATTTAAGGAATTTAAAGTATGTTGCAAAAGGTGGAGAGGTCTTAGGTTTTCTTACTTCTGCACTGAAGCAGGTGATATCTGTGAAAGTGGCTGGCTGACTGGGTTTCTGTAAAACTAATTACTTCAAAGCTGGTGAAATTTTATTGAGTGGCTAATGATGTTAGGGCACTGAGACCCGTGGAGAGGCAAATTTGCTAATCATTTTAAATCTAAATAAACAAATAAGTTGTCATGGCACATGAAGTATTTCCATTCAGATCTTTTTGCTCCAGAACTCCCCTTTGCTCAGTGCTGCAGACGGAAAGCATCTCATTGATTTGGTTGGATGATTTTAAGAAATGGATGTGAGTCATTCCATCCTTCTTCAGCTCACCAGTAATCCTAAAAACAGGAAAGTAACTGTTCTTTTACAAATAGAGAAAAAATATTTGTCACCCAGCTGAGACTAACCAANACACTGCTTCTGTACTCCTGCCTTCCCATTCTATACTGCCCTGCTTTGCAGAGCCCTCTGGCCATCCTGTGTGGAAAGACAGTCTGGAAGCAAGAGCATATGAGGGTTTTTTTGTGTGAGTGAAGTGAGAGAGGTGTGTCACATGCTACTAGCTACATAACCTGCTCATCTGCTGCCTAAAGACCCAGAGACCAGAAAGGGGAAGCCGGCCTCCCCTCTGCCCTTGTGCTGGTACATGGTAAATCAGAACCGCTGCGTGTAAGGGCAGGTACACATATCTTCCTTTGCTATGCCCTGAAGCTTGGCAGAGCTCTGAAAGAAACATGTAAGTGGCAGACAATGATGGCCAGTGCTTGCTTTATACATAGCATCATCAGTGTGTAGCTCTTTGCCCAGCAAGCAGCTTTTTCCACTTGTGTCTAAACAGGAGAGCATGCAGAAAATCCCTCCAGAGCATGGGAAGTTGTCATCTAAAGAGAAATGAGTTGGAGCATTACTTGGGGCAGAAAGGAGGGATGGGTTAAGGTCAGCTGCTTTTTCTAGGGGTCCCGAATTGAAACACAGGGTTATTGATAAGTCTTAGTTCTACATTGCAGGTTTTCACTCTTCCTGAGGAGCAAAAGAATGTACTAAATGTTGAGAAGTAGTCAAGCTTTATCCTTAATGGGAAAGAGAGTGATAGAGCTGGATAAAGCAAGGCATGAAAGGAAGACTGTAGCACTTCACTGAGTAAAGGTGAGGGTGCTGGCTCGTGAGGTGATTGTCCACTGTTACCACCATAAAATAAAGCTGTAGCCCTGATCTTGCAAAACTTTCTGTGCAGACTGAACAACATTTCTCATAGGACTGGACCATAAGATCATGTTATTGGGAATAATCCATTTCTAAGGACGAGCATTTCCAACTTCAGATGCAGTCCTGCTATCTCTGAATTCAGTGGAGATTTTTGCAGGTGCTTTGCTGATGCAGGATAGATGCTTAAGTAAAGGATGTAATGCACTCACACACATTTTCCTGAAAAAATTGGATAGCAAATTGCAGTTCTGGAGTGTGTTCTAGCTTCCTGCCTCCCTCCCCTCCAGCTGTTAATTATTCTGGTTTAGATCTTAAGGGAGGAATTATTTCTCTTTCACTATTTGTGTTTCAGTGAAACATTAACAATCTCTTCCTAATTGCCTGTGCTAATTATCTCAACAGCAGCCATATTCCTGCTCATCCAGTGAAGCCATGAAGGGAGAACGTGAAGCTTCGTTCTCCCCTTTTCTGTGCATGCTGCAGAGGACTCGAAGCATGGCAGATCCTGCCCCTGCTAGGCACAAAATGCAGAGCTCAAGACCTGCCTGTAGGAAGGCAGATGTTTTGAAATGCTTCTATGGAGGAGTTGGGGGTGTTTTGCAGTATGCCATAATTCTGTGTTTGCACAGCTGTCACTCTTTCCTGTGTACACTGACACAAAGCAACCACATGCTCCTTTGAATGAAATATTTCAGCCCAGAGATTTGTATGTTTTAAAAACATTTGTGCATAGCAAACCACAGTGGTTTTAAAATGAGTGACAAGCGTTGCTCATTTGTAATGAGTGCTTACAGGCATTTGCTATGATACCAGTTATTTACAGAAGGAAAATTAGAAATGTTACCCAGCATGTTACTGGTATAATTAAACTGAATGAAATATAAGGTAGGAGTGTGCGATAAATAATAAGATTATTTATTGAAAAAAATTAAGTGCTGCCAATGCTTATCTAATACAAAAGATTTTGCAATGGCAGACTTAATAAATATGCCTTTTCTGTGGTGCTGTTTTCCACAAAACATAAATCCTTTTTGTTAAATAAGATGACTGAAAGAAAGCACAGAGTTATGGAAATATGACGGATGAAGAGAAGGCGATATGAGTTATTCTAATGTAAAAGGCTGTCTCACATCTCTAATGCTGACCTTTTCCCAGGGAAATACATTTACACTGGTACATGTTAACTTGTTAATAATTTCAGCTACTCTGGTCTTTGTGTGCACAACTTTTAGCTTGAATATGTATTTTAAAGTAACTGCAACCCTTTTCTGAGAGACAAAAGATTCTGATCATTTTTCATAAGGAGACGTAACTAGGACAAATGCCTGTCCTTGGCATCCAAATGCTTTCCTACCATTAATCTTCACAGCCCTCTCTGGGGTAGGTGGAGGTTATTAGGCACGCATTTTATTCCAGGGATAACCTAAACAGAATCAGAGCAGCTTGCCCAAAATTTAATCCTGGTCTGACTGAAGTTAATAGGAGGTAAATGCATCACTTTGCTGGAGGCATAATTTCCCACGTAGTAGAGATCCAAGTCAGTAATCAGGAGCTCTCCTCTGTGCATCCAACAGCCAAATCTCTTGGCTGTAGCCTGTTTGCTGGCTCCTTCCATCTGTGTAGGCCAAGCTGGAGCTCCACATAAACCTGTGTGAGATGGACTCATATTTTAAATGAGGCCAAGATGGTATTTTACCTTCTGCTATTTTTGTCTTTATAAAATGTCCTCGCAGCAGTTCTCTAACTTGTAAGAGTGGTATGTATCTTTTATTTTGCTCATTGGAAATGTTCATCAAGTATTTGTGACCTTGGTAGAGGGACCTTGGTAGGTCTTTCTCTAATGTTAATCGTATATAAAGGCATTTATAAAGGTATTTAAAAGGTTACCATTCTCAGAGGAATAATCAGGGCACTGTCTGCAAAGTAATGAAAATTTAAAAATAACTAGTTGAACAATGCAATGTAGAAATGAATAGGCTGTAGAAAAACCCACATAATGTCAAGATTGTGTGCCGATTTCTAACACGCTTTTTATAAAGAGAGGGAATATTGACATATTTGTCCTGATTTCAGATGCCCTAATAAAACTGTTTTGCTACATAGGCTCAGGGATTACTCCTGTCTCTGTAAAGCATCTACAGGAGCTTTTGCTCTCTTTTTTTAATGCAGTGTTGTGATGTAGGGGCCAAATGACTAAAACCTATTAAATGGCTAAGGCCAAAGAAACACAGAATGAATTTCTGGCTCTTGCACACCTCCCCTGGTACATTCACCCTCATCTCATTGCGTTCCCTTCGTTGTCTTTTGCTAGGAAAGTGAGGTGCGAGCTTTTGTTGAGCTGTGCGCAAGTACTGCGTAAAGATTTTCATTTGGGTCAAATCAATATTCTTTTAAAATTGGGTCAGTTCCTTATCTGTGCAGGTACAGCCCTGGGAAATTCATGTTGTGGGTGATGGGTGGTATCAACTTCAGCAGCAGCTTGTTGTTGAGCAGTCACCTAAGGGAGAGGACATGGAAGGAGAGTGAGACTCTCTACCTCTCATTGCAAAGGACTATTCCTAGTACTCGTTCATAGGTTATGTTCAGCCTTGCACCAGGGCAGTCTTACTCTTCTAGCTGATTGCAGTACTTTGACTTCAAGAGCAAGGTCCAGGTAATCATGATCTTTTTCATAGTTCTAGGAAGCCTTTCAATCTGTCATGTTCTACTAGGCACCCAGCAAAGAGAGTAGAGCTGAGAAGGACTCAGTTTTAAAGGGTTAAAGAAACCTTTGCTACTCTAAATTGGGATGGGTAATCAATCTTGGAAATGTTTGTTCTGTGGCAGGACAAAGAAATAAAATTGATTTGGTCAAATGAAATGATTTATTTTTAATTTCAGACTTTTTTTTAATTATTATTCTTCACCAGGATTTCAAAATCACTAGATTTTTGGAAATAAATTTGTGTTATTTTCAATCTGAAAGTGGCGCATTCTTATCTTCTAACCTTAAGCAATAAACCCCTCTCCACAAATGTCTTTGAACTGGGAGTTTTCTTTTAAACAAGCCCCTTTTCCACCAGCAGTTTTAACTTTGGTGGATCAACATTTTCCGAGAGTATCATAAAATAGTTTCTGACCAGCTCTCTGGAGTGTCTGATTAGAGTTGGATAAAAGAACCAGAATGGGACGTGCTTTCCTAATGAGGGCTCATTTTATGTGCAGTCACTATGCTTTCACATATATAATGATTTCATAAGTTTCTTTCAGCTTCATTATTGTCTATTCTTTTTCATGTTTTTATATCCTCATGAGCAAATAACATCTTTATGATAAAAGGGAGGTTCTATAAAGTAGGAGAATCCTAGATAATGTTTGACTCAGACTCTCCATTTAGGTTACTGTGGGCTTTTTGAAACGTTTTCTATTTTACTTTGGTATTGCTTTGTATTTTACTGACTACTCAATATATTTCCCACAGAGACTAGTTCTGTGTGTTTTCTGTAGTGAAGACTATTCAAATGGACTATAATCCTGTAACAGTTTATAGCAAAATCAATTTGATATGCCTTGGAAAACAGTCACTTGTACTACAATCAAAGGAAATGTGTGTGCAGAGCTAAGAATTTATACTTGTAATGAATTTTTTGAAGTTGGAAATGCATATGCTTGTGTAATTGGGGGTCCTCTTTTGCTCTACTTAATTTTCTTTTTTCTACCTCTTTTTAAAGAGAATCCTATTGTATCACCTTAGTTAGCTCAGAAGGTTTTAAGATTTAAACCTCTATTTCAGATGAATTTCTGTTCTGCTGTATTTTGTGTGAATTTAGTTCCAAATGTTCTCAGTGCCTCCGTGGAAGTAATTAGGTGAATCATTGCTGCGTAGCTCTGTGTATGATACCTACCTGGTAGCACATCTTTGAGTTAATATTTAAGAACTACTGCAGCACCCTCAAGTGGTGATGCTGATCTGTATTTATAGGGTTTTTTTTCAAATGTTTATTTCTAGGGTTATGAATTATTTTAACGTTTTGGGTTGACCTGCTAAGATGTTGTCAGACCCTGCGGTCCTTACTCAGGTAAAGCTCCCATGGAAAACACTTAATCACACTGGAATCTGAACATCAGACTTGAAAGTTTTCCTTGGATTGTCAAATGATTTTATGGAGGGCGTAAAGCATCCTCTGTGCCCACAGTAACTCTGGCTTTTCTGTCAGGTGGGCTGGAATAAATAACCTGAGAACCCTACAGAAGAGAAACCAGCACATTAGGATTTTTCTCAGTACTGCAGTTGCAAACACAGAACAACTGTGGCATAAGAAACTCAATTGCTTGACCACGCTCTACCCCCTAGTGACTAGAGTAATGACTTAAGAAGAGTGCTACTTCTCAGGGAATTTTTACTATCTTCATGGTGTAGTTCTCTGACTGCAGCTTTTTTTCTGTTTGCTGCCTATTTTAAGCAAGCAGCTGTGTACAGGACCAGATGAATGGCCCTGGTTTGTGGCCTGTTGCTTCTAAAATTAGCAAGTAGCATCTGTCCTGATGCTCCACCTTCTAATTCTCTGAGCTTTCCCAGCACTCAGTGTAAAGAGAGTCATTACCCCATAGAATAAATGGCCATAGGATGAAGTCTGTGCATTCTTCTGCCCCCAGTGCATGCTTGCACGAGCAAATCACTTAGCTCTGCTGGTCTCGACTGTAAAACACCACCAGGAGTTTTATTTCAGGAGTTTACTGTAACTCTTAATGGATGATGTCTCCACTTTAAGAGCCTTAAGTGAAAACAGACATCAAAATGCTTACTCTGCTCACTTATAACAGTGTGTGCTGGGCAGAGAGCACAGGCTGGGGGGAGTGGAAGCGCTGCCCGCCACCAGCCCTGCTTTGTGCCATGTGTGCTAATGCTGCAGGTGAGCAGATTGGCACAGCCGCTTGTTTACCACTGCAACTTCTACCAGCTCGGGTGTGTTTTCTATATCAAAAGCAGACAATGGGCTCGGCAAGCATTATAAACTAATTTTATTTCTGAAGGGTGGAAGCTGATCCGGGCTCTTATTTATAAAACTGTATCGATCCAAATCAATTACCTTCAGATTATTGTTAAGAATTAATTAATAATTATTAAGAAAAACAGACTTTTTTTTTTTCTTTTTGTCCTCTCTAGCAGTTATTTGCCATAAGAAACAGAAATCACTATCATTTTAGGCCTTGTTCTCACATAATTTTTCTTTTTTTTTTGCATCTCTTCCCATAAAAGACTCATCTCATTTAAATTGTGCCATCTAGGTTGTCATGTACATAACAGACTGCATTGTGTTCACAAGAGACGCATGTCAGTAGAGGGCAGGGTCTAACAGTAGTGAGTTTCCAAAGGGATCTGATAAAGAAATGACAACTATTTTCTAATATGAACTAGATAATAGACAAAAATCATGTGTGATGGAGCATATTTAATATGTCTGTGCTCACATCTTAAAGGCCTGCTGTCAGCTCAGAAATCACACTGTGAACATAGCAGTATCTTTTTTTTTTTTTTTTTTTTTTTTAATAGAAAGTCTCTATCAGTAACGCAAAAGAGAGTGAGAGATGACTTTGTAAACTTGCCTCAGGCTGCTCCTAAAATAAGCAGAAAGGTGCAATCAGACCTCTCCCACTATGGCTGCAGTACTAAGCTGGGATGTGCTGGCAGCCCCCAGTGCAGCTGACCCACAAACCTACTTTAAAACATTTGGGGGCACATATGGGGCTTGTGAGGTGGCAGGACATGCGGAGTCTGCTCTGTCTTAAACTAGATGGCCTGGCTAGAGAATTGCCCATGATGGAGAGGGGAGCTGCAGCTTGCCATAAGAATCCCAGTCAAGTCAGCCATGAGATCAGGGAGCCCCTCAGCCCTGGATCATAAACTCAAGTATGTTACAGATAAAGCAGAGCTCTCTACAGCTCCCTGGAAAAAGCAGGCCAAAGATGAAATCATTGCCAGTGTATTTATTTAGAAATAGGCCTTTAGTGAGTGTTCTGAAAATAACATCATTTTAGGCTTAAGAGACCAGCAAATTCCAGAGCTTTGAGCCCCTTGTAAGTGCTGTCTCTTCTTTTTCATAGAATCATGGAATCACTTAGGTTGGAAAAGACATTTAAGATCATTGAGTCCAACCATAAACCTCGTGCTGCCAAGTCCACCACTAAACCATGTACCTAAGTGTCACACCTACACGTCTTTTCAATACCTCTGGGGATGGTCACTCAGCCACTTCCCTGGGCAGCCTGTTCCACTGCTTTACAACCCTTTCAATAAAGAAATTTTTCCTTATGTCCAATCTAATCTAAACTTCCCTGGTGCAACTTGAGGCAATTTGATCTTGTGCTATCGCTTGTTACTTGGGAGAAGAAACTGACCCATACCTCACAGCAACCTCCTTTCAGGTAGTTGTAGAGAGCAAGAAGGTCTACACTGAGCCTCCTTTTCTCCAAGCTAAAAAAAACCCAACCCAGTTCTCTTAGCCATTCCTCATAAGACTTGGTCTCCAAACTCATGACTAGCTTCATTGCCCTTCTTTGGACACACTCAGGTACCTCAGTGTCCTTGTTGTAGTAAGGGGCCCAAAACTGAACCCAGTACTTGAGGTGTGGCCTCACCAGTGCCAAGTACAGGGGGACAATCACTGCCCTAGTTCTGCTGGACACATTATTTCTGATACAAGCTAAGTTACAATACTTTCTTGCAAATTCTTCAATACAAAGAAAGCTCTTACGTGTTTCAAAATGAGGTTGATGCCTTTGGTAGGAAAATCCCAGGTCATTTAAATTCTTGCAAGTCCAATGTGACATCTCAAATTCTAGCCAAAACACAGTTTTGCCCATGTTTGAGGTTACTGTCCCACTTTCTGGTTATGTCATCTCTGTCATCCAGCAAATGTTTCCACCTCTGACAAGTTGTTGCTTGTGTTTGTCATAATGTGCTGCAAATGTCAGAGCTGCATGTGTTTTATCTTAAAGGACCCGTATGTTTCTAGATGACACAACTAGGCCATGCTAATTGGCTTTGAGGTGTCATCCACTTCCAAAAATACCAAGCAATACCAATACAAGGATATGTTCCTTTGAATGGGGATACTCTTTTTCTCAGCAAAGAATATTCTCAGGAAATTTATTATCCCCAGAATCAGTGGTGAATTCTGCTTTACTGAGTTACTGGATAGGCAAAGACATATTTAAATTGGTGAATAATGGCTAGAATAAAGAATTCCCACAGAAAAATGGTAAACTTTGCTCAGTCTTATGAAATGGAAGGTTTTACTGTGGTTATTTATATGAAATCATAGAAGATCTAGTGCTGAGAAACAATTTCATGATTATCCAGAACCTTAAATTCCAGATAAATGGTGGTGCTATTTCTTCTGCCCATTGCTCGGAGCGTTCCTGGAGGGGAAGCGTCAGCCTGTGTAGCAAGTGGTGTTTCATCAGAAATTGTTACTGCCTGAAGTCATCTTGGCTTCATTTTTTCAACAATTGCTTTCAATGTTGGTGCTTTTACAAAGTGCAGCTCTGGTTGTGTTGCTCAAGTCTTGTTGATGTCAGTGTTGCAGCAACTGTGATGGACTCAAAGGTTGATTCTTGGAGCCCTGTTGTGACATTTTTAGCTGCCTGGTTGATGCTTGTCTGCTTTGTGGAGAGGAACAAGAGGATCTGAATACTGCTGTGTGCTTGCATAACTTGGAGAGAATTAGATTATTTTTCTCTGGAAGAGCAAATCAGACTTCTTTCAGAGGTTTGAAATTATTAGTTGCAGTCAAAATTTCACAGGATTGCCTTTGTCCCAGCCGTATTCAGATCATGATGAAGCAGCTTGTATTTTCTTGCATAGCAGAGTCCTGGATTGCTTTTAACTTTGCAGTGAAATTACTGAATGTCCATAAAGTTAGTTTTCACACTTTCTTTAGTTTGGTTCCCTTGGCATGGTTTTATGATTCTTTGGCATATGCAAATAAATATGCATATAGATCTACCTCTAAGTCGGAAGAGACTGGAAATATGCCTGTCTTTTTTCACAAAGCTTTGTGTTTATTTATTTTTTTAAATATACTACTTAGCAGGCCAATAAGATCTACACTGGCTTAACTAACAACTAGAAATCAAATGCCTCTAAATTTAGGTACGTAGAGTGAATACGTCCAGATGTGTGTGAATATTCACTGGAATTTTCCAAAGCAGCAGCTCATATTGATTACACCATCACTGATCTGATTTTGATAACTCCAGTATGTATTGCAGTACCTCGCGCTGCTAAGTACCTTTGCAAAGCTGACCTTAGTGCCTTTGTTTGACATACTTAGAGTGTGGTAAGGTTAAAAAGAAGCACATATGTTGATGAGTTAGATCAAGGCACATCCTAAGAGGTATTTAAAATGAAATCTCTCTTTGGTTGGCTTATTTGTTGATCCTAAATAACTGTGCTCATAAACCTCTGTTAAGTCGGTAAGGACATACTTTATTCATCTCCTATCCATACTCCATTCTTGTCCTTGTGTCTTCCACCTCTTGAAAAATGAATACACTGTTTGGACAGCCATTTATAATCCTGTATATTTGCTGTTGCATAATGGCAGTTGACCGAAAGCATTAACAAACCTTTAAAATAGCTTCTGAGAGCCTCAGTCATTTTAGATTTTATGTTGCTAAGACAGGTGAATTGGACGAATGGGGTAATTTGTACTTAGAAAACTATAAGTGAACTAGTAAGCTTTTTTTCTAATCAATTTACAAAGACAAATGGGCAGGAAAGAGCATGCACCAGCACTAATAGTGAAGCAGCACAAACATCTACTAATTCAAGTTAGTGCTAAATCCAAAAAGGAATTATTTACTTTTAGATGACTTCAGGGGACTTCAGACAGCTAATCTAGAACTGTGTTCCATCAGCTCCCTGCTTACAGCCCACTTAACTCCAGATGACTGGAACTCATTAGATGCTTTTCTGTTCAGCCTGAAAATTTTCTGAAGTACCTATAGTGGCAGTTCTGTACATTCAAAACTGCCCTGAGAAGACATCTCAAAACTGGACATCACCTGTCTGTAATCCTGATGGGAGAAAGAAACTGGACTGAATTGTACCTATAACCTTTAAGATTCCCTGATCCAGTATTTATTCGTAAAGAATATCCAACATGCTCTCTCACAGGTGGGTTTTTTACAACCCTCCATCATTGCTTCTTTCTTTGTAAAGGGCTGCAAGAGAAGAGTATTTGAACATGCTGAAACTGTGCCAAACTGGAGAAAGAAATATATGTCTGGCAGGGCCAGAATGAGAACAAGGGAGTGGAAAGATATTTTGTTAGCTTAATGGTAGCTAGCCTTTTTGAGATGTCCATCTCTCTATATATGCTTTTTTTCTCTACATATTCATATTTCTCTCTAGGGTTTTCCTTCAGCCGTGGGGTTCCAAAACCTAAAATTGTGTTATTACATCCCCTGGGTCTGTTATTAAATTTAGGTTTTAGTTCTCTTCCAAGCAACAAGAAAGCTGTCAATTTAGTGACAGCTAGTCCGAGGAGTCACAGATCTGTTTAAAGAAAACCTCTGTATTATAAAGAAGTCTTCTTTAAGTGAAAGTATTTCATCTTGTCTGCTGCCTTTGAAATCTGTGGCATGCATTTGAAATGCTGACTGGTTAAATCCCTTCTGTTTCTCTAAGATTCTGCATGCGCAAGTTTTTTGGCAAGCGGAAATTCAGAATTTCTCCAAGGTATGCTGCTTCTGTGTGCTACCTATTTTATAGTGCTGAATTACAGAGAAATCACATCAACTTCTCTCAACGTGGGCAATTAAGGAAGCGCAGATGTGGCTCACACAGTTAAGATGGAGCAGGAACCTTGTGCATCCCTTTCACATCTAGAGCTGAGCATAATCTCCTGCCTCAGGACAAAGTCCATCTGAAGCAGCTGACTGAAGGGCCACTGGGTATTTCCATAAGATGACTACATTTTTGATAGACCTGCAACAGCCTTCTTTGCCTTTCTAAAGAAAAATTTATTTCCTGTTCTTACTGAAAACCCCCTTGAGAGAAGGTGTTAGTCAGGCAAACTGTTTGTTGTCATGGCATATCTGACTTGAGCATCAAACACTGGCAAGTTACAACGCAGAGAAAAATATGGATAGCGGAGACCAGTTCAGCAACATTAGCCAAGTCTTGCATGGCTGCCAATGGCTCTTGGCATCCAAAAAAAATGTATTTATCTGTAACTTTAATGCTTAACTTCCTGGCTTCTCTTGAAGACATGGAATTAGGATCTCATCCTAACTTCTCTTGGATAAAGCTTCCAAAGACAGCATATTAATTAAGGCAAGAAAGACAGGCTTCAGTGCAAATTCCTATTTGTATGTATGGCAATACTAGGTATAGTGGTGGGCCAGGACCCCAATGTGATGTACAGCTGTACAAAAGTATGTGGATCTCTACCCTCTTTTACTTCAAATTTTCAGTTACCTTTTCTAGCAACAAATTTGCCTAACCATTTTTCTTGAGTGCTCTCTTTGTGTTTTTTTTCTGCCTTTCATCACCCCTGCACCAGTTGAAAAATCATAAAAAATCATGTGGGAAAGACCTTCTTGGTCATGTGGTCTATCCTTTTGCCAGTTGGCAGGATTATGCCTTACAGCACATTTTCTAGTGCCTCACACAGGCTATTTATAAATGTCCTCAGCATTAGGATTTTCACCCATTTCCTTTGGAAACAGTCCTGCTCGCATTACTGGGGAGTTCTTGATTTCATTTAATTAGGCCTAGGTGTGTACCAAAGATTCCTGGTGGTTACAATCACAAGTCTACTGACCACTGAGCAACCATTTTTCCACCAGGTGTTGTAAGTACCCTCTGAAGCTGCTGATCTCCCGGGCTTTGAAAATACTCCTGTTGTGTGGCTCCAATTAACCTTGTATCACTCCAGCCTGTCTCCCTGCTCTCTAGGCGTGTTGGTGCTTTCCATCTCTGCCAGTTTTGGTCCATTTCTTCTCTGCCTCTTTGACCTCGCTTGCCTTCATCTCCTTTTTCTCTGAACCCTCCTGGTACTTCACTGTGTCCCTGCCTCTTGTACGTGCTTTTGTTTTTCTTTCTTCACTGCTTCCTCTGGGTTCATCTCTTCCTCTGAAGAGCCTTTTTTTCCAGCCTACTTTTCTTTTTTCCCCCAAATTTTGTATCCCGTAAAGCCACCTTTGCCTACTATTCCAGTATTTGAGTATGAGTATTTTCTTTTCCCTGCAAAAAGTCTTCATTCAACTGCTTCTGAAAGATTCAATTATTTTTGCAGTGCCCAGAAAACCTAATTTTTCCAATGCTTCTCTTAGTCTGGTCTGGAAATCTAGCTTGTTTGTAAGGCGTTTGGATTTGGTTTAGGGTTTTTCTTTTAAAGCATTGTAAGGCATGCAAGATAATTTTTTGAATCTGGGTAATGCCAGACAGAAATATGCCTATGTCCCAAGCTCACTCATAGTCCAATGCTGCATTTCTACAGAATTTGCTCTGAGATGCTACTAACACAAATATTGACATAAGAAAGTGAGCAGATCAGCAAACTAATTCCACAGTATATAATACCCCTCAGTCTTCAGCAGCCCTGGTGTCACTTATCTTGACATAATTATATGCTCCCCCCAGCACACGTTAGATCAAAAAGAACGATCAGGGGTATCCTCAGGGACTGCTGAATTGGTGCATTTGACATAGGGAAGAGAATTTCTGTTCTGTTTTGGTTTGATTGGATTTTTAAATGACACCAAGCAGCAGATGTATAGAAGGTATAAGCCTGGGGCTGATAGAAGTTCATGAGTTGGACATTTTTATCTTGGTTGACAATAGTAATAGGAGTTAAAATGGTGTATATTTGTTTCTGTAGTGGTGGGAGAGTTGCTGTTATAAACAAAATCAGAGGGATTAGATTAATAAATATTGTCATTTTAAGAGCAAATATTAATTTGGGGTTTTCTGGAGTGATATTAAAAGATAACCAGGAAATTCTAAAATTCCCTTAAAAGTTCATTGAAAACGGAAAATATAATATTTTAAACAATAGAAGTTGTACTTGAACTATTGAAAAAACATTTTTTGTTTTAAAAAATTTCACTAATCAACTGCTTATAAAGATCACCACATGAAAAATAGAAACATGTTTAGCTCTGTAACAGACTCTAGATAATTTAGATGACAAGTTCAAAGTTAAAGCAAACATAAATTGTTTAGAACACAAGGATGGGACATGAATAACAAAGCTTGAATTTCCTGACAGACAGAAGTAAATCCAAGAGAAATATTGCTGGGTTGTTTCTTTGCCAGTGTTACTCTGAGAAGACTTGGCCAAAAGAAATCTTTTATGTATAGTTTTAAAGGCAGTAGGGCTTGGGTCTGACCTGTTTTTGATAGTGTTATATTAATACTGCTGAAATGTGGGGATGCTGTTTATTTATACAACATTGAAAAAGCAAGTGTCATTTTTATCTGTATGCTTTAAAAATGTCAGTAAAACATAATTACTTTGCTGCTGCAGGGAAAATATCTTAAGCTAACACACTTTATTTTGATGGAAATGTCACCTCCTTGCAAAACTTTGGGTACTGAATTAAAAATACAACTAAGAGACGCTGGAGGACACTATTTGTTTTGAAATGCCTTGATTTTTATCTTGGGATCTATTTGTAGGATTTAGGGAAAGGCTCTTTCTTACATATAAGGTATGTGTTTAAAGACAAGAATCTTACATTTGTATTTTTGAAATGTTTTGCCTCTTTAAACATATTTCATAATGCAAATTGTTTTTTATTCTCCTCAAATCTCACCATAGGCTGGAAAGGTCTTTTGCTGCAATGAAACCCCAGTTCCTGATACGGTGTTTGCTTATTGCCATTTTACTATCACATCTCAATGATTCCCATGTTTCTTTTTTTGGCTCCATTCTGTTTTCCATACCCTGTTGGTGTGCACACTGTATGACAGTGTCTGGCCATATTAACTGGGACATTGTAAAAGACTCTAGGCTCCTGGTCATGCACAGGTGAACAGCAAATTAACCATGGAATTGCAAGTAGAGAGTAGAGGACTTCCAGCACTGAGCTGTGACTCAGGAACACCAAGTTGTGTCCCTCCCAGAGAGGTGGACAAGACTACCCTAATAGATGCTTGTAGGGGACAAGCTCCATCCTGAGATGACTTGTGCACAGGCAGATTGAAGTGCTCTCTGGAGTCGCTAATGAAATCATCTGGGTTCTCTGTGACTCAGAAGAATCCTCCTGCTTTCAATAATGGCATCGACAAACTGATTCTGGTGAATCTTACTGCAGGCGGTTATTCAAGATATTTCTGCCTCCAGCTGCCTGCTCAGCCCTTCTCCACAAGGTCACTCTCACTGTAGCAGGGCTACAGGAATGTGTCTTGCAGTTCCCAACTGGTGCAAACCATCTTCCTTCACCCGCTGTGATACCCAGAGCATGACATGACTTTGCTTCTGCTGTCCCTGGTCTGTCGTGGAGTAGAGAGCTGGAATCAGGAAGGCCTTTAAATAGCTGTAATTATTTATTTCAGGGCAAATGAATCACAGCCCAAAGCTGCACAATCAGGATTTTTTGGTGGATGAGGACCATTTGGCTGGTTGTTTTTCACTGAGCTTTTAAAGTATTTGACGTTGCAATTTTATGTTCCCTTAATATAATTTTCCCATGAATTGTGTACACACATATGCACAATGCGTGCGTGCATGACTAGACAAACTCGATTATGTGACATCTTGGTCCTTAAGAATTAAAACCAGAAACTGAATGTATTTGGAACTGAAGTGGTCCTTAGTGGCTCTTTCAGTTTTGAACTAAGCTGTGAGGCAGAATGTTTTCTTTTTTTCCTGTGCTTTCTTTGAGACTTTAATCTTTGGTGGGTTTTTTTTTTCTTTTCTGCTTGGTGGTTTCATCTTGCCTTTTTGTGGCTTTCTTTGATTATTCCTTTGTGTCCTAGTTTTCCTTAAAGTTAAAAATTTATTATTTGTTTTGATTTGATTTTCTTGTTGCTTTTTTTTTTCTTCAGTGTCAATTCCAAATTGTAATAAAGTAACTCTTAATGCAGTTCAAGATGAAATTTAGCTGAGCTAACTGTCCAGATTTTTGGTAGTGTGTAGTCAATTTGCATCTGAAACAGCTTATGAGGGGCCCAAGTGACTTCTGGAAAGTTATCTCTGTATGTTGCTATGACTTAGAAGCTAGACCTTTGCTTCAGAGCATTGTGTGCTCATCTCATTTTTTAATTAAATGTCAGGATCTCACTTGTGAAGATCAAAATGATTCCTTCTTTCAAGTTCTGTCAGGAAGGAGGCAAAGCGTTTGTTTTTGTTTTCTCTCTTGATGAGATAAGGTTCCCTTTTCATCTAAATTAAGACTTTTCATCCCTGACTTTGAAGACACGAATAAAAAGCAGCACATGAAACTATTCAGATATGAAGAGGTTTTTGATCAGGCAGTTGTTGAAATAATGGAGGCAGGGATAGAAGCACTTCATAATATTATATACGTGATCTACTGAGGTAGGGGATTTCTTAAGACTGCTGAAACTACTTATATCAAGGATAGTATTTTCTTAATAGCTCAAACTTTAAACCATGTTAGCCCATTTTAGCTCATCGAATCCACTTGCTAAAGTATAATCAAGTTTGTGAGCTCTTTGGCAGCAAGTCTTTCAATGGGAATAGGCAAACTCTGTTTTATGCTTTGTGTCTCCCATAAAAGAACGTCAGGTAATCTCAGTATCTCTGGCAAGCTTAGAGGTCAAAGAGGAGGAGGATTTCGGGGAGGGAAGAAGGGGACAACAACTCTGTCACTTCCCTTTAAACCTAAGCATCTGTTGCTATGGAAACCGCGGAGCTTGATGCTGGAGCAACAGGAACTGTCACCCCCTGTCCCGATGCAGCCTTGCTGGGAGTGGCTGGACACCCGCTGCCGCCTCCCCCGGTGCCTCTCTGGGCACATGCCCCTTTTCTCCTCCGGAAGCGTTAATGAAGCGGCCGCGGGTCTCGGGGTCGAGGGAGGGGAGCCCGGTGCCCCCGCGCAAGGGCCTCTCTCGGGCGGCTCAGGGGTCGCGGCGGTAACGGGCTGTCCCCGGGCGCGCTCCCGATCCCGGTCCGGATCCGACCCCGACCTCGGCCCAACCGCCCCCGGCTCCGGGACCGTGCTTGTTTATCCCCGGCCGATGCTGTGGGGAGCTACTTTGGGCGGATTTCCACTGAGGGGCGCTGAAGCACGTTTTAATGCAGCAAAAATGAATTAATACAAAAATAGTAGGAGACACAATTTACCGGATTCTTTCAAAAAGCGACAACAACAACCTCCAAAACCCCGCAACACTCTCCTTCCACCACCACCTCTCCTCAGCCGTGGAGAGCCGAGGGAAGGGGAAGGACGGGGCACAGGGGCTGGGGACCGGGCAGTCGCCCGCTTGCCGGGCAGAGCCGTACCCGCGGCCGGCTAGGGCAGGGCAGCGGAGGGGCTTCGTCCTCCCTCCCCTTGCCCCTTCCTCGGGGCCGGGCCGCCCCGGGCACCCCGGCCTCCCGGCACCCCTCCAGCTGCTGGTCCCGCCTCCTTCCTTCCCTCCTCGCTTTTCTCCTCCCCACCGCTTTTCCTCTCTCACGGCTGGCGATCAGGTGGCTGTAGCCTTTTTTTTTTTTTTTTTT
>VYZX01029350.1:135688-188428 GCA_013401335.1 Brachypteracias leptosomus | reverse complement strand
TTTAAGTTGTTCCCCCGGAAAAAAAAAAAAAAAAAAAAATTGGGAAGAAGAGAAAGAAGGGTCCGAAAAGGAGATGATTGTAGAAAAGCCCTCCCTCCTGAGAAGAGCAACGTGCTTTGAATGAGGCTTCCCAGCCTCTTCCACTCCGTCTCACACACTCTGTCACTCTGCCTCTCGCTTGTGCACACTGTTGGTATGCGACCTCGGAGGCGACTGCTCCGCCACCTCTGCCTGGGGAGCCGCTGACAGCCGGCGATTGAGCCAGCCCCCCTTCCTTTCATTTTTTTTCCCCTGCTTTTGCAAACACACACGCACACCCCCAAAGCACATTTAATGCTGATCCACTCAGGCGCCATTATCGGGGGTACGTCTTCGTGGAGTGTTTTGGTTCTTTTTTTTTCTTCTTTTTTTAATTTTTTTTTCCTTCACAGCACTGGATGGTGCAGCATTCCCGGGGCCTGTGGTGTTACGGCTCGATTGCGTTTTACTATTTATTTCTCTATCTATCTATCTTCTCTCCAACACCCCTCCCCCCTTCTCTGCTCTCTCGACCCCCCCCCCCCCCCCGCTTCTCTCCGGGTGCCGGTGCCGAGGACCGGCGAGCAGGATCCCTCGCTCTCTCTTCCACTGATGTGGGACTGAACCTCGCCCGCGTGTAGCATGCTGTAGCCAAAAAAGAAGAAAGGAGGGGGAGACAAAAAGGGAGAGAGCGGGAGAAGCGTCTCTCTTTCCCTCCCTCCCCCTCGTTTCCCGCGGATTGACTTCATGGCTTCGCTGTACCAGCGGTTCAGCGGGAAGATCAACACCTCCCGCTCTTTCCCCGTTCCCCCCGAAGCGAGTCACCTCCTGGGCGCCCAGAGCAGCGAGGAGGACGGCACTGCCGGCAAGACCTCGCGTCCATTGCAACAGGAAAGCAGCCGACCCCGCTTCCAGTACCAGCCGCGAAGTGACTGCGAGGAGGAGGATGTAAGCGCCGGGGGCGTTCGCGTTGGACTGGGTCGGGTTTTGGGTGTCCCCCCTCCCCCGCTCTCCCTGTCCTGCCGCATGCCCGTGTGGGCAGCGGCGGTGTCCTGCGGTTTGTTCGCTCTTTCAAGCGGGTCTTTGCGCTCCTCTTCTTCCCCCGAAATGCCGGGGATCGCATGGGACGGAGCCCTCAGGGAGCCGAGCTGAACCGGGGCTCGCCCGCCCCGCACCTCGCCCCGTTACCTGGCTCCTTTTGCGGCTCTCCGCTGCCGCGGAGCAGGGCTGGGGGGCGCGGGGGCAGCACGTTTGGAAACGGCAAGTGCAAGCTCCGGCCGTCTCCCTCTGAGCGAGGTGACAAGGCTTCCCCCCTCCCTTTTTTTTTTTTTTTTTCTTGTTATTCCATGTTTTATCCTTAACACTCCCCGGGGCAGAAGTCTTCACCTTGTCCCTCCCTCCTTGCTTTCCCATCGGCCCTCCCCCAACCTGGCAGTGGGGAAACTTTTTAACCCCTGAGCAGCCGTTTCTGGGGCTCTCTCTCTTTCCCTCCCCTCCGCCCCCGGGCGAGTCCCCCGCGGGGAAGGCGCAAACTTCGGCCGCGCACCTTCCGCTCCCGCGCTGCCTCCGAGAGCAGCTACTTCAAAGGGTGCATCTGCATATTGCCTTAGTAACGAGTGACTCATCCAGGCCGCTGTCTTGCTGCTGTGCCTGATGGAGTTAAACCAGCTTGGGTTGATCGAGCCTAGTTCTTTTGTTGGGGGGTGCGGAGGCGGATTTGAAAAGTGGGGGAGAGTAGAAGGGCCGGCGATAGATCAAAGCGGGTGGCCCCCCAGCGCTGGGTAGTGTTAGATTTGCAGAGGGATATGAGGGTGTTCTGCCTCTGTGAAAGCACACACAAGAGGAAGCAAATGGCTGCAGTTGGGGAATAATGTTTGTGTTCGTTAAAAATACTTCTTGCCCGGGTGGGACGCCTTAGCTTTGCGGCAGGGCTCAGCTCTGGTGAGGGAAAGGCATCGCTTCAAGCCGAGACGGCAAGTCTGCCTCACTCAGAGGAAAGAGTTGTGTTCGCAGAGAAACTTCCTCGGGTTGTCTTTTAATCCCCTGTGCCTTTTCCTTTGTAAAGACTTTCGCGGTCCGTAAAGCAAGGGCACTTTTGCCAGCAACGAGGCAAATCGACCTAAACCTCCCCTGTCAGTCCCCAAGGACCAGCGGTGACAGAACCCTGAGTTAACTACTCCCTGTGACGCGCTCACCGGCAACGACCTTGACACTGCTGCTCCTTGGCCCTGGCCAGCTGCGGGAGGGGACCCGTCCCCGTTCCCGGGCTCCCGCACCTCCCAGTGCCCCTTTCCCGGCGTGGCTGGGGACGCGGGGCCCTTCCCGGCGGCGTGCTGAGCTGTAGGTGTCGCTGCGGGCCAGCGGAGTGCTGCCGCCGGGGCTGCGCTCGGGCACTTCTTCCTCATTATTTCACTGCTTTAATTTCGCTTTCCTGGATTTGGAGACGGCAGATGTCTGGAGCCACTTCTCTGATCACCAGAAGCGCCGAGCCCGAAAGCAAAGGACGCAGTTTAGCATGTGCGAGTGATTTGTGCTGACAGGCTGCAAAATAATATTAATAATATTAAGCTACTAAAGGGAGAGTTGTTTTGGGTTGGTTGTTTTTTTTCTTTTCTCCCCTCGGGGTTTGTGTGTGGGTGGAGAACATTGCTGAGTGGTGCCATCTGTAGAGGGAAAGGTGCCTGCCTAGGTGTCTCACGCAATGAAGTGCAAAAAGCACAGCCAGAAACAAGGATTTAGGGTGAATTCTAAATGTACGTGGGCACCTCGTGTGAATTAGTTTCAAAGGGGGCAACATGCCTGAGAAAGTGCAGTGGAGTGGGCCGGGCAGTTCAAAGGTCCTCCCGTCCAACAGAGACTGGGCAGCCTGCTGGGGTCTCCGGTGGAGGGTCGCTCAAGTCGGAAGGATGAAGTGATGAAGGCAGTGGAAGCCTTTAAAGCTTGTGTTGCAGGAAGAAGGGGTCCTGCCCGCGGGGGGAGTGGAAGCAGAGGACGGGCACTGGCAAGGAGGGGGGCAGGATTGGCGGAGCTGTCCGCGGTGCTGAACCCCCCCGAAGTGAGACCGGGGCGGCTGACGTGGTGCTGAAGCTGCCCGAGCCTGGTGGAGCTGTCCGTGGTGGAACTGTCCGTGGTGCTGCATCCTGTAGGAGCGGGGGCCGGCGGAGCTGTCCGTGGTGCTGAACCCCGCCTGCCCCAGGGCAGGAGGAGGTCTCTGCGGTGCTGAACCCTCCCGGGAGCGGCGCCGAGACGAGCTGGAGGCGGCTCATTGCCCTTGGCCGTGACGAGTTCGCAGCAGAGAGAGGAGGTTTCTCTCCCGCCCGCGGTGGCACCAAACAGGCTCACCCAGGACGAACAAATGCAGCCTCGGGCATGAAATACCCGATGCAAAGAGAAAAGTGAGGCAAGCAGGAGGCAAGGACTGTAGAAGTGCAAGGAGAGTGGTCTGTTTGTACAGGGTCCTAGTAGCATGTGCTGTTGCTTATCTTGGGAAAGGTCTTAACGAGACAGTATTGGAAACCCCACTCTAAGGTGATTAGGCTTCTGGTTTTTGTTTTACACAGATACTACAGTGTCTTTCATCCTTCAACATCAATTTAGTAGGAAGCGCCAGTGCTTAGACATGTGGAAACAAAGTTTTGTTGCCTGACCACACTTGGAAGTACCAAAACAAACCTGAGAATGAGACCGTTCAGTTCCTAACTTTGTCATGTAATCGGGAGAGTACTGAGGTTTTTTCATAGGTTACTGATGATGATTTCCACAGTTGAAGTATATGTGCTGCATTCAGTATTATATTTTTAAGCACCAGTACAGACCTCAGTGCAGTACAAAACAGAGAGAAAGATGGAATCTTGCCTTTGAAGGTCACAGTGTTGTTAGTAAGCATTTTGTCTAATGGAAGTCTTAGTGATGGAAAAATACTATATGAAACCTCTATGGAGCTGAAGAGGAGGTAGTAACTTTATAATAAACAAAGACAATTGTGACTTAATATGACTACTGCTCACTTCACCTTACAGCCACTGTTGAGATGGACTTGAGAACATTATTTTTGTGACATGAAAGTAGAGTAAAACACAAGTCACAACATTCTTCAGTATTTTAACAAGTTCTCACTCTGTTTGCAATCACAGTAGGTATATGAGAAAATCTATATAGTAGATCTAACTTGTGAACAAAAAGTGGGTTAAATATTACAATTTTCTCATTTTAATTACTAGCCTGACATAACAATCATGTTATTTATGGGAGGAGTAATGAGGAAACTGTCTCTGGTATAAATGACCCCAGAAAACCACTTCCTAATTGTCTCTGTGGCAATACTGATACTGAAGTTAATTATTGCAACAACTGTAAACAAAATTTTTGGATTTTATAGGATTACTTTTTCACTAAATTCATTTAGATAGGAGAAAATATGTGTGAAAACTCTTAGTAAAATCTAGTGTGGTGGTATAGGAGATTATGAATAATTTTGGTAACATAATTCTTTTTAGATTGATGAGTTTAATGCTTTCCATATTGTTCCTTGGAAGGGATTTCATCCTAGATGTTGACTTGAGATTTTTTTCCCATAAAATAGTGCTTCTTCATCTATTCCAAGCTTTTTCTTCTTTGGCATCACAGTGATTAATGAGTTTAATTTTTGCAGGCAACTGCCAGGAGGTGCTGAGTAAGATGTATCATGCTGATTGTGTATAACCCTGCTCCTTTTAATTACTGGGATGATAACAATGCATTAATCAGGTGCATAAGAAATTCAGCACTTTTCTGTATCACAGAATATTGATCTATTTTATAAGGCACTGACTGTAAAATGATGATCACAGAAGTTCTTTTAAAATTAAGTTTTGTATGATAAGTTATGTGTTAAAAATATTGAACCCTCCACAGAAATATCATAAAACTTTCTTATATAAAGAGCCATATGCTGCTTTCTTACAGGTTCATTCTTTAGCCAAAACTCCTATTGGCCTTAGTAGAAGACTTAACCACATAAAAATGGCCAGACTCAAAGTGAAAAAACTTTCATTACTGTGACTATTTTTTCCATAACTTATTTATGACTATTTCTTTCTTTCCTGTGTTTTCTTAAAACAAATATTTGCCCATATATTATTCCTTACTAGTTTTACAATTGATTATTCAGACTAATTTACATTTCAAGAAGTTTTTCATTCAGATATAAATAGCAACCTTTTTGAAATGCTACATTAAAACTGTGTTTCCTGCTTGAATAAACTAAGGATTAAGTAAATAAAATATCATTTATTAATTGAGTGAGTTTGAGAAATCGAGAATCAAAGCCATTAGTGGGGAAAAAAAAATTGTAATTTGGTATGTCAGACTTGCTGTTGCATGTAATTGAAAGTGTTAATTTTAAGCTCATTATTTGTCTAATGGGAAGAGCTATTGCCTTCTAGGAATGTATGTCAAGAACAGTGTTTCAGAAAGATTGAGGTCTGAGCTACAGACAGCAGGCATTTTGGAAGTGGTGTGATCTTTTCCCAGAGAGGAATGATTTGCTTATATACACAGGTTTGTAGGACTGCAGGAATCATAACATTACTTATAAGATACAGTAATTTGAATTGTAACTAGAAGCCTATCTACAGACTTTGACTGCTGTGCTTAGTGACAGAAAGGACTGTTTAAATGTATAAGGATCTTCTCTTCTGTCTTTTCTTGGTGAGTTCTTGGAAGCTAAACTTAGTTATCTTACAGCCATGGGACTAGTGCCTTCAATGCAAATAGACCCTACTGACATTCTGTAAGCTCACCTTTTGAAATTAATAAAAATTACAGCTTCCTTCCTTCCAAAGAAATAGTTATAAACCTATAAAAATCATGAGTTTTATTTGCTTGAAAGCCCATCATATACTTTGTGATTACTGAATAATGGACTTTCTGATCAGGAGGTCATATATTATTAATATTTTGCTTTATTGTTATCTTTAGAATTAAACCACCTTATGATATTTGTTACCAGTTTAAAATCAGCCTCTGTTTCTGCAGTCTTCACTAGCCATGGTGATGATGCACGTGCTAAAATAAATCTGCTAGAGAGGATGTATTTTTAAGTATTCAGGAATAGCAATGTGAAGAGGCTGAATCATCTCTCTAATAGTATTGAAATGTGCAACAAGTTGGGATACCTCATGTAGAGTACTCAGCTCACATTATTTCTCTTGAGCTAGTAGCTCAAGTGCAGAAAGAAGACACCGAGCCCAGGATCAGAGCAGCTTGTATCGGTTTCCAAGGGGCTTTCAAAGACATAAGGTTTGGAAAAAACCCTATGAGTATGTGCTGCTCTCTGTTCCTCTGTGTATTTTTCTTTCCTGAAACAAAGAAAGAAGACAGTTCCTAGGGTGTTCAGAACAGCTTTAAAAATGCTCTTTGGGAGTCAGAAGAATTTGTCCCTTGAAATAAAACCCTTTACATAGATTTGGGCTAATATATTTATGCTTGGGATGATTCAGCACAGTCTTCCATTAAAATTCATTAACTGAAAGTTGATTTTACTAGGATTTTTGCCTGATGTGCTGGATGATTCCCA
Organism: Brachypteracias leptosomus; assembly: GCA_013401335.1. Lineage (NCBI taxonomy): Eukaryota > Metazoa > Chordata > Aves > Coraciiformes > Brachypteraciidae > Brachypteracias > Brachypteracias leptosomus. The sequence continues at coordinate 181,854 of VYZX01029350.1, read as the reverse complement.
GAACATTGCTATGATGTACATGCATTTTCAACCTGTGACCAAGGGGTGGCAGAGTGTCTTGATTACGCTGTAGCGAGCTTGGCATTATAGTAAAGCACCAACCAACCATCTGTTTACGTACTCATACCTACATGTGAGGGCTGTATTCAATTCCTTGCTGCTTTCTCTAGGTTTCCCTGACTTGACGACAGTTTTGTAAGTTTTTTTCACCATCAGGGAGAAATACATGTTTTCAAAGGTCATTAAAAATGGTTCAACAAATGTTTTAAATGGTCTTACATTCAAGCATGGGGGAAAGGGGGGAGAAATTAGTCTTTCTTCTAAGGGAGTGTTTTTCTTTTTTATCCCAAAGGAAAACAAAACAACCAGTCTTTCCCCAAAAGCCTCTTGGATTCATACAGTGTAAATTTTCAAAAGTACATACAGATAATTTAGGTTTGTAAATTCAGGGCTTTTTTTGCAAAGAGATTTAGGGTCAAATCCAAGAATACTCATTGGAATCTATTTCCTAGTTAGGTGAATAAATATTTCTTTTGGGTCAGGTTCTCATGAACTTTTGAAAATGTTATTTGTATTCATTAAATTTGTGGGTGTTTGGTAATGATGAGATTCACTGTGAGTGAGTTAAAACATATTTTGAGTCTGTGCATTAGGCTATATGGAGAGGTCTAGTGGGACATAGACTTTACTGCCCATATGTAACTAAAAATGTGAGCAATGCGTGGGCGTTGGGCCCATGCACGTTTTGCAGCACAGAGGAGTGTAGGAGGGAACAAAGGGAGGGTGTAGTGGTACAATCCAGTGAGGTGTTTTGAAGGGTGAATGGGATGTGGTTTTTGTGTAGTGGAAACACAAGTACTTCATAACTCTTCTATCTGTAGAGTGTTTTGGAACTTCTGATTCCTACATTCAACCAGATTTTTAGTTACTTCTCAGGTCTAAAGTGCTTTAATTTAGAGATCATTCAAACTTTGTTTTGTTAAAATAGCATTTGAAAGTCTTCCCAAAGATTACAGCAAAGATTAACATAGTTTTTAAGCCTCAGGTAATGTAGAGCTAGGGAGAGGGGAAGAGAGGGGTCTGATACTCATCCACATTGCAAGCAGGAAGTTTAAGCAAAGCTAATGGAGTGTGTGAGGAAGTATGAAAAAGGCCAATATTGTGAATCTCTGCTGATGAAATCTTACCAGATTTCCACTGAGCATGTTTTTTGTCACTTGCACTGTGCAAGTTATTTTCTTCTAAACAAGGTGCTTGTTAGTAGAGCTCTGCTGTTACATAGATTCTTCCATGAGTTGCTGTCTCTGTGCCTTTAAAAACTCTATTTAGCATTATTATCTTCAATTTGCAGGTGGAAAATCAGAGACTGAGTTGACACATTGTCTCATAGACAGTGCATTTCAGCTCTATGGCAGTGATGGTTTGCTGTGACTCAGCCCTGTGAGCTATTGCAATTTTAGGTCCTTGGCCACAGGGGCTTTAAGGCTAAAAATTATTCCAGTTATCTCCAAGGATATTCTTAAAAGTGTAAAACTAATTGTGAAGTGTGACACATTTAAGGCTTTGCTCTATCTAGCATTCATTAGTTACAGTTTTCATGTGACATTTCAAACATCTGATGTTTTCCTCTAGTTATTCAAGGGTTTGGAGCTTGCTTTGAGAGAAGAGAGATTTAAAGCATCTAAAAGGAAGGTCAGGAGTATCTCAATACTTTAGTTATGTAATATTTTTGGAGGTGTGTGGTACGGGGTTTTTTTCATAGAATCACGGAATTGTCAGGGTTGAAAGGGACCTTAAAGATCATCCAGTTCCAACCACCCTGCCATGGGCAGTGACACCTTCCACTAGATCAGGTTGCTTAGAGCCCTATCCAGCCTGGTCTTAAAAATCCAGGGATGGGGCTTCCACCACCTCCCTGTACAACCTGTTCCAGTGTCTCACCACCCTCATGGTGAAGAACTTCTTCCTAATGTCTAATCTGAATCTATCCACGTCTAGTTTTGATCCATTCCCCCTAGTCCTACCACTACCTGACATCCTAAAAAGTCCCTCACCAGCTTTCTTGTAGGTGAGGGACTTGTAGGTTTCTTTTTCTTTTCTGTATTTGTCAATAGCATCTGCTCCAGCATTTCAAGTAGGTTTCACTCTAAGCAGACCTCAAAAGCAAATGCAAATTTCTCCCCAGGCTTGCTATCTTGGATGTACAGAAGCTACATGAAATGGAAAAGTAGCAGTGGGAAATGCCTGGTAACCTCAGCTCTAGTTATACCACAGTCATTAATTTTAAAGTGTTTATGACAAAAGTATGTATATGTTTCTTTTTTTCCATTAAAATGAGCTCTAACTCTCTCTAAAAGAAAGTAGCTGTGGTATTTTGGTCAGAAGAGAAATGAAACCCATGGTGACTGAGTAATTACAGACGTTACTGCAGTCTCCAAGCTGTGGATCTGAAGACACTTGGTGAGTAGAGCCAGCAGGAGGTTCACACAGGATCCCTATGCCTGCTGCTTCCCTCCCATTCTGGCAGAGACAAGGAGAATAATGTCCAGCCTCTGGGCAGCAGCAGGAGGCTTGTTACTGCCTCTTGTCCATTCTCAAGGGCATAAGCAGTGGGTTGCAGAGCCCAGCCACGTAGAGTTTGTGTCTGTGAAGATGAACTCAAGTGTCCTGCAGTGTCTCTTACTAAGGTGGACTAAAAAAAACATGTATTTATAAGGAGAGCCTTTGGTAAAATAAAAAGTATGAACTGCTGGCAGTAGCAAACCAGACTTTTATGCTTGTGCTATGGTCATAGAAAAGCAATGTGATGGCAGCTGCTGCTGCTGGCAGGAAGGGTAGAATGGGAGGTGGCTCTGGCTTGGATGGCTCTTCCCATTTGCTCCCAAGACCTCCCAGTACCTTAAGAGCAATAGAGGCTGCAAGCACAGCTCAGCTCTTCCTCTCTCCATTTCCCCTCCACTACCTCATATAGGAGAAAGCCTGTTTTGCACACACTGCTGGGAAGCCATGAGTCAGTGTTTCCTCTCTATCTAACAGGTGGCTGCTGGTAACCTTATCTCTCTCTTCCCTGGCGCCTAAAGATGAATCTCCCAGCAGAAACCTCAGATGGCTCCTCTCCATCCACTTCACAGTGACATGCCCTCTGGCATTGCAAACTGCAAGTTTTAGTTGCTGCTTGTCTCCCCTTCTCTCCTCTCAGGTTCAGCTTATCTCCTATTCCAGAGGAACACAAGGAGCCTTGAGCAGAGAGGAAAGAGGATGTTTGAAACTGCTTTTTAATAGTGCTTGACCTCTTGCATAAGAGACTGATTGTCCCAAGATAAGTTTATTGCATACACAGCTCTGAGATTTGCACAGATTGCTCATGGGATTATGTTTCATGTGACTGTAGAATCCAGTCTTTATTTGTTTGTCATTTATTGTTAAATCCCTCCTTATGTGCCTGGATAATCTATATTAAATAGGGTTTGTCTTTGGTTTTGTTTTTCATGTTTTCTTTAGGTGCCAGAACAGAAAGGTAATATTTAAAAGGCCAAACATCTATTACACTGTTGATAGGGAAGCTGTAGAAATCAACAACCATGTTGCCATAAAGACATAGATGTTTTGTAGTGAACCAACGATTTCCACTTTTACTAGTCTTCCTGCTGGGCATACTGAATGTAAGCACTTTATTGATACGGTTCCTCTGTCTGTTCTATAGTTAACTTTTTTTTTTTTCAATTTGGGTGTTTGCAATCCCAGATACAAGAGGAAGCACTTGGAGAGAACACTGAAGGTATTATGGTGCTTCACGGTGGTGTCTCTAATAAAGTGGGTGCTGTTGAAGCAGCTTCTTCACTCTGTTGTGAACTGCAGCACAAACACTTGTCAAAACACACACAGTGGTTTATTGCAAACAAGAGTAATTTAATAAAGGCTGACATAGCCACGGTTTAGGATCACAGCACTTGATCTGTTGTACTTGTCTTGTTTATACTCTCTGCATTTGAGTTTGGTGTGCTTAGAAGAGGCTTCTTCAAGAAGTGAGTAATTCTCACTGATGTCTGGGCACATTTCTATACCTTCTGTTTGAGGTGGCATGGATCTGTAGTAGAGCATTGGAATGACCATTACTGAGGTCTTGCCTTTTCTGAGTCTTCCACTGACTTGCTGCATGACCTTCAGCTAGTTAGTTATCCCTGTGGGACAGGACCTGCATCTGTTGGCTACCATAAAGGAATCAAGGGCGTGACTTCATTTGTGGTTTTGCTGTGGTGGTGCAGAATTAAATAATTTCTGCTTTTGGCCTAAAGCTTTGGGCTAAAGAGAACCCATAGAAACATGAGATTATTAGTAATTAGCAGTGCAGTCATTAATTCAGACAGTGGCAACATTTGTGGGAGCATTGCTAATAACCAAAACAGGCCTGATTGTGCTTGTTTATGGTGGGCTAAAGGTCTCTCTCATTACAGTGTTTCACAGACAGTGCCAGGAGCTGATAATCACTCTAATGCACATTTTTCTTTTAGCTAAGAAAAGCTAATAAACATCTGTAGTTTTGAAAATGTCAGATTGAGCCAAAGTGCATGCAATTAGATAAGGATAATGTAGCAGATAATAAGAAGATACATGATGCTGGATGAGTGGTTATCAGACTATTGTGCTTTGGCTGCTAAAGTGCTATGTGTCATATAAAAGAAAGTGGTTGTTGGTTGAAGGAAAACATGCCACAAGTTGTCAGAGATGGAAATGTGAGCTAATGTGGTAAAGTGACAAGGTTAGTCCTGCGGGAGTATAAACATGTATGTCAGGCTCCTGATAGATGGAAGGGTTTTCTGTGTTAAAAGTCATGTACTTGGGAAGGTGGGAAAGGCCACTGAGGAAATGAAAAGGAAGCAAATGTGGAAAGGAAGATGGGCAGAATGGAGTGATTTGTGGTTACTGTCTCTAAGGTTTCTTTTTTTCCTCTTTTCAAAGACTTTCTGTTTTATGTGTGTGATGTCTGAGCTATTCTGGCTGCTTTAGTGTGTTAAAACCTTTCTGAGACAACTTCTTTGCCCAAAAAGAAATACAGCTGTGATGCACTGATTAAGAGACTGGATGTGAATTTTCAAGCAGTGTCCTCAGTTTAATTGCCACTGGGGGGAAAGAATGAGGCAGACTCCAAAAGCAAGACAAGGGGCAATGAAAGGAAAGAGAAAGTGGAAAGCTGAGATGCACAGAACTGGATGACAGTTCTGATACTGGAAGCCAAGGAATTTTGCTTCTAAAATATTTTTTGCTATAGGGTAACATGTTTCTTGTGGCTGAGACTGAATATTCCACATTTGCCCTTTCCTCTTACTGAGCCTAATCCGGGAACTAGCTCTGGGCAGGAGGGCAGGTTCTCCCTAATCTGGGAAAAGGGGATTTTTTGTCTCATATTTTTTCCAGAAATGCCTTTCCTACCCTTATCCCACTTCTGTTGGAGTGTTCTGATGTCCACAGAGGGAGAGATTAGAAATCATTTCTCTCATATTTTGGTTCTATGATAACTTTTGCCAATGTTTTCTCTCTTTAGAATGCACCAAGTATTTTGTATCTTTATAAAATACCTGACAGAAAAGTTGCTTGGGCGTAGTTCTCATCTTTTCCTCTTCTGTAATGTCTTTAGGCAAATATTTTGTAAATACTTAATTAGTAACTAATTATGTAGTGTTACAGCTGCAATCTCAGAAAAAAAGAATTATTATCCTTATGAAATATTTGCATTGTAGATAACAAATTCAAAGTATATTTTGGCATCTAACAAAACATTACCCCTTTCCAATTCAATTTACAACAGAATATATCCCCTTTTGCTCTAACTTCAGCCAGTAACAGTGATTGCATTTCAGGGTTGTACAGAATCATACTAGGATGCTCATAGCAACCGCACAACTCCGTAGTGCCCCTCTCCTCTTTGGACACCCTAGGAAGAAATCCCTCATGGCATAGAGAGAAAAGATGGAGGTTAAGAATGAGGTTAAAGCCAGTTTAATCCCACTCTGTAAATCTGCACGTGAAATCCCTCAAATTACAACCATGTTCCTTCACTGGTTCTTCTTGTCTGTGCTAAGCTGAAGCCCTTATGGAAGTGGGATTTTGGCAGATAGCACAACACTATTGGGCTGGAAAGATTTGTAAGAATGCCACAGTCAGCTCTTTAACTGTGCAATGTAGTATAAAATGTAGAGTGTAGCAGTGTGAATCGGGGGATTGAATTTGCTCTAAAAGTTCCACAAAAGGCTCCTCTTTTGCTAAAGACAGATTGTGCCAGTCCAACCTGAAAAACTGTAATTTAACTTGAATGCACCGTTCTGCATTCCTTTCACCTGATCTCAGTTGGTGACAAGCCATAAAATTTCTCTCTGGTCCACTGGAGTTCAATAGATGAGAATTTCCGAACTTCATAAAATGATTAAAAGCACTCCAAATGTATATTATTAACAAGGCTTCTGTGAGACAACTCAATCATCAGGCTTCAGGTTCCTTTATGAAAGGTTTGGTGAATATTGTTTGAATCATAGAATAGTTTGGGTTGGAAGGGAACTTTAAAGGTCATATAGTCCAGCACCCCTGCCACGAGCAAGGACATTGTCAACTAGATCAGGTTGCTCAGAGCCTTGTCCAACCTGACCTTGAATGTTTATATGGATGAGGCATCTACAGCCTCTCTGGACAACCTGTGCCAGTGTTTCACCACCCTTATCATAACAAATATCTTCTTTATATAGAGTCTGAATCTACCCTGTTTTAGTTTTAAACCATTACCCCTTGTCCTGTCACAACAGTCCCTGCTAAAATGTTTGTCCCCGTCTTTCTTATAAGCCCCTTTTAAGTACTGAAATGCTCCCTGGAGTCTTCCCTTCTCCAGGCAGAACAACTCCAACCCTCTCAGCCTTTCCTCGTAGGAGAGGTGTTCTAGCCCTCTGATCAGTTTTGGACCTGCTCCAACAGGTCCATGTCCTTCCTGTGCTAAAGACTCCAGAACTGGACACAGTACTCCAGGTGAGGTCTCACCAGAGTGGAGTAGAGGAGTAGAATCACCTCCCTTGACATGCTGCCCACACTGCTTTTGATGCAGCCTGGGATACAGTTGGCCTTCTGGTCTGTGAGTGCATATTGCCAGCTCATGTCCAGCTTTTCATCCACCACTACCCCCAAGTCCTTCTCCACAGAGCTGCTCTCAATTCCTTCATCCCCAGCCTGTATTGATAACAGGGATTACCCTGACCCAGGTGCAGGACCCTGCACTTGGCCTTGTTGAACCTTATGAGGTTCACATAGGCCAAATTCTCAAGCTCGTCCAGGTCCCTCTGGATGGAATCTCATCTCTCAGTCGTGTCAACTGCACCATCCAGCTTGGTGTCATCAGCAAACTTGCTGAGAGTACAGTTGATCCCACCATGTCATTGATGAAGATATTAGATGGTAAGGGTCCTAATATGGACCTATGAGGGACATCACTTGTCACTCATCTCCATCCAGACATTGAGCTGTTAAAAGGCACATTTCTAAGATAGGTATTAATTGAGGGGAAGACTACTAAAATGCAAGGCTTTATGCTCAAAGTGACTTAAAGAACAAATGATAGTGTGTGTGTGACAGAGGTTTTTCTGGTTTGCCACAATACCGTGCCAATGAATTGTACGAGGATCAATGTCTCCAGCAGTGATAAGTGAGGTCTGTGTGGCTGATTTTGGCAGCAACCCACTCTTGTGTTTTTCTTTGAGCCAGTGCCTTGGACAGCACTGGAAAGCAGAAAGAATTAGATTGGCTTTATGTGTACTGCCTGTATCTCATCTAGAAAACTCATCTCCTCCAGCATGCTGTATCATAAACCAAAACCCAAATCCACTTTCATCAAATGTTTGTGAGTGATGAACCATTTCAGGACTGTTCTCTTCTTTTCAAGACGTTTCTACAAAGAGAAGACGAATGATCGATAGACTCATTGCAAAATACATGTTGGGTATTAGGGACTGCCTTTCATAGAGGCTGGCTTTGAGTTTCCAAACAGACCAGACAATGTCACTACTTCTGTTTTATTTTTCTCTTCCATTTGTTTTCATGTATGCTGGGCAGAGGCTTATAAAGGGATGAAAGGGCAACCAGATATCTAGAAACAGTCTCTTAACACCAGGTTGGATACCCAAAATTTCTAAGATTGGGTGAAGAAATCTAGGGGCTGCTTTTAGTCAAATGGTTATTTGAGAGTTTGTCTACTGACATTGCTAAACTTTCTGATGAAAACCTAAAATAAATATCTGTCATAGCACTCCTCTTTTCTTCCTCTGAAGCTCAGAGCACTCTAGCAAGGTACAGCACCAAAATATATTATTTATTTCACAGTGATGTAATCTTCAGAGTTTCTAAATGTAAATTTGTGTGCTTGCTAAGAGGGAAAGAGGCTTTTTATACCTATTTGGTCTTAACTCTTATCAAAGCAGGAGATTAGAATTTTCTATAACTTGGTCTTTCCCCTTTCCTGGTAGTGATGGAAATGGAGAATCTCTCCATCCTCAGGATATCTATCTAGGAGAAAGTTTCATTGTCAGACCCAGGAATTCCCAGTATTTTTCTTGGTCAGCTTCAATAATCACTGATTCTCATTCATTCAAGTTAATGAGCCCTTATCCAGGGGACAGTAAAGTTTTTTAAGATGAAGGATATTGTTGGAATATGAACAGATGGCTGTAATCTGGCTGTAAATTGGCTTAGGAGGGAAATTATAAGATTTCTAAGATCTTGAGCACTGAAGTATTGGAAGAGTCTTCCAGTAAGGGTGGGAAAAGATAAAAGTAATACCTAGCTTCAAGATACATCTCAGCAACTCTGTTTTTATAGGATTATGTACTTGCCTTTGGAAGCAGAGAAAACATAAGGTTCCCTTTTACAACTAAATCTACTGAAATTTTGCATGCAGCCAGTGAAGAGGTCTCTGCCTCCAGCCTGGTAGCAGGAACTCCAGCTTTAATTATGCAGGCTAAACATTTTTTAAAGAATTTTCTGAATGAGTAGAGGTTACACTCAGTGTTTGGAAAAAAAAAAAAAGTAGTAAAATGGGCTATGAAGGGTTGAATCGATCCTTTGCACATATTTTTTTAAGATTGTTCAGTCAGGTTTATTCAAGAGTCTCTGGACTGCTGCATTTTAAACAAATTGTGTCAATTGTACCAGTTATATGATATTTCTCTAGGGATTTCTAGCTACCTCCTCTCTAGGCCAAACACTTTTCCATTTCAAGAGGTAAGATGCTAAGAAGTCTGTCACTACAAGGGCAGCAGTATCTATAGGTATTTAAGTTGCAAATGGTCTGTGTGGGCAAATCTAAAACAGAGCAATTTTTTCCCTTGTTGTTGTAGAATTGTATGTTCTTGTTTCACCAAAGTGCTTTGTTCTAGTGTTTCTACACAGGTTCCAGAGTTCTTTTCAGACAGTACCTTTGCTTATCTCCATAAGAAAGACAGATTGCAAAGGAAAGGCTATGGTTGAGAAGCTATTGGAAGAATATCAGACAGTTTGGTTTGTGTTATAGGACCACTATAGTATAATCTGAATGCAAACTATCTCCAGATTATGTGAGTTGCAGATTTGTGTATCTAAAGATAATTTAATAATTCAATACATCCAAATGATCAAGAAAACTAGTTCAGAGTTTGAACAACCTTACTGGATATTTCCCTTTTTTAATGTAAATGATCCCTAGGCCACAAGAACAGTGCTGTTTGTGAGACAGAATTGCCCAGCTGTGAGCACCCAAGTCTGTCAAGGTCTCTGTGAACCAGAAACAGGCAGAGCAAGAGTTCACTCATCTAGAAACACACCTGGTGCCCTTCAATGGCTCATTGCATCAAGTGGGCTCAGAGCGGGTTAAACATGACTTGGAAAGTTTGAGTCCATTACATTATAAAATCTCAATTGTTTTAGAAACTCTGCCGGGAGGAGGCAAAACTTCTCACTTGCTATGTGCTGCTTTAGCAGCTGTGGCATTCATCTAGTGAGAAGCTTGGCTTTGGTTCTCAGCTTTGTTGAAACCCTGTCTCCTAGGATGAGCTCTTGGCTGTTGCTGAGACTCAGAAGGGCTCTCCTTGCTCTTGCCCTTTCTGAACACAGGAGACAAGGGTGAGCTGGAAACCAAAGGAAAGTGAGCATGGCTGTGTGGTGGTGGGAAGAGCTCTGAGATGTAGGGCTCTGCTCCTCAGCAGAGGGTGAGTGTAAAAAATGCCAAAGAAGAGGTACCACACATGCCAGGTACCTGTTAGCTGCTTCTCCTAAGTGCCCCTAATGCTGATTTTTCAAGCTTACAGTGGGCTCAAAATGTTGACAATTAGGAACGGCAGTGCCTGGCCTGTAAGCTGTGTCCTTCATTGCGTCTGGCCCTGAGCACTTTTTAAGAATTAGACCTAAGGCACAGACTTGTTTAAAACTAGTGCAACCATTTCTTCAAATAAAGCAATGTGAAGATATTTCATGTAGCAGGACTACTCAAAGGCAGCAAATTTCTTACTGATCATTCCAACATTGGCACAGGAGAAAAGTCCTCTCCGGTTTTGGACAGTGCAGGAGGGGAACAGCAGAAGTGATGCTTTCTGAAACGGATGCTGAGGGAGAGGTGGTGATGCTACATCAGTGCAGTTAGTGGAAGGGGGTGCAGACGACATCTCAGAAATGTGAAGAAGTGTTTCAGGTCTCAGGACAGTGGGTATGGTGATGTGGTGGGAACTGAAAAGTAATCTACAGTTATCTTGTCCCAGCAGCAGAGAGAAAGCATGCTGCACGTGAGCAGTAAGTCAGCAAACACCGTGACTCTAGCATGTGACTGGGAGTTAGAAGGCTGGCTTCTGTCCCTGTGTGCCATTTAATTTTTCAGGAACTTTTAAATCCCTGTGCAGTATTGGGCAGATTTTCCGGAAGATTTTCGTTATGCAATGAAAGCCATCTGATATTGTTTTTACACTGCTGTTAAGATGAAGCATTCTTATTATATCCTATAATCTTACTCATGCTTTCTGTTCTTGATGGTTTTTCTAAGCCCTGGGCTAAAAGGCATAGTGATAGAAATGATTCACCCAACAAAATGTCCAAACTGTGAAGCACTAAAACTCCTGCCTTTTTTAGTACTTCTCAAGACAGCAAAGATCAAGCAGTGCAGCTTATACTGCTTGAAAATGCTAATATATGTTGAAAAGTCAGGATTTTCATGGTTGTTTGAGCTGGAATTTCACATGCCACCAAACACACAGTTGATCTAAATCAGTGCCTCCCCAGGGCCACGTCTGCCCAAGGGATAAGCTTCCCTTACACCAAGACTATGTGTGCATGGCCTAATGAGGTGCTCCTGTGGAAGAGCTGAGGGTACTGCAAGCACTGTGTTGTGCTGATGCAGGGCCAGCTTTCAGCTGCTGCTCACTCTTATTAGTCAGAACTAATTTATCTACTGATTACTCACGCAGATGTAAAATCCCAGTTGGTGATAGAGGTTGTTTGGGACTCCTTTAGGTATCTCTGCATGCTATTACAATATACATCAAAGAAATCATCACCTCGTCAGGCACTCAAAAAATACAAACAATGCTGGACTTAAAGTTGCCAGTGAATCCCTTCATACAACTTTTTCTTGTTTTCATTACTCTAGTTTCCTTGTGTGCCTTGTGTTAGTCTTTAATTAAATGATTGCAAGTCATTGTTGTGGTTTTTTGCACAGGACCCCTCTTTCCACGCTCACAGTGATTTAATGAAAAGCCCTTCAACATTTCATTTTCCCTCGATTGTTTAATGTATGACCCTAGGCCTTAATCTGCACTCTCTTCAGATGCTGTTTAATTTCCTCATGGGCTCTTCACTAGCATTTGCTGCCACAGTGTATGAATGTCTCAAAACCTAGTGAATTTGTTTGTACAGAATAGCTGCTGAGCATGAGGAGGGGTTTATTCCCATTCCAGGGATAGAGAATTGAGGTACAATTCTTAATGTATTGAGAATACCTTGATGTGGGGACTATCTTATGGGAGTCCAAAACACAAGTCCGTGATCTCAGTGACAGTTCTGACCCTTGGCATTTCTACAAATAGTATCAGAAGTCCCAGAGGTAAACATTTGTGAAGTAAGTAACACTGCAGTGCTCACTTAGCAGAATACAGCTTCAATGTTTCACCCAGCATCACAGAATCTAATCATACGAGAGACAGGGAAATCCTCTGTCTTCAGAGTGTCAGTCTACTAACTTAGTCATGAAACTGTCCTTTTTCTTTCCAGCTCTGTGCTCCATTTACTGCATGCTGTTTCTTATCAGCCATACATGTCACCATGGGACCTACTAAATTCCCTCATGACACAATGGCCTTTGTAGTGGAAATCCCTGTGTGCTTGAAGACAAGGCTAAGTTAAGGTTACATTAGACAAGATCAGTTCTATATAGACCCCTGATATTGTGCTGTACTTAGTTTCAAAGCAAGACTTGTAGGAATAAGTAATATCTTTTATTAGGGCAACCGATCTTGTGGGTAGACAAACTTTCAAGCACATGACTTCAGATTTGAAGCCTTTCCTCTTATATCAGTTGACTTAATGACACTTCCTTCTACAAACCCATCTTTTTTATGTCTTCAGACCACTGAGTCTACAAAAGCAGCCCCATCTTAAAAAAGCAAGCAGGAAAACAAGAGATGACATTACATGACAGTAAATTGAGCCTTCCCGTGATTCATCAGTAAGTTAGAAGTAGGAGATTGGTACCACAGACCAGTGAGTTAATGGAGAACCTGAGAATAATTTTGTTCTCATCCTCTCCAAAAATCATCTATTGCAGGGAAATAGATGCATCTTTTCTCTGTAGATTCATAGGTGTCAGGACACTGGAAATACGTAATGATTTGGGAATGCTGAATTCTTTTTTGACAGCAAAGGACATATTTTGGTAATTTCTACCTGACTCATTAGGAAATTAGATCAACTGCGTCTGATCTGTTTCCACAATCTGTTCCCTTTTTGAATACACCTGTCTGTCTTTTGTATCATGTTTTAACAAGAAATTACTTTTGGTAGAGCTTGCCTTTCTGTTGGTATTCACACAGTTCCTGGCACAGAGAGGATGTGGTTTGTGCTGGGGTAGTTAGGTAAACTTAGCTGAGCTGTTGTCCAAATGAACTGCAATTTTTTTCTAAATTGTGTAGTTTCAGTTTTCATGACACTGGCAAGGCTGACCTGATTTTATGGGCAGTTTTGGCAATAAAAATTTGATTTAGGCTAAATTAGAAAAGGAGAAGAAGGGAGTTGTAGCAATCTGTCTGGATGGGTGAAGTTATCTTTCAGAAAGTTTCCTAGTCACTAAGACATAGGATTTTAAGAATTTGTACCACCTTGCCTTAAAGAATTTGTACCACCTTGCAGAGATAATTAAACATTCCCAGGAGGAAAGTTTTAAGCCCAAGTATATGATTTCCCAAGAGAATGTATTTGACCTCATCGTAGGAAATTGTTATTGTTCTCTGGCCCACGTAATAATTTAGGTATTCCATGCAAAGTGGATCAGCTCACATAGAAGAGAATGACAGTATCCTCTCCCAGCATATTTCCAAAATCTTTAGCCTGAGATATACAAGGATGAAATTCCAGGAGGTCCAGCAGTAGAACAAAACCAACTAAGCTGAAAGAAGCAGTGTCCACAAAAACATCACATACAACTATTTTTTCATTATCCTCCTTGTTCTCCTGCATGTTCTTTTGAAATTTTATAATATTCTAGTTGTTACTGCACACAGTTATTTCTACCGAAGCATTGCAAGAGGCATTTATCTCTTGTATCTTCACTGTTTTTATTCCTGAGAAAGACTAATTGAAATCTGTCTTCCATTCATCTTCCTGCTCTGTGGGATATCACCTGTAAGTTAAGTTTAGGCAGAACTTCAGAGCTGATGCAACATACCTAGAGGATTTTCCTACTTTTAATAAAAGAGAGCATCCTTAGGGTTTTAGAACAGTTCCTGGAGGAGTCAATAGGAAGAAATGTTCATCATTGCTGAATGGAAAACAGTAGTCCTCCTGCTAAGAGAGAAACACAGCACCACAGGATCTTTTTTAATTGCTTTATATGACGAAAGATCTGCTTCCAAATTCTCTGAGGCTGGAGAACTTAATGTACTTGGAAAATAGACATTTTCCTGTGTCTTGAGTGACTCAAAGGACTAAGTTTGAGGAGGGAAATTAAAAGACACAAATGCAGGTTTATGGATGAATGCAGAAGAAATTATTCCCATGTGTGCTCCGGGGATGTAAATGTGTTTTGGGAAGATTTGTGTAGAGTTGGCCACAAAGAGGAAAACAAGTTTAAAGTGTGCTCTGTTTAGAAGAAATCTTAGTAAGAGTGAGGTTCCTGAGACTGTTAAGATGTCTTCCTGGATAGAAAGTTCAATTTCACTTTGTGACCAGTATATTTAGTAGTTTGTTTCCAGGAACAATAAATTGGGCTAAAAGGAGTAATTCTGAACTACCTGGAGAAATAAAGCAGATCTATTCACTGTTTTCCATAATTATGTTCAGTTTATCTGATTCTCAGGTCACAAGACTGCTGCATTAAAACTGCTCTTTTGGGTGTGGATACCAAACCAGCAAAAACTTGTAGCTCTGAGAGCACCAGACAATATTCAATATTCCTCATTCACCCTGAGCTCCTGTGTTGGAAAGAACAGGAGTTTGATGCATTGCTGGAAAAGTGCTGGCATATTTAGTGTAGACAAGGGCAGTTTGCATGCCTGGTGTGAGCAGTGAGCTTGCACCTACCTGGTAAAGAAGAAATCACAGAGTTTAGTCACATGGGCTGTTAAGTGGCAGCTCTTGGGCAGTACGTGCCCTGTAAAGGTTAAACTAATCCACATGGCTTTATATTTGCCATGGGCTAAGAGTATGCGTAAATAAACTTACTGCAAATCAACTGCCAAGGGATAGTTACATTGCTTGCTGTAGTTTGCCTGTTTGCACCTGAGCCCCAAGGAACAATCCAGCCTTTGGAGGCAGCCTGTTTGGGTCTTGCCCAGTGAAGTCTTGATCTGTGAGTGGCACTATGGCAATATAGTGAAGGACTGATCAGTGTTGGTGAGAGCTATCTGCTGTGCCACCTCAAATCTAGACTAAATCATGATCTTCACTTGAATTTTTTAGTGCATAAAGCATCAGAATCCCTGTCCATACCCTATCTGTCTCATTCCATGCTTCCTATCTATTGATGAAGTATTGCTTTAATATGACACTAATTTGGGGGCTCTATTTCTCACTTTTCCCGAGACTGGTAGCAGTCTATCATCTCTGCAGATAACCAGCTCATATCCTACACCTTCCAAGAACAAATGTCTGGATACCCATGTGCTGATTATGTCTGCAAGATTTCTCCTTCACACCAAATTCATAAGGATAATTTAGTGGCATGGTATTCATTGTGTCAATCTAGACTGGACTGTAATGAGTTAAGAAATGGTGCATTTAATACAGATGCATTTGTCTACTAGGTTAAATTCATTGCAATCATCTAGTCTGTTGTGGTTCTTCTGGTAGCTCACAGGTCAGATGTGGTCCATGGGATACTTCCATCCATCTCTTTTAGCCTATTGAAGACAATAGGAAGATGCTTGCTCAGGAAGAGCTTCACTTCCTTTGCTTATGAAATAAGAGGAGTTGCTGGTGCCAGGGCTGTGTGGCAGATGATGGAGCCAGAGCCATGTTTCGTGCTGTCCAGACATGGTCCAGCAATGCATGGAGTATTGGTGCTGGTTGTGGCTGAAAGGCATCTTCAAAGCTGCAAAGTGCTATTGCAAAGTGCTACATGGGATTGAATTGTTCTGAAGTTACCTGACTGACATCTTCCTTCTGCAGGTCATCAGCTTCCATAAATTATGCCTGCTTTGAGCTGAGGAATTGTTTGAGTGTAATCAGAGAAAAATATGCGGTCTGATCTGAGCATGCCCTGGTGACAGAGAATCCATCAAGGAATTTTTCTGACTTCAGATTTCAACCACTGATCTCTGCTGGAAGGCTGAAAACTTTCAATTTTTCAAAATACACGGTGGAGGAAGAAACTAGTGTTTGATAAATGTGGGTCTAGCTTATGTCACTTCCTTTTTTTTCAGTTTTCCTACCTTTGACATTTAATGTCAGGAAAAACCCTTGACTTACTTCTGCAAAGGTTTGGAATGGAATTACTGCAACTGCGGAGGTAGAGCTGCAACTCCTGCAGATGTAGCCATGTCTGATAAAAGGCTATTTTGTCTGGGTGCCATTAGCACTGTAATCCTGGCAACACAAACCTCACTGTGGGCTCCTTATGGCTGCCGGAGACAAGGAGTTTGTGTTTGCAAGGCTGACCTTGCTGAACTTGCTGCTGCGACTTAACTGCTCTGGGGACCTGAACTTGTTAGAACAAAGCGAGTGTGGGCTGCAGTCTCCTATTGCAGAGTATGAAGATATATTGTGTTTCTTAATTTATTTCTCCCTGATCCATATCTCTTGTCATGAAATTCAAATTAATTCTTACCACTTAGGAGTCAGCAAATTGCCTGTTTATTGTCTATGGGACTGATCAGAATAGAAACTCTGGGGTACGATATCACTGAAGTTTGAATAAACAAGCTCACTTTTGGTAGCATCTGTCATAGTTTCAACAGAAAACAAAGGTTTAGAATGTATTGCTTTTTAAAATCATGATAAAATATGTTACAAAAAACAAGAATAGTTTGCTTGAACATTAGAGACTGGTTATGTGAAAGAACTGAGCTCTGCAGGGCTTTGGCATTTAAATATCTCTGTGGAGCTGGCCTAGAATCCTGGACTTTGGGCACCAAAATGATGGATTCATGGCTTCTGTGTGCAGACTCCAAATGAAATTCATGGATAAAAGAAAGAAAAAGGAGAAGAAGAATGAGTAAGGGGGGGAACAGCCAGTTCTCTTGCCCAAAATACACTATAGGTATATGATGAAACATAACAGTCTATTGAGAGAAAAAAAAACAACCAGAAGCAAAAATAAAGTGAAATACAAAAATACAGACTAGGAGAATAGGCTGGAAATCTGTGCAGAAAAATTTTGACAGGTGCCACTACTGATGCAGAGGGAGAAATTAATTTCTTCTTCCTGTTGTGAGGGTATGAGGGTAGATGGTAAACTAACCTGGATAGCTTTGAGTATGGTTAAATTGAAATTCATAGCTGCTGGAGAAGCTGATTTGCAGAGATCTAATGTCTCACCAGATACATCTGCAGTTCCTCAGCACTGCAGCTGATGCTGGTGTTCCTGGTGTGCTTGAGTCTGCTTTTTAAAGACACACTTCACAGGATGGCCCTAATGTTTTCTGGGCAAAATGTTTTGGAGCTTAAGTTCTTAACAGAGTTGAAGTCATGAGGAGAGAGATGAGACCAAGGATGTTATCTCCTATCCTTCCAGAGCAGACTTTTCTCCATAATACATTCTTGTGTTTGTCGAGTTTGACTTTAAATTACTCAAACACTTGGCATCCCTGAAGTAGCCTGTTTTGCAACTAGATTCTCAATGAGTCCCTCAATTCACAGAACAAACCCCCTGCATGCCTCCAAGAGCTGTGTGTGCTGATTTGGAATGGGCTATGGACCATGGAATATAAATTGTTCATGGCCAGCCACAGGGATTGAGCATAACACTGTGGTTTAAGCTGTGGATCGCAGCTGATCACGTGTGTATTAATCTCTCTCTGTAGGCATTTTGAAGTACCGTTCTGTGTGGGCCACAGGGAGGATTGGTTTCAGTGCAGCCTAGGTTATAGCTGCTGTATTTAGACCCCATTAATGGGATTACGTGTGATCTGTGGTTTGGCACTACTCTGCCATTCCTCTCAACTGCCAGTTCCACATCAATGTACAGAGTAGTGAACTCCTTCCTTTTAAGGAGCTAAGTCAATGGAAATGCCCAAAGAAGAATTGTACTCACCATTGATCAGTTGGTGGTAGCAGGTCAGCAGGGCTTGGTTTGCAGCTTCAGCTGTGCATGTCTGTTCTGCCGTCTGGAACAGTCCTGCATAACTTCCTTTCCCTCCCGGGAGTCAACATCAAGTGTGGCTGAGCTTTGCCAAATTTCACTTTTCTGCTTCTGTGTTGTTGCTGGGAAGGTGCACAGGGTGTGGAGACACTGGGAATATTTACACTGTGATCCCACAAGGCCAGGTAGTGTCATGTGGCGGCAGGACATGCATGTGCCATTCTGTTATATGTATCACAAATGCATAGGCTAAGAGGAACATCCAAAGGAATGCATAGCCTGACTCCTCTATTGCTGCTGCCTCCCAGATTCTTCCTGCACAGGACAGCAGGAGAAAACATCTTTATGAGCTGAGCAACATGCTGCCATGGAGAGATGGAGCAGGTAAGTACTGAAATGAAAGATGTGCAGCATCAATACTGCTGGTTCCCAGCATCTGTAAACTGAAGCCTCAACAATTTGAGATTTACTGAAGATAATCAGGAGATTAAACAATTCTAAGTCTCCTTAAGGCTTTTTATGATTTGCTTTTATGATATCAGGCATTGGAGTTCTTAAAAGCAAGCTGAAGTCACCAAGTAAATTCCAGTGCTAAAGCATAGCAGAGTGCATACCAGATCACACCAAAAGTCAAAATAGTTTCTTTTTTCATCTCTTTGGTAATTGTCAATAGTGGTTGCCTAGAGAAAGAATATTAGACTAGTTTAAGCAGACTGGGCAGCTCCCCCGGCTGTCCTCCCAGCAGCCTGCAGCTGAGGACATTTCTGTGCTCAAGGTTGTGCCACTGGACTCCTCATAGAAATACATATAAAATCCTGGCATACACAGCATCCTGGGGCAGTGAGCTTCACAGTTTAGCTGTCTGCTCTTGGGAAGGGAAAAGAACAAAATAAAGAGGTCTTTTGTAAGAAGAAGAGAAAATAATAGTAGCATTGCTGTTCTTGCAGACCCAAGCCCTGCCATTCGCCTTCTCTGTTTGCCCTACCCCTGCAGTGAAGCCATCAGTCCTGTATTGTCACATATGACCTGGTTAGCCCCATCCCCTTTCTTTCTGAGACATCAGTGGGGTAATCCTTGTTTTGGGACATGATGGAATAATTTCCCTTATGTCTTACCTCAGTATATCAAGGAGCAGAGATCCCATCTCTGCTGTCTACTGCCTAGCAAAGTGAGAGAAACTGGGACTGACAGAGGCTGACCTTGTGTCCAGTCAGAGCAATCCATGAGAATGATGCAATAAATTTACCAAACTATTTTAAGTGAGAAGTGCATTATTATTTACCAGCGAGGTGAAGAACTTGGATGGTTTCCCCAAGTGAGGGTGAGCAGCAAAAGTCTGGATATTCTGGAAGTCTCTGGATTGCGTTAGCAGTGTGTTTGAAATACATGGTGTGGGGAGCAGAAATAGCAGAAATGGAAAGAGTAGATGAGATTACTGTGAAGTTAAGGTGCTGCTTCCCAAGAAGGTGTATATGAACCTAGGTTTGGTGCTTCTCTTGCCCTCATGCTGTGAGTTTGTGCTGGAATGGAGAGAGAAAGCACCAGTCTCTCCTAAGCAGTGTAATGCAGACTCGACTTTGATTTTTAGCTCCCAAGTGAGAATTGTGTAAACTCGTATGAGTTGCAGGCTGCTATAGAGGTTCTCCAAATTTCCAGGAAAAGAGGGGAAGATGAAAGGGAAGACAAGGTAAGGAAGAGAGAGTAAGGGACAGTGCACAGAAAAAAAGGAGAAATGAATAGCTGTGTGTCATTGCTTTTCATCCGGGTGGCTTTGCCACCAAACTGGCATGCTTGAGCATTGTAATGCATTTTTCAAGCTATATGGTGATTTGAAGCCATGTCTGGTATCAGAGACTGGAATGAAAGTAAAAAGCTGTTTGCCTTCTGCCCTGAAATTCACTCCTTGCCTTGGCTGTAAGCCACTAAACCACAATTAAGATAGCATGAACAGGATATGTCACTGAAATGAAGATGACAGTGTGCCCTCAAACCCCCTGGTTGTGCCCTCCAGAGACCCTGTGACAGAAGGTAAGGCCTGTGCATGGCTTGTATCCCTTGGGCGCTGATGTACAGGTAAAAGGCCTTACAAGCACAGCTAGAAATTTATGGCCGGAGCAGATGAAGAGACAAAATCAAGAATATAAAGCAAGTGACAGAACTGGAGACAAGACAATCACAAGTAAACTGCCTCTTTTTTTTTCTCCCTCCTTTTCCAGTACTTTATTACTAAGAACAGGGCTCAGTGCTGTCAGCAGTAAAGAAATGTTCTCTGTGTATCCAAGCCATTCAGCATGTCTTCAGTAAATCAGCAATTTGACAATCATTGCAGCAGCAGAAATCCTTTTGCATTGGCACTGCCACCCACAGTAGCGGGTTGCGAGAGCTGATGAATCCGTTCTGCAGGTACTCTGCAAATTTAAGCCTAAGCTACTGTCTACATGGGCTGTTTTGGCTCTTTTGCTGTACAATTTCAGCCCTAATTGTTAGGAGACTGGAGCCACACATAAAAGATTTTAGAAGTTCATTGTTTTTTGAGTTGCCTCCTGATGTTTCATCATCTTCAAGGCATTTGACAATGCCAGAGCCCACCTCTCTGGCTAGTAAGATGATTATGTAGTCATGTGGATAAGATCATTATGGAATCATAATCATCTTCTGCAGTGGAATCTTTCTGTAGAAAACTGTGCTGAACTCAGTTGCCCAGGCTTGCAGTAAGGGCTACTTAGATGGCAGGGTGCTCTGGATTCTCCCTCAGCTCTAGTGCTGGTTGTGCCCCACATTTGCTAATTCTCCTACATCTATTAGCTGATGATACCTCTTCAGCTCCATAGCAGATCTGACCCTCTTCAGTGTCACATTGACTTATTTTGAATCTGTGTCCACATCTACCTTAAGCATGCATCAGTCATACCCACACTCCTAGAGACCCACCTGACCCTCATGTGCTCTCTGTGCAGCCACTGGATGCCAGCTTGTACACGCTGCCTCACAGGCTCAGGGACAGGAGCTCCAGTCGTTCTTCATGGAGCTCTTGGCTCAGCAGAAGACCCATATTCTCACAACATGCTGGCTTAAGCATGTGCTTAAAAACGAACACATGTAAGAGCTTTGCTGACTCAGGATAAATGAGAGCAAACTGCCGTGCCATGAATAGCAATGAAAGCCAGAAAAGATTTTTAAGGACACCATCAGCTTGAAAATCACACTCTGCCTGAGAATTTTATCTATTCTAATTAGCAGTATCCCTGTGACTGAGACAAAGTAGCAGGGCATAAAACGTCTCTCCTTTTGGGTTAATAATGTTCTCTTGATCATGCTTTGAGCTCTGTTGTTCTTACTGCTTTATTTGGGTTTTTGTACTTGCTTTGCCTTTGCCTGGTGCGCTAGCAAGATGGTCTTGCTCTTGCATGGGGCACACGCCTTGCCTTAGGCTGTGCAGAAGGGCACATCTCCAGAGCAGCGGCAGGAGGACTCTCACCACTCTTGTGGAGTTGGGTCTCTGCAGGTGTCTTGCTTTCCCAGTGAATCCCCTGAGGGCAGAGGAACAGCCTTGCTGACTTGCATGATAAGCCTGAGGAGTGAGCAGGAAACTTTCTGTACCTTTCTCTCCCTATCCCATCCACTGGCTGAGGGTTAAGAGTCTTTTTCATTTTTTGGGTTTCTCATGGCAATGATGGGGAACCAAAATGAAAAGAATTAACTGTCAGCTCCAGTGCTGGGCTGGGAGCAGAGGGCAAGCTCTGGGGCAGGGTAAAACTTCTCTTTCATCCCTTTACTGGGGCTATTTCTAACTCGCCCACTATGTGTCATCATGTGTCATGTGACATTTATGTCACTGGCAGAGGATGGAGAAGGCAGGGCATCTTTTGGCTGTGATGTCAGCTTAGTATCTTCTCAAGGCATCTTTGTAGCTGCAGTATTAGCACCATGGGGCATATGGGTCCTGCTGTAATGGGAGCAATAGAGATGCAGTTAACCAGTTTTCCCAGCTGTTTCCAGTCTTTCAGCTATTGTCCAGTCCCAGCTAAGTGCTGTGTGGGTCACCTGGAGCTTGTGTTCAAGACTTCTTTGCAACTTGGCACCCAACTCTTCCTCCATGATGTAGGTCCCAGCCTGGGACTGGCAGGTTGTGGCGTGGAGTCATTGGGCAGGGAAGAAGTTGTGGCTGATGGGCCTCTCCCCCACGTTTCTACTTGCCTGTCCAGATGTGTCTCAGCATGACAAACTTTGTGCCAGGCCTTGCTGCTGCCTAGCAATCTGCAGGGGAAAAAAAACCACGGAAAATTCTGGAACTCCTCAGTTTTGAAAGAGAAGTGCAGTGTGTGCAGCTGGCAGCTCTCAGCAGTGTCACCAGTGCAGCAGTAGACTCTGGCCACCCCTCTGAGAACCCAGTGACCTGCTGATCTCTGCCCCACAAGTGCTATTTTGGTTTTGATGACTGCTTGGGTTTTGTTTTATAGCAGTCATAAACGTATATGTGCTACAACCCCATGAAATTTTGCACAATGGGAAGGACGCATAGATTGTTTATATGGTTCAGATAGAAACATACTTTTGTGCTAACCTGATGCCCATTTGGAAAAATAATTTGGCAAATGGCTTTAAATATAGCTGTTGAATATGAAGTCTGAAAAAGGCTTTTGCCAAAGCTTTCACAATTTTCCTCATCTGTGGAAGGCTTCAATTTCTGATTGTACAAACATGGTAAATTTAGGACCCCAATAAAGCAAATCGTTTACTGTCTCCATAATCTTTTTTGCTAGTCTGGCCTGGTGTTGTGGTGATGTGAGGATGAGACTGGACAATAATTCTGTAGTACTATGTGATCAATCTGGAAAGAGTAGTTGTTTTCATGGAAGAGAAGATGGGTGAATACAGCATGAATTGTTTACATACATAATGCACATAACATGAATGTTCCTCTGAAGCAGAAGTAAAAAAAATATACATTTTTAATGAAGATCTTAAGAGGGAATAAATAAAATCCAAAGCATGCCACTGAATGGCTTTTTGCTTGCATTTTTCATTGCGATTTGTGTGCAAATAGGCAAAACTCCAAAAATGCATATATGCATGGCACTAATGGCATTTAGTCAGCAGAGGGCAGGGTTTGCTGAATAGAAATTCTTTCTGCTAAGAGAAATAAGGCTTAGGAAAGCTACAGAGCCCCTGAAGGAGGAATTTTGAAGATGTCAGTGCATCAGTACTTACACTACCACCGTCCCACTCCTTCCCCCCTTAATTCAGCTGTTCTCAACTTCAGCTCTGGCTTTCTTACTTAGATCTGTTTGAAAAGAAAAAATTGTAATTCTTTCCATCTACAACATACCACTAACTCTTCTGTTCAGTTAAGCTATTTAGGATATATTTATGAGCTTTGTAGGTTCAGGGGTTATGTTTTAATTTTCATAAATATAGTTTTGGAAATCATTGCTGGCCATATTCTCTTGTTTGGGAAATGTTAAAAAGGTGGCAGTGTTCAGTGAAGCAGAATTGCAATACAGAAAGAGTCATGGGGATTTTTTTCTGAGCTGAGGTCAGGAAAAAGCCAAAAGCTCTTGCAAGAAGGAGTTTCAATTACAGTGATCAAGAATAAATTCTAGACTTCTTTGTCCTAGCATGGTAGCAAGTACCAGACAAAAAGATTGGGAAGAATGCTAAGTGTGTTGGCAGACCTGAATTGGTGATAAAGATGTTTGAGGCTTCAAATCTTTCAGACTGTATGTAGCAAATTATTGAGCTATTTATGTTACCTGGTATTGATTCGTAATACCTATGAGCAGTGTGTTAGTAGGAAGGTTTGTTGAACTACATAACCCCCCACAATGTTTTCCTTTCTTTTTTAAAATTAGAATAAATGGCACAGTGCAAGGACTCATAGGCAGTGAATAAGAAAACTGATTCCTTTTAAAAATCCCAGAAGGAAAATCTGATTATATATAGGAAGACTTAGATATGGACCTGCTGGCTTTAAAAGTTTCCCTTTAGCTGCTCTCATCTGTGGCTGAATTTTGATCAGCTTACATGTGATTGCACATATGAAATGTGTTCAAGGTTATTTAGAGGAAAATGTCACTGGGAAAAAAAGGAGTCACAGTGACAACCGTGAAAGTGGTGTTTGTAATCTCTGAAGTACTTGAGAAAGTTTATTTTTGCGTTAGCCTAATTCTGTTTTCATTAAAGTCTGGAGTTCCTATTGCTGTTTAAATTAGTTTTGTCATTTGCTGAAGCAGTTAAATTCTGCAGCAATCTAAGAAAGTGCTACTGATGCTTCAGACATGTCTAATACAGAAGGGATGAGAAAATTAGCTGCTGTAGCTCTTTTGGTTTTCCTTCTTGTTCCGATGAGAGCTGCTCCACTGAGAAGCCACTGCTCTGCTTCAAACAAACAGTAAGAAATGTGGGAATAGTCAGATTCCTGGAGGAGAAAGAATAGTTTGAAATAGCTACATCCTCAAGGGTGAATGAATATTTTGTCTGCAAGAGGCTAGTCCTCTTGAGAAGTCTCTTTTAGGCACAAGCTGATGTTCTGAAATTGGGACCTTAAGTCAACAACATTCTCTCTAACCAACAACATTCTCTCACTTAACCTAATAATATAAAAGGATTTGGGTAGGAAAGAGTTAATTGATTCATCATTAATAGCTACTTCATTTGCTGCTCTAAA
The DNA here is from genome assembly GCA_013401335.1 of Brachypteracias leptosomus. Lineage (NCBI taxonomy): Eukaryota > Metazoa > Chordata > Aves > Coraciiformes > Brachypteraciidae > Brachypteracias > Brachypteracias leptosomus. The sequence continues at coordinate 157,186 of VYZX01029350.1, read as the reverse complement.
AAAAAAAAAAGGAGGGACAGTATGATGTCTGTGCAGAGAAGCAGTAAGATGTGCCACATGGTGACAGTTTGGAGCCCAGGGAAGTCCCATGACTCCCACCCACCAGCTGCACTGATGTGGTTCGTTACCTTAATGCTTGAGATGAGCACTGGTGAATTTAGGCTGTCAAATAGGGAGGGCTCCAAACACCATTTTACAGGCGGTGAATTGAGGGAAGAAGAGACCAAGAGCATTGCCTGTGCTGGCAGGGGAAGCCTGTGGCATTGGAAGGAATTAACCCCAAATTCCAGGCTAACACTTCTGACCATGGTCCATCTTCCTTTCCTGCAGCTTTTACCATTTATTATAGATAAAGGATTATTTTTTTTCCTGTGTCTGACTCTCTAAGCAGTGAGACTCTTGCAGAGGTCTGCTCCTGGCTTTGCTGTTCGTACCTACAATCTTTCAGAGAAATATAAGCAGGCAAAAGCTGAGCTAAAAAAAAAAAAGTAATTTTTTTTAGAGCCAAACTTTGCTGGAAAGTTGATTTCAGAAGTAAGTTGTGGATTTGTTAGACATGTTCAGATTAATGTGCACTGCAGTGCAGTGAATATTAAAGGAACTGTCAAGAAGGAAAGTCTGTGTACAGGATAAATTAGGACTCTCTAGGGATTAAAAAGATGTAGGACTTTTTTTTAAGTAGCTAGCCTACTATTGAAAAATAATGAGTAGTTTCCATAGCAACTTCACTTTCACATGGCGCACACATACCGTAGCAACATAAAAAAGAACAGTATCAAAGAAGGAATAAAACTGAGCTGTGCTATTTGGATTTTTAAAAATATTCCTCCATCCTCAACTCTCTGTTTACAATGCAAAGATCAGTAAATCACAGGATTTTTTTTCTGAGAAAGTAATTATTACAACTTTAATCCAAATACTTGGAGAAAAGAAGCAAAGTGAGAACTATTGCTGAGAAAAGGACTGGAAAAAATTACTGTTCTTCCCTTGAACAAAGCCAAGAGTATTTCAAGTTATCATCATCTTCTCATGGTTCTGTATCCCTAGTTGAGTTTAGTGTGATTGGGAGACTACTGCTGTTACTTCCTGAGTGCATGTCAAGGTTTTTGACAGTGTTTGATACACACATGTTCATCAAATTCTCAAAATTAAGGTAAGGTTTCTCTAAGGTTGACTAAGGTTTGTGATTTCTTCAAGTAAGACTGGATTCCTTTATAGTTTCACAGAGGAATAAAGTGGAAATAACATAATCTCAAAAGAGAAAGTCCATCCAACAGCTGACAGTTGTGACAGAAGTTTGCTGTCACTTTTGCACATCAGTTTGGATTTGGAATTCCCAACAACTGCTGAAGACCATAAACTTCAGGGAACTGAAGCTTATGAAAGTTTCAGACACACTAACTTTGACAAGGGGACCTCTCACTTTGTGTTCTGCTCAGGAATAGTCCTCTAAGTGACCTGAGCACACAGTCATAAAAAAAATTCTATTTTTCTTTTCTAACCTATCTGTTTTAGAGAAAAATTGAACGGAGATTTTTAAATACAAAGAGGGAAGGATTATAAATATAAAATATAATATCAGGATGGGAGCAAAGAAAAAAATATTAGTAGTAATCATTACATTAGATTAGTAGATTGACTTTCTAGATCTTTGATAAGGAAAGACAAAGTTGATGATACCCTAAAGATCAGGTCTCATCAAACATAACATTTTTTTCCCCACAAGAACTCTCTTAGTTGGGTAATGGTTGTAATATCTGAGAGTTTCCTGGCTTTGTACCACAGCCCCACGTGGCACTCAAGGAACTGCAAACACTAGTTTAACATGTGCAGCCTGGTTAGACTATCATCTGGTCAATGTCTGTGTCATAGTACAGTTATACATGGAGAATCATCACAGAGCAAATGTGCATCTCAGTCCTGGAGGGGTTGGTTCTTCATCCACCACCTCAAACCCTGCATGAATCACCAATAAGAACACATGAAGCAATGGCAGACAAAATTTTCTGATTCTGTTATTCTGATTTTTGTGTCATTACTAAAGATAAGGATCTGTTGGTAAACTGAAAGAACACAAAACCCATCTATTTCAGGGAAGTTACGTATGACAACAAAAAAAAATGATCATGTTTGAGTCTGAGGGGAGTAATATCTGTGAAAAAAAGACTTGGTGTCGTTGAGGAATATCAAGTGAAGGAAAAGTTCCCTGTGCATGTGTGTCCAAAAATGTTCATGTGTATTTGACCCTTCAGTAAGAAGGAAATTACAGTAGATCTTTGGCTGACCCTGATTAATTAAAAATTATGTGAATGCCTAGTATCCATGTTTCAAAAAGAATGTTGAATGCAAGGTAGAAGATCCAGAGAATCTCTGATGTTGAATAAGAGAAGGAAAAATGTGCCTTGCTGAGTTGAGTGAGTTTGAAGTGCTTAGTTTGTCAAAGTTCAGCTGGCTGAGGTCATTGCTGGACCACTCTCCATCATCTTTGCCAAGTCTTGGGAAACGGGAGAGGTGCCTGAGGACTGGAGGAAAGCAAATGTCACTCCAGTCTTCAAAAAGGGCAAGAAGGAGGACCCGGGTAACTACAGACCGGTCAGCCTCACCTCCATCCCTGGGAAAGTGATGGAACACCTTCTCCTTGGTGCCATCTCAAGGCATATCAAGGATAAGAGGGTCATTAGGGGCAGTCAACATGGCTTCACCAAGGGGAAGTCATGCTTGACCAACCTCATAGCCTTTTATGAGGATATAACGAGGTGGATGGATGATGGCAGAGCATGGATGTGGTCTACCTTGACTTCAGTAAAGCCTTTGACAAGGTCTCCCACAGCATCCTCACAGCTAAACTGAGGAAGTGTGGACTGGACGAACGGGTAGTGAGGTGGACTACAAACTGGCTGAAGGAAAGAAGCCAGAGAGTCATGGTCAATGGGGCAGAGTCCAGTTGGAGGCCTGTAACTAGTGGAGTGCCCCAAGGGTCAGTACTGGGGCCAGTATTATTCAATATATTCATCAATGACTTAGATGAGGGAGTTGAGTGTACTATCAGCAAATTTGCTGACGACACCAAGCTGGGAGGAGTGGCTGACACACCAGAGGGCTGTGCTGCCATCCAGCGAGACCTGGACAGGCTGGAGAGTTGGGCGGGGAAAAATTTAATGAAATATAACAAGGGAAAGTGCAGAGTCCTGCATCTGGGCAGGAACAACCCCAGGTTCCAGTATAAATTGGGGAATGACCTATTAGAGAGCAGTGTAGGGGAAAGGGACCTGGGGGTCCTGGTGGACAGCAGGATGACCATGAGCCAGCACTGTGCCCTTGTGGCCAAGAAGGCCAATGGCATCCTGGGGTGTATTAGAAGGGGGGTGGTTAGTAGGTCGAGAGAGGTTCTCCTGCCCCTCTACTCTGCCCTGGTGAGACCTCATCTGGAATATTGTGTCCAGTTCTGGGCCCCTCAGTTCAAGAAGGCAGGGGACTTCTTGAGAGAGTCCAGCGCAGAGTCACAAAGATGATTAAGGGAGTGGAACATCTCCCTTATGAGGAAAGGCTGAGGGAGCTGGGTCTCTTTAGCTTGCAGAAGAGGAGACTAAGGGGAGACCTCATTAATGTTTATAAATATATAAAGGGGGAGTGTCACGAAGATGGAGCCAGGCTCTTCTCGGTGACAAACAATGATAAGACAAGGGGTAATGGGTACAAACTGGAACACAGGAGGTTCCACTTAAATATGAGAAGAAACTTCTTCTCAGTGAGGGTAACAGGACACTGGAACAGGCTGCCCAGGGAGGTTGTGGAGTCTCCTTCTCTGGAGATATTCAAAACCCGCCTGGACGCGTTCCTGTGTAACCTCATCTAGGTGATCCTGCTCCAGCAGGGGGATTGGACTAGATGATCTTTGAGGTCCCTTCCAATCCCTGACATTCTGTGATTCTATTGCATCTCTCTGATCTGCTTGAAAAAGAGGTAAACAAAGCATAGTAATGGAAACTGAAGGCTGGAAAAGCTTTCAAAATGAGGCAGGTAGGTGTAGCCTGCCAGCTGAAAAACTTTCTAAGAGTTATTTATAATGAACTTCATCCTGGAAAGTTTTTAGCTAGGACTAATGAACTGTCTAATTCAAACAGAATTCAAATTCAGAGAAGACCTACAACCATCAGGATTTCTGGATAAATGGCTATAAATGACCTTTAGAGATGATGAATGTACTAATTTCTCTGATTTATGAAAGCTTTGCCATGTGAACCTATTATTGTACTACAGGAATTGCTTCAGAATTGTTGATATACATCTGTCTTACTCCACCATCAATTCCTTGAGGTAGCTTGTCCCCTTTTTACTCAAGGTATCATTCAATCAGTCCAGGCTTGATTAACTCAGCTTACCTTATATTTACTTCTGAGTGCCAGGTCATAAAAGTGTGTATGTGCAAAGTTATTGCAGAGAAACTGGTATCTAGTAATTTCCTGTGCTCAAGTCCTTTAGAAATGCCAGCAGGTAATTTACTATAAACTGTGTTCTTTTTTTCTGCACCTAGCTTTCAAAAATGGAAAAGAACTCCTTATTAATTGCAAACAGGTGAAAAAAGCCATAAAGATGGTGAGATTTTGCTTTTGCAGCAAAAATTCTTACAGAAAGTAGAATGTGGTAAAGCCTGCCCTTTAAAATGTAGACAGCAACTTAGATTCTAAAGCATCAAGTGTGGTACCAGAAGGCTTGTATCCTTGAAATTAAGAATTTGCTTATGTGATTTCCTGAACCAGGCTATTTATTTAGAGGGAAAAGTGCCATTTTCAAGTTAGAATGTTGCAAATAATTGTTTTTCTTGCTGATAATTTCCATCTGTTTTTCATCTTGTGCAGAACTTTTCATATGGCTTCAGTTTCATTAATATTAAAACAAATTTGACAATAATGAAAAGGTTCTGATTTTAACTCCACGAAGATAAATTAATAGGTAAGACCAACAGTCACCTTAACCTTTCATTAATAGTATCCAACACTTCTAGTTGTGCTACTTAGAGCTACAGCAGCTTTCTTGATAAAATGCTTCTTAATGCCAAATGCTAATTATTCATGGGAATACGCTTTTCTGTAGCCCCAGGTTGTTGCACAAAATGACAGTTTTTGATATTACTAAATAAAATAATATATTGTTCCTCCTGTGGCATTTTAGTGCATACCACATTTAATGAAATGTAGATTTTTTTAAGGTCATTTCATTAGTAATGAACCCAATAGGGTTCTTTTTTTTGGTGTCTGATTGTACCATAGTATTTTTAAAAACAAGTTTCTGAGTAATTTTTAATTCTGAGTTCATTGTATTTTCTCGAACTTTGAAAATCTGTTTTCTCTACTTAGGCCAGAAAAAAAAGTCTTATATGATTGCTAGGAAGAAGGCTATGATGTGAAAATCTGAAAAATATTCCAACTCATTTTGTTTCTGTGAAGATCTGAAACGTATTTCCCCTTCATTGGTTATATGACTTTCCATCCCACATCACTTCCTTTTCAATTAATAATTTTTTCTTCAATTCCATGCTCTTTGGGGAATCTATTTTTATTACTTCAGGAATCCTCTGCTGCTTTTTGTAACTGTTCGGATTATTTAAATACTTTCCTTATGAATTATGAAAACCTCTAGCTCCTACGGCAAGACCTGGTGTTCACCAGAGAGTTGTTTAATCCATGCCTGCAGGCCTGATCCTGACCCGTAGGTATCAGTAGGGAATTTGGCCAGTAATTCCATGGAAATGTGACCCAGCTACATGGGTACCGCCTGCTCTGTTTTTGCAGGTGAAAACAAGGCAGTGCCTGAGCTGCTGTCCTGGTAGGAATTTCCTCGCTTTGGAGTCTTTCAAAGCCATTGACCTGTGCAGGGCCACAACTGGTGGCACAAGATCAGCCTTTGCAAAGCCTGTCACTATTCAGTGTACTCCTGCAGGATGTCTCTGTCTTGATTTTCCCACTTGCTGCTGCTCCAGAGGGACATTTGCACCCCCAAAAGCTCTTCTAAACCCCCCTGTAGCACTGAAATGGTTAAGTAACTGCCCCTTTTTAGGTACCACTACTGATTAAAAAGCACCTTCTGGTCTTGTTTTAGCTTCATGCCAAGGCACGTCACTAGCTGCTGGTGGTGTGTCTTCTTCAAAGGATGGCTGCCATCCTTGTGCACTTCTCTGCAGAGAGCAAAAAACCTTTGAAAGTACATTCTGCCTCATCGGAGTAATGAGCGCTTAAAAAAAAAAACCCACAAAAAAACAACCCGAGAGTCAGCTCAGTGGTTCAGAATTTTGCTGGATTCTGTGTAATTAATTAAGATTTTTTTAAACGTTGGTTGCTCTGCCAGTCTGTGTATCTAGGTTGTGCCAGTTTCCAGGATTCCCCTCCACCCCCATCCCCGCCCCTCGCCCCGGTTCCTCACACAGACGTGAGCAGCTGCAGCAATGGAAGACTTCTTTGTAGAGGAGGCAGCTCCAGTGGAACAGGTAGGCGGGCTGGGGTGGGCGCTCAGTGCCCTGAGCCTGCCGTGACGGCCGGCAATATTTAAAGCCAACGTACCCAGGCTCCAACCAGCTTAAAAGCTCTTGCTACCTATGAAGATGGAGGGATGGTAGGATCTCTCAGAGACACGTCTGGTGTGGCTGAGAGCATCCTCTAATGCTGGATGAAGATGTCCTAGTGTCTGCCAGGAGAAGGTTACAAACTTCCTCAGGTGACCAGAAACCTTTGTGTTTTGCCCACGGGGTGGGTGTTGCTGTAAGAAGAGCTCTGTTTTCTAGGGAGCAGGGAATTCAGCAGGAGTAATGCAGAGCAGAGAAGCTGTGAAGTCTTGTGGGAGCGGGAAAGGAGATGAGCCAGCTGAAGGTTTCCTGTGCAGGCCTGGGTGCTAGGGGTCTTCTGCTGATCCCTGCTCAGATGGGTCTCTCTTTACCGTGATTGCTTCTTTGACTTTTCCATTTCACATTGTGTTGGAACCAGATAACTAAAGAGATCATTACGGTGCAGGCTACATCAGCACTAGATTTGCCCCTTCTGCCTTACTTTGACACGTGGCGTTTGCTTCCTCTGCAATTCCATGTTTTCTTTTATTAGGTTTGTTTGGGGTTTTTTTTGTGTGTTGGTTACTCTTTAGCTATTTACACCTGTGCTGATCTTCTTGCTTTAGCCATGTCCTAGGTAGGTGTACTTCTGGTCAAGTGGTACCCTTGAACACAATGATTTATAGTGATTGTTGCATGGGGAGGAAATTTGAAGCTGGTTAATGCCATGGAATTTGACCAAAAGGATGCAGTGCAGCTGGTGACTTGCTAATGTTATATGTCCTTTTAGGCCAAACCTAGTTTGGGGAGCATTTACTTTGTTAGGAGAAATGGCAACTGCAGAAGTTACCTATTATGCCTCTCTCTTTCCACCGTACTGGATGATGTAGTGTTTGAAGAGTTGGACATTAGTGTTGGTACGGGGTGCCTAAGAAGTTGCTGTACAAACTGAGATTTTCAAGGTGGAAAATAACGTTAAATAAATGTTAATTATTTGATCTGGATTTTTAAGTGATGGACGTATTTTGAAATGAGCTATTCTCCTTGGTCACATCAGGAATGTGGGCTGAGTGTTGCTGCTGTATGAATAACTGCATTAGTGATATCAGAACTCGCTGCACTTTTCCGGGGATCCTAATCCAGGGATAGTGGGGAGGAGGTAATAGCTGAGAACACACAATATCCTGTGTGAACAGATAGACCTGTGAGTGCATGAGGAATCTGTACAGTGAATGGGATTTACTGGATCCAAAGTTGCCAGTACACGCCATGGTGGTGGAAGGCCTGGTTACCCAAGCAGGACATTGTGTTCAATTGATTTCTCAGCTGGCTCCTGGACAGACTTGGGATGCACCAACTTAGGGACTCACTACCCTGAGCTCTACTGCATGAATAGGCAGTTATTCATTTATTGGGCTTTCAGCCCTTCACTGTGAAAACGGGATAATAACATTCCCTGCCTCTTGGGGATGTGGTGAGGAAAAATACTTCATGAGCCTCCCAAATACTCTGGGACTGCAGCTACGTGAGGGCCTTACATGGGTAGATTATGTTCACTTCATGCCTGAAATAGTGTTTTGAACCCTATGAGATCTCTGTCCCTGATTAGAGAAGTTGAAAATTTGAGCCTGCTCGGTAGCTTCAGAAGAATTGTTCAGGACGTTCATCTGATGATAGTATTTTGAAGTGGAAGATTAATGTTTTGCAAAGTCACATCATGTTTCCTGACTCTTCTTTGAAGTGAAAGCCCATTGTTTCTGAACTAATTTGGCAAGTAAATGTACATTGAGCTTGGCAATTTTTCTTTATGGATAGCTGACAGTATCTGAGAGAAGAGTGAGGAGTTATATTCCTGTGTTAAATAATGAAATAGGCACATCAGTAATAGGCTACCACTTCTTTAAGCAGATTTATTTGAGTGATTTAGATACAAGCCCATAATTCAGTCTGTATGGGCAATTCTCTTGTGCTGGATAGCTCGTTTTCATCTGCATTGATGCAGATGTTTGGCTGCCAAGCAGAGCAGGACTCCAGCTTAATGTCAGTGACAATCTGGAATTTATGATTTTGAAAGTGCCCTGTTTAATTGCCTGTTTCCCCCGGGAGTGGTGTGTCAGCATGTAAAGAGCACTGTAGGACCCCTGCAAAGGGTTATGTTCAGCCACTTCTTTTACAAATACTCCTGGAAGGAGGTACTGGGGAAGAGTGGCTTTGAATTGGTCAAATTTTGAACTGTGGAATTTTTTTGTGTGTTTCTTTTAATAGCAAGGCTTTACTTACAATGATTATGTCTTACTATAGATTTCCATGTGCTTGCACTCTTTTTACAAAGGCTGATAATATGAGGAGGAGACAGTGTGCAATATAGCTACATACTTGTTCTGTAAGCATTTTGAATAATGGATTAAGGAGTAAAAATTAAGGTTTGCAAAATCAGTAATTACAAGCACTCTTGAAGATGACAGGTGTAGAATTTCAGATGATTTGAGTGATGGTGTGAAATCAATAAAATAAAAGTCACTAAAAACAGATGCTAAGTATTCTAGTTTGGAAGGAAAGTCATGTGACACCAGGACAAAATGGGAAATAATTGGCTAAGCAGTACTCTGCAGAAAAGGGATTTTGTGGCTTATGTATATAGTGGATGACAAGTTAAGTATAGATCCAAAATGCATGCAATTGCAGAAGTGGTAATGCTCATTCCAGGATATATTGATGGATGTGTTGTATTTAAGTTATAGGAAGTAATTCTTCAGTTCTGTTTGGTACTGAAGAAGTCTGAAATTGAGTATGGGGCCTGATGCTTGGAGGAAAATTAGGGAAACTGGAAGGAGCCCAGATGAACTCAGAAGGGTTGAGAAACATGACAGAAGTTTGAAAAACTATTTGTTTAGTTGAAAAAAGATAACACTGAGAGAAACCATTTTAGCAGTCTTAGTTATGCAAAGACTTATTTTGTAATAAAGATTTCTTCTGGGAAATCTTCATTTACAAGAATGAGATTTTGGTTAGATTTTAGGATAAACTTTATAATAATACATGGCTTTAGGAAAGATTATGGAGTACTTGTTTTTGTGAAGAGAATGATTCAGAACAGAGAAGACAAGTATCTGTCAGTGGTAGTTGGGAAACTGCTGGAAGGGACTGGAAATTCTCCTGGGCTTTCTTCAGCAGTGTCTTTCCGTAGATTTTACTGCTGTGGAAAGTACATGCTATGTGTTATGGAAAAAAAAAAGGATTTTTGTTGTCTGCTTCAGAGGAGTTTTGTGGTGGCATAGAAGAGATGTGCAGAAACAAGACCTATATACATGCTACCGATAAGGTTCCATGGAGTCAGTGGCTGTGCATCCGTAGCTGTCGTGGCTGTTTCTCAGAAGCAGAAAAGTGTTGCTGTTGCTCTCCTTTAGATTAAGTGCCAAGGAGGCAATTTTGTACCTCCTGCAGATGAACACCTTGCTAACAAAGCATGAGTTTATAAATGTCCAGTTTGGAAGAATTCTGGTTCTTTAAATTATACAAGTGATTGATGCTACATTGCTTGACACCATCTTCTGTCATCAAATAACAACCCATCCCTACCACAAAATTACCTACTGAGACATTAACTTGCAGAGGTGAAGAGCTTTCCCACCTTTTGACTAAAAGGAGGATGTTTCACTGTATTTTATATTGAGGTGGGGGACACAAGGATAAGAGGGTGAGTGTGAGAAAGCTTTGGGGGTAACTGCTATGATTACTTTGCTGGAAAAGGTCCCATTTTACTTCTTGGCTAGCAGAGGAAGAGCTAAACAGAAAATGTTTTCCCCATGGATTCCATGGGTTCCAGTAAGCAAAACCAGAGATTGAGAGTTGTCATCTGCCCAGCCAATATTAGGAGAAGATCTATAGCTCTTGTATAGCAGGCAAAGGCTTTTTTTGGTGAGTCAGTATCTAGCAAAATCCTTACATGAAAATACGTAAATGAGGGTGCTGCTGGTAGCTTGATATTCTTGGATTTCTTAGGTCTGGTGATATTTACTGAGGTTATAAAGCAAAACATGAGCGACTCTTTAATACTTCTGCTGAGAAGGGAGGTTGTTACAGCTTAAGCATGATTTAACTGAGCAAACTGACATTTTAAGAAGCACACTGATGTGTCTTGCATGTTTTGATCACTTTGATGGGGTCCTTCTGCATTATCTGTTGTTGTGACAATCCCAAACTCTGGTATAAAGCATGAAAAGAGCTAAAGCCATTAGAACATAGCTAGAATTTTTTTTTCCTGAAAAAATAGCCTTACCAACAACTCATTTCCTGGATGATCAAGACAGTACATCAAACTGTTTGAGTTTCCACAATAAAGTAAGAGGAAATAGTGAATGCTGTACTGTGGTATTGAGCTGGATCAATGAGCAATTAAAATAAATTTATCCAATTAACTTGTCCCTTTCATCTATTCTCAAGCTGTTTGCAGATCAGCCTTGTCTCTTGTGGATTTGGCTTTGCTGTTTGAGTATAAAACACACTTCGGCATCTAGATCCTCTGCAAATTATGATCACAGTGTTTTTCTGTTCTGTGGATGAAAAACTGATAAATTTTAAAAAGGATACTGTAAACCCAACATGATATCTTCTGGTTTGGTAGTTAGGTAACTAAACATCTTGAAATTCATAGATTTTCAGGATTCTGGAACATGCTCTTAGATATTTTTAAGAACATCCTTGTAGCCTCCAGCAATTTCATGACCCAGAGCTCTCCATGCATTTAGTAGTCCTAAATGAATTTTTCTTCTGTGAATTTGTCCAATACCTTTTGAATCTATGTAACCTTTTAGGCCATTTTATGTGATGTTGCATTGTTATTATATTGGAAGCTAGAATAAACAAGCGTTCCCTGCTCACCTTCTCCATTCCACACCTCCTTACATAGACCCCTATCCTCTTGTCCCTTTCTAGGCTTAAGAGTCTGAATTGATATAACTATTCCTCATATGAAAGGCAGTCTCTGTCTTCTGTCATCCCTTTTGACCTTGTCTGTATGTTGTCTACCATGTCCTTTTAGGGGCAGGGAGCAGCTTGGGAACTGCACACCAACTTCAGGGGTGTGAATCCTATAGATTTATATAATGATATGTTTTTTCTGTTTTGCTCCCTATTTCTTTCATAATAATCCTCGGCATTTGATTTGCATCCCTGACTGCTCCGCTGACATTTTCATAGGTCTGTAGCTCTCCTCTTTGAGTGCTAGTTGCTCAAAACTCATCACTGTCTCTGTAAACTTTAGGATTGTTTCTCTTTTGTGCATCACTTCACATGTATTTATATTGGGCTCTTGGCTGTTTCATCATTCAGTCACCCATGAGGGTTTGGTCTCAAGATACTTGACAGTCACTTGAGCAAATCTCAGTGTCATTTCTTTCCTAGCCCACCTACTGTCTGTGACATGTTGGCTTCTCTGCCTTTACTTGTTATTAGAGCTGGTTATTGGTGTTGGTCCTAGTTCCACTGAAGCTGGGGATGCATTCACAGGGATGTCACTGAAAGAGATGTGTGCCCTACACATGCCATGTTAAATTCCCTTTCCATGTGGTCTCTAACTTGTTGCTTTGATTTAGTAGTTGATAGCATTCATTTTCTTCCTGACAGCATGATTAGAGATGCAGTCATTTTGTTCAGGAAGATAATAATTTTGTTACAAGTTATATAATAAATCATAAAATAAACTGGCATTTTGGGGTATGTCTTATGATTCTTGCAGTTTTACCACCAGACCTTGGGAGATTATACTATCTGAAAAATTTAGTCACTCCATTGAGATAATTTGTCAGTGGCTTGAAAATTGGGCGTGCTAAATTTATGATTCTGGCAAACTGATGATCTCTTTTTTTGGTGCTTTGTCAAAGCCTGGTATGCTCCCCATAAGCCAGTCCAAGCCTTGGCATCTATAAGAGAGTGTGTTTTGGTGATTAACAAGGTGTCATTTTCATCATATATTTATTGCACTGAATCTTGTCAGAACGATTCTGATTGAGCACATTTATTAGATTGTACTTCTTCATGTCGTTGATGCCACTGTGATAGTTTCCTGTGTCTGGTTGNAGAAAGTACCTAAAGAGCAATGTATATATTTGCATAGATTGCTGGAAAAAGTGTCAGATAAAATATTGCTGTGTTTTTGTGTCTTGAATTGCAGCCTTCCACCAGCTGATTAATTCTCTAGGTCAGGTATAGTTGAATGAATTTTTACCTTGGTAAGTCAAAATAAAGATGTGTGAGTGGTTGTTTGGAGAATCCACAAGGTGAAAGGAATATGAAAGTTAATGGCTTTAGGAAATGCAGTGGAGGTGGGAGAGTGCATGTGCTTTCAAAGCCTGGAACCATTCACGCTTGTTTAGGTTGCATCTGTGATGTGATGTGGACGCAGGTTTATTTTTGATAAGAAGAAACCTCCGTTTCCTTTAACAGTAACACAGGAACTTCAGGTAATATCTGTATTCTTATGCATTAGATGTGAGTTGCATTAACATTATCACTCACTAAATCTTGCTGTTAATAAATACTGTAAACCTGCAGAATGCCTTCCTATGATTTAAAAATACTTGAAGGGAGATTGTTGAGAAGCACAGCAGGCATCCTGGTGACTGATGTTCTTTGAAAGTCGCCAGAAGCAGGAGTAGTTTTTGCTCCATATAATCCCAGACCAAAAAAGCTAATGGTGCAGTGCCTGTTTCTGGGTTTGCACCAATGTGCTTTGGGAGCAGCACAGTGTCACTCTACAGAGACACCTGAAGCCAGAATCCTCCTGGCTTCAAATGAAAGATTCATTTCCTCCTTTGAGCATTAGTGCCCCATATTGTGCTTTATCTGCCAGGACATTGATATGTAAGCACGTGAGCCTGCTTCTTTCTGAGTTAGTAGGATAGTATTGTAGTGGGTAAGAAACCACAATGAAATGAGGCTACAGAAAGGAAAGAGAGTATGTTACTAGTGGCCAGGGGATGTTCACGTTGATTATTTTAAATTAAATTTAGTTTTATTTTATTTTTGCTGTAGACAGGAGTTGGAGCTGCTAAAAATTACTGTTAATTTTCTCCTGCAACGAAGTGTCTTACAATTTGTTTTAAATACTTTCCAAAGAATCTTTTCTGACATACAATCTACTGCACCTATTAATATAAATAAAAATAATTTAAAAATTCTAGTTAATGTCTGCATTTTTTCTGCAATACCTTGATCAAGCTTTTTGCTAGGCAGATTTTCTTGCCATTTTTCAGTGCATCTGATAAATGTGTTGCACGTGTTTTTGTCTTTCTGGATCTCCAGTCACTTTCAAACTGCACATTTATTTAGCAATTAAACAATGTCACAACATCCATTTGTTAATCAGGGTATGAGAAACCTGGCAGCCATTTCCTGAGTCCTTATTAACGAAGAACTGAGAAACATGGAGTGTGTGAAAGGATGTTGTTTTCTCTGGCATCTTAGAGCACATCCGTACTATAAGGGCTTTATAACAAAGGTCTCCTAGAAGAGCCATCTAGCATAAGATGCAGATTAAAATGCAGCAAGAGCTTTTTGCCAGTGTAGCTAGCTGACCTTTCCACTAACAGAGGATACATGGAGTCCATACAGAAGGCACCTGGACCTGTTGGCTTACAGGAGGGGTGAGAAAGTCAGCATGGAGGAAAGATCTTAACCCCCTCATTTCCCCTTGCTGTGCAAACAACCGTTTCCAGTGTGTGCCTTAGCACAGGGTTGGGATGTGACCTCTGATGCATGAGGCACAGATGTGACTCTAATTTATTTAAAGCTTTCTGCTATGCGTATGAATGCTGGTGGAAACGTTGGCTCAAACCAGACTTCTGCATGGTGAGAGGTTGCAGGAGCATATGTCTCAGAGAGGGCATGTGTCGTAGAATCGTAGAATTGTAGAGTGGTTTGTATTGGAAGGGACCATAAAGATTATCTAGTTCCAACCCCCCTGCCATGGGCAGGGACACCTTCCACTAGACCAGGTTGCCCCAAGCCCCATCCAACCTGGTCTTGAACATTTCCAGGGAGGGACATCCAAAACTTTTCTGGGCAACCTGTTCCAGTGCCTCACCACCCTGACAGTAAAGAATTTCATCTTTGTATCTGATATAAATTTACCCTCTTTCAGTTTAAATATATTAGTCCTCATCCTATCACTACACTCCCTGATGAAGAGTCCCTCCCCGTCTTTTCTGTAGGTCCCCTTTAAGTACTGAAAGGTCTCCCCAGAGCCTTCTTTTCTCTAGGCTTAACAACCCCAACTCTCTCATTCTGTCCTCATAGGGGAGGTGCTCCTGCCCTCCTTCATGGCCCTCCTCTAGACCAACTTGAGCAGGTCCACATCTTTCTTTTCCTAGTTGATTACACCTGCTATAATCAAATTCAGACAGTTCTCCCAGTTATTTTGTGCTGTCCCTTCTGTGGCAGCCCTTCCCTTTCAAGTCTCAATATAATCCTAGGAACTGGTGCTTATTACTATTTCTGAAGCCAAAGGTTTCCTTTGAAGAGACTTCTCTTTAAGAGTTGTGAAGACCAGTGCAATCTTCAAATCTTTCTCATGCAATCAGCACCTTGCCAAGGACCTCCTGCCTGTTCTTCTGAGGAAAGGCTTTGTGCCCTCCATCAGCCTTCTGTCCTGCATCAGACTCTGCAGCACGTGGCCCAGCTGTGTCCCCTCTCCACTGTGTGGAGGGATTCAGCTGGGTGTTGGGTTCCTGGGGCTGGTAACACTGAACTTAGGAAAAGAGTAAGAATTATTTGAGGGGCATTTCAGGAGACAACGTTTACCACATAGGCAGCTTGAGGGGGAGTGATTTACATGATCAAGACTCGTGTGGGACTGAGGTAAATAAGAGTTTTAGGTACACAACAAATACTGTCTTGGTATGTGTACTCGTGGTATGTTACTCAGCTATTAGATGCTTATGTAGCATTTCAGATAATGACTGTTCCTTACTAAACAGCAGAGACCAGCAAGACCTTGAACTGGGTAGGTGTGAGTGTTTCCATAGGATTCACACTTGTTGCCTATGGAAGAGGCTCCCTGTTTGAGTAAGGGTTGTGGCTGTACCTATCAGGACAGACTTTGTGTGTAGTTTTAAAAGTGCAGCTACATCTATTTATTCATTCAGCTTTGCAAAACTGTCACGGAAATTTATCAGCTCAGCCACAAAGACTAATCTTCCAGCTTTAGCAGGATGGAAATACTAATGACATTTTATTCATCCATCAAAAATAATTACTCATCCCAGCTGAGTGGGCAAGTAGAATTTGCAAGACTCAATTAAATACCTACATTTAGGAGAGTTTATATGATGTTCTTGTAGTAAAGCACTTTGATTCTTACCAGAGCTGTATAAATTAACCACTTCAGTGCTTCCCAAGGAACCTCCTATGGGTCAGAACTCAGATTCATTGGCACCTTTTGCGCTCTTGAGTGGCTTACACTGAGAAGCAGGTAATAGAAAATGTCTACAGAAGCAAAGTAATTGCCACCAAATGCACTAGTGGTAAATACATAATACTAAATGATACATAATAATAAGTGAAATGACACTGTATAAGAAGGCCTGGTATTTTCTCAAATCTTTCTATGAGATTTTAGCACTTAGTCTATTAGGAGCCACTCATAGAACTGAGACTCACTGAAGCAAAGCCCAGCAATGAGGACTGGTGTGGAGAGATACTTGTGAAGAGATTAATTTCATGGAGAAGCTGAGCTGCTCACATCTTGCTGCTGTGCCTCCAGTGTGCATGTACTAATCATCCCTGCTGTCCTCCAGAGGCCAGCCTTGGGGAAAATGGTGATGGTCCCTCTGCTTTCTTCTCTCCCTTGGGTAGAATAGAAGAGGACTCTCTATGCTGTTCTGAGCGCTGCAGTGAGACGACGCAGCTGGATTTTAGAGCACCTCTTACCTTAACAGTGTAATCTTGCCATCATCAGGGTTGTGATGAGAGAAGTCCTTGAATTACAAAGAGCCAGTATTTCTAATGAATAAAACACAAGTTTATCCATGTGCCATGAGTCTTCCCTGTAGCCACTGTGATCAGCTAGTGATGAACCTGAGGAACAGGGTACCAGTGGTCATCACCTGCAGGGACACTGCATCAAACATATTTGTGCCTTCCTTTTTGAGGGAGAAAGATTCCTTGAGCTCTTTCCTAGGCCCTTCCATATACCTTATCAACGAAAAGATTTCTTCAAGTAGCTGATTTTCACTGCTGCAAAGGCAAATGATCTCCAGACAGGTAGTTCTGGGTCTTAATTTCTGACAAAGAGGAGATTAGTTCAGGATTTATGTAATGAAGTCCTGGATGTAGGATAAATTGAATAGCTCCATTTGTTCTGACATAAATCACAAAGCACCCGCAGTCTGAGTGACTGTCCCTTAAATGTCACAGGGACACGGGTCATTGTGGAAATATTACAGGTTTGAGTCACACACTTAAATAGAAACATGAAAATCGGAAATCAAAGAGGGCTGTCAACTCATCAAGCTTATCACCTCACTTGTACTGATTGTGCCCTAGGACCCATCTGGAGCCGTGTCTGTTGGCTAGACTGACACTCCTCCATCAAATCAACTCCATGCAAATCCTAAAAGAAACCAACTAAATATAAATGTGAAAGGCTCTGATGACCTAAATGCATTAAAAAATACACTTTTTAAAGTATCCTGGCTAGGGCTTTGAATGGAATATTTCTGAATAGTATTAAGGAAATAAAATGACTATTAAAAAAAAGACCATGACAGGAAGATTTCAGTGTGTGTTCTGACGTATTTTATAGCCAATACTGGGACAGTACTCAAAAAAAAGGGCAAATAATACAACATTTTCTTATTAAAGACCAAAAAACTTCTATCGATATTAAAACCTATAGACCACCCACCAGTTAATTAAGCCTCCAGTAACATAATGACCATCCAGCAGCATTAAGTGGTACAAATTAGGTAACAAATTTGCTCAGCCAGCCAGTGGCATTAAAAAACCATACATACATAACCTCAGCTAGTCAATAAATCAAAGCTACACAAAATCATTACTCTCTTGCTTGTCTTTTCTGAGATTTCTGCTTCCTTTCCCACAATTGTGCACATTATAGGCTTTTCCAGGGTGTCTGTTGGAAGGGCATCCAGTTGAGATGGACAAGGAGAGGGAACAAGCTCCAAGCCTTGCAGGAACGTTCTGCTCAGGACTCCATCCTGCAAGAAGGGGCTTACAGCTCAAGTGGCTCTCTGTTGTGCAAATGAATAGAGATATTCTTGGAGGCTAGGCGACTACTAGCTAAATCTGTTATAAGTAGATTAGTCCCTGTGCTCAATTTCAGCACTTTTACAGACACTTGGTCAATGCACTCTGTTTCTCCATGCCTTGATTTCCACCCTTTAAACAGTAAATAATATTGGTTCCTCCCATTACAGAAAAAATAAATACGTTGCAAATGGTGAGACAGCCAAATACCAGAGAACTGTAGCTAAACAACTGCCTTAAAGTATAGGACATGCTAGATCATGACCTGTGTGTTACAGTCAACCCAAAGGGCTGTCCACAGGGACCCTCAGCTCACCTGTCATGCTCTCTGTGAAATGCTCGATGTTTATTGCATCGCTCATGAGCAGGTACAAGGTGTGGATCACATTGAGCTCATCTTACAGTTGCATAGTTTTCTATGTCTTAAAGTCTGGAAGTTACCTTGTGTTGTCACAGGTTATATCATGTAAACCTCTCTTGCCTGAGCATGGTTGGGTCATCCCATCAGACTGGGTTGTGAAGTTCCCACCATGGAAAATTATGTTACTGGTCAGAGAGCAACTGGGAGACAATCTGTGAACTGGAGGATTGTCCTTGCCACCAGTTTTTTCATTCTCCTTAAACCGGATATTTATTCCTAAGCCTTCCCTTGAGCAGATGACACTGGAGATTGTATGTCAACAGGGCAACAATGTACTAGAATTTTCTCAGGGAAAAAAATGTTTAAAAATTTCCAAATAGTTGTGTTGAAACTCTGAAATAAAATTCTACAGCTTCTACTGTTTTCTACATGACTCTAAGATGGTAGGAAATACAAAGAGCTCAGTTTTAAAGGTTACATCTAAAGAATGAAGGAGATAAAAAAAATAGACATGATAGAGATGCAGGTAGGAGCCAAGTCAGTGGGCAAGAAGAAGGATGAAAAAGCTGTGAAAAACAGGTAGAAAATTATCTATCTGTAGCAGGCAGGAAAACTAACATGAAGCATAGAAATATTTAGAGATAAACTCTTTTTGATTGATCCATATTATTCATGCTTTCCAAAAATGTGCTGGGAAAAAGGAGAGTCCCCTCCTTGTGAAATTCACTATTCAAGGGGGGAAATACAGGACTGAAGAAAAGTGCTTACTGTATATGCTCTTGTGTTTCCTGTATTCTAGTATCGAAATTAGTGTAAAATTATTTCTCCCTCTTGCAATTATCAGTGTCTTTTGATTTAAAGAAATGTGACATTTCACGAAGAAGATTCCAAATGCAAAATCAGGTACCTGTAGAACCTAAGACTTCAGAAAGCCAGAATTTATGATTCTTACAAACTCTGTATAGCAGTTCTTTCAAATTAGACAAAATGTAACAGTTCAAGATTTCCAGTTTATCAGGTCAACCAAAAAGTGCATCACTCACCCAAGCTCCATCCAGCTCAGCTGGATTTGAGTCTCTGGCAAATCTATTTAGACAGTGGTGGTATGTGAACAAAATCCCAGCTGATCAGGTTTGCAGCACAGACCCAAAATGAGTTTGTCACTCTTTTAAATTCCTACATACACTGGTGGAAAATTGCTGGAAAATGAAATGAAGAAATGGCAGAAGCAGTTTAGTTTCCTGTCAGCTACGAGCTGCAGACAGCCTTACACAAATATGATACACCAGCAAGCTCGTGTCAGTGTAATCTGAGTAGGCACGCTGCCATAAAAAAGAAGGTGCTCAGATATTAATGGTCTATGGCTGCAGTTCTGTTCATGGGTATCTCTGGTGGCTTTCCTACCCTTTGCTTCTCAGGTTGGTTGAGCTCAAGCTGCTCATCCTGCAGCTGATCACGTACATATGAAACCAGTGGGAATCTGCCAGGCTCCTGGCGATTGATACAGTTGCAATGCTGGAGATCCCAAGTTTCTCATGTTACACGGTAGCTAGTAAGTCTAATTTTGTTTAGATAAGGGTCCAGCACATTGTGGCACTGACTTCTCCTGAGCCTTAGGACACGGTCTAAGTTCTGTTAATGGACTAAAAAAACCCAAGAGATTGGCTGAGAGACCTGGGTCTGATTAGTCTGGAGAAGAGAAGACTGAGAGAGGATCTTATCAATGCGTATAAAAATCTAAAGGGCAGGTGTCAAGAGGATGGGGCCAGTCTCTTTTCAGTAGTGCCCACTGATAGGACAAGTGGCAATGGGCACAAACTGAAACACAGGAAATTCCTTCTAAACAGAAGGAAAAACTTCTTTCCTTTGAGGGTGACAGAGCCCTGGAACAGGCTGCCTTTCTAAACCCACCTGGATGTGATCCTATGCAACCTGATCTGGGCAAACCTGCTTTGACAGGTGGGTTGGACTAGATGATCTCCAGAGGTCCCTTCCAACCCCTACCAGCCTGTGAAATCAGTGAGTTGTTTACTCTGCTTATTGTAGAGTTAGATGGTGCTGTTCATTTTCAAAGTAGTTCCAGGAACCTCATCTTGAGACACACTTTATATGTATAATACTGTGCATATGGTGAGTTATTTGGAATAGCTTCTCTTGAACAGCCATTTCTGGATTAATTTCTGTTTTAAAGAAGCCCTTGTTACTTGATAGATTTCATTCTGCCAAGCCCATGTCTGCCTTTCTTCTAGCCTCCTTCTAGAAACCAGTTATAATTGGAGAGGTTGCAAAGGACGTGGAGTCCAATGGACTAGCTTTTCAAATACTCAGTTTTAATACTATGCTGGGCTCCAGCTGCTGTCTCTCAGACCTCTGCTCAGGTCTTGGGTACTGGAGAAAAACAGGGGAGCAAAAAGTGTGTGGTATTTGTGCATCAGAGGATTTCTCCTAAGAAGTGCTGAGTATTTTATTATTTATTATTTAATTCCAGGGGTTATATCGAGAGTCATTGATGCAAAATCTCTCAAATAAACAGGCCCTTAATAAATAGGAGCAACTCCAGTGTGACACACAAACTGGAACGGTGTGTGGGGTCACGCCTCTCATATGTCAGCGAGTGACTTACATAAGGAAACCCCTGTGATTACAAACAGGTGTCACATCACTTTTTCTATTAAAGTGATCAAATGGGTTGAAATCCCCAGAGATGCTGTTATTGAGGTTCATGCTCAGGGCTGCATAGCCCAATTGCCTGCAATCTCAGGGGAGGGGAAGCTTTGCACAGGAAATGAACTCTAGTTGGCTGAATTTCTTTAATAATTGCCTCAAAGTCTATAATGTGTGCACCATGTCAAATAACGACAGGTCCCCCTCTCTTTTTTTTTAACCTGTTACCTAGGACTGCTTGGCTTTAAAATCAAACTCACTTATTTACTCCTTGAACTGTTTATTCCTTTACTGCTTTCAGGGATTTATCACTGGGCAGAGAAAAACCTATAGGTATATATACCTATAGTATAGGCATACTATTCCTGTATAAGGAATAGTAATCTTAAAAATATAGTGATATGTGAATTGGTCAAGCAAGGTAAAGAGCACTGAAGTCAGACCGTGTGTTACTGATAAGTGAAATAAACCAATTTTTGGTGCTCACAGGTTTTACAAACTGTTCCTTTGAGCCATTTTCTGGTTCAACTTTCATTTTGCATAGGGTAAGGGTGTTTATTGAAAACAAAGCATTTCATTTCATAGTGATGAATTTTCAGTCAGTGATTTCATCCTGTGAAACCAGTGAATTGTTTGTAACTTTTGGGAATCCTCTTTTACCTCTTTGTGC
>VYZX01029350.1:71762-123436 GCA_013401335.1 Brachypteracias leptosomus | reverse complement strand
ATTGTATTATTATAGAACATAAAAGTCCCAGTAAATTGCACGTCTTTTGGCTAAATGCAGATGTTTCCAGAACATGAAAATCTTGGCTTTGAGAACCATTAGTTCATGGCCATGCTAACTTAGCAAAGCAGTCAAAGTCATTGTTTACCTATCTATATTCCCAAATTACAGCCTCTAAATTCCCTTCAACTAAAAAAAATGTTATTTTAAAAATTCTTTAGCAAAAACCCAATTGGGCTTGGTTCTGTACAAACAGACAGAACAGACAGATGGTCCCTACCCTGGAGAGGTGGACTCTGGGATCTTGCATTTCTCCTGGTGACTTACGTTTTCTCTGATTTGGACATAAGCACTGGCAGGCCAGAAGACCTTGTTAGCTCCTCCTTTCCCCAGCTTCTTTCAGCTGCATGCAACATTCAGCAGAGATTTGGACTTTTGATTTTTTCCTGTTCTTTCACAACCAGCTATCACTTTATAAACTGTCTCAGAATCTGAGTGGTGCTGAGTCAATGCAATCCTTCCTTGTTATTGCATCCCCTAAAAGCTCTATCAGTCTGATAATTGTCCTCTGCATTACTTCTCACCTGCAAGCAAACTGTCCTTCTGGATGGAGGTAGAAACATTCAGTATGTAATCAACTATGGAAAATTACTCTTTGATGTCAAGTAAATTGTAAGATTTACAATCGTACTGCTTCCTATTAATGAAACACTGATACAATATTAGCAGAATTGCAAATCTTTGTTAATAAATTAAGCATTATTTGTCTCCAAAGAGAATGAACGATTGTTTGTACAGGCTGGAAACATAGAAAGGAAGCAACTTGTATTTTGTTGTTGAGAAGGAACTTACTCTCTTTCCTTCCCTTTCCCATCAGTTTTGCTTGATGTGGCCATAAAGTTTTATGCCTTTTCAAAACTTCCCACAGCATTTTTGTTCCACTGTTCTGGTCTTTCCTTTGCCGTCCTCTGCCATACCTCTCTAGAGGTAAGAAAAGAAAGATGGGTCTGTGTCTTTTCTTTTTTTTTAGATTTACTGGAAAAGAAGGAAGGAGAGGAAAAAGGGAAGACAGAAGGGAAGATTAGGGAAGAGAGTGGGAAAAAAGAAAACTTTCTATTCCACTATAATTTTTCTACATATTTGCTAAGATTTTAATTTCTCTGTGAAAAATTAACACAGAAACTATTAAAAAAAAACCAAACAAAAACTAGTTATAATGAAAATGTTTTAGTGGATTTTTTTCCTGAGCTCGGTTATGGTTTTTTTTCCTTTAATTTTTCTTTTTTTCTCTTGAAGTGTTCCAAGATTAGTCTAATATGTCTCTTTTCAGCAGGCACCGTGAGTCCTAGTTTCCTACTCACTCTTATTGGGCTGCAGAGAACCAAACTGCAGTAGGTACTTTCCATACTCATGCATGTGTGTCTGAATTAAATGCAGATTGACGTTTCGCTGGGACAGAGGCTGCATCATTTGCCCTGTGTGTTCGTACCACACCCAACACAGTGGGATTCATTAAAGCCAGCATTGTGCCTGTCAGGCTTCCTGTTTTATCAGCTTGTTGCTCTTCTGAACTTGTGTATCTCCTCTATCTTTCACTATTTTCTTCCTGTTTCTCCAACACTGCCCAGTTTTCTGAGTGCTTAGTCTTCCTCTGTGCCTGCTGCACTCTTGTGCTCTCCTTATATCTACTGCCTCTTTTGGTTCATCCATCCCAGGAAGCCAAATTCCTTCCCTGCTTCACCTTCCCATCTTCTCTTCCAGCCTTTCCAAGTCACAGATCTCTCTGCACTGTGGGGGCTTCCCTAGGGAGCACCATGATGCATGGTCATGGTGCTCAAGTCACCAGCACTTGTATACACCAATAATTAAATGGTTAGTAAAATAATGCAGTGTTAAGTGTAAAGGATGTCAGATTAAAGGTTATGCAATGAATTCAATTAAACTGGCAGTAGAGAGCTGGGGAGGCAGAGGCTCAATTTCTTATCCCAACTGGCAGTTATTTTAACTACCTAGCTATCATTAAAGAGGAAAAAAAATCTAAACCCTAGAAACATCCCCAACTGCCAGTGCAAATATTCTCATGAAAGTACAATAAAATCCTTAGCACGTAGATAGGACTTACACCTTCTAAGCAATCTACTTGACAGTTCTTAATCCTGTTGACTTAAGGCATTCTCTGAATATGCTTTTTACATTTCTGTAAGAATGTCTGAAAAGTGGGACAGAAGATTTTCCGTCAAAAATGATACATAAGCATCAAATCTGTTTTGCAGCTTGCAGGTGTAGATTGTCTTGGAAGTAAACAGAATTTTTGAAGGTAAGAGGAAACACCTTAGATCCAATTACATATAAGAGAAGTAACCTCAAAATCACCTGGTTTTGTAAGTTCCAAACAGTATGTCAACTTTTGATGTCTCTGTGCTGTAGCAGACCACATGATTCAGCATGAATATAATGGCATTTATAGAGGTTAAGGTCAGAAAGGATCATACCATCTGAATTCCTGCATTTAGGGGTCATTACACTTTCCCCTGCCATCCCTATGTTCACCCCAGTGACTTTCAGTAGGCTAAAGACAGGGCTTTTAAGGAGAGCAAAACCATGGAAGAAAAATACACATGGATCCCACCCCTAGTGTTGGATCCCACCCCTAGTGTTGGATCCCACCCCTAGTGTCCCACCACGATCTGGTAACAATCACTAATAACCAGGCACAGATTTCCTGGAGAAGCTGTGGGATTTGTAACCTTGTTTCCACCCCCCTGTACCCACATGTGGCTCTGGGCATTTGCTCTGTCCATGTCAGGTGTCATATTTAGGGAGCTACAGGGAAGCTATGGCTCTGGGAACAGCTTCCCAATCACATCAGGGTTAAGGAGATGGAGAGAGCTAAAGCTTTTCCCTATTTGAAGCTCTGAACCATGAAGACCTGCCTTCATCAACCATAGAGTCATTTCCACCTCTGATATTTCAGATCATTAATTACTTCTGCCCTCACTAGTGAGTCTGGCCACCTCCTCCTGCCTGTTCCTCTTTAGGAGTATACTATTATTCAAAAACACTTTGCTCCCCACCCCAGAAGACGTGCAGCAGCACAAGTGACATTGCCAGGAGATCAAGGACAGCATCGTATAGTAACACAACAACTCCCTGTTCACAGAGGAGAAATGAATGAATGTACAGTTCTTGCAGTAATTTCAATGTTATTTTATAGCTCCTAGAAGTGTGCCAGGCATTTTCCAGGTGTGAAATACTTGGTCTTCACTGTCAGTGGCCTCCCATGTAGGCCTAACTAAACATCATTGCAGAGCATATTTTAGCAGATCAGAGAACATTTCCTTGTGGTTGAAGACTAGGGAATCAGCTTGTCCTAGTTGTGTCAGCGCTGCTGGTCCTCAGCCTGGTCCCCAGGCAGTCTGCCTGCCCATAGTCATCTTGAAGGCCAAACAGGGCTTTTGAAATCACCATTTATCAGTGCCCAGGTTGGAAGGAAGTTGTTATTTTAGTTGCTTACTCTAAGGAGCTACCACCTCGATTGAACCTGTAGGGAAAAATAATCTCCTATTAAGCATTGTGTTTGTGTTTACTATCTTTTAATTCAGTTGGTTTTAAGCTGGTGGACCCTTGGCTTTATACTATTCTCATATGAATTGGGTTTTCTTTGTGGAAAAAGTACCAACATCACTAACAATATTATTTTTAAGGTATTTTACATATCTGAGAGGTTCATTAAAAATCACACAAAGCCAATAAATTTCACATACCATCTGGAACTGGGCAATGACTTCTCTCAATTATGTTAGGTATATAATTAAACTGAATGGAAATAGTAGTTTTATAAAATATTTTGGTGAGAGCTCTGGCAGGTTGCCAAGCATAAAAATTTCTGAGAAAATCTAAGTTATTTATCATACTTTCATCTGCTTTCGAGTGATGCTTTTCTTCTTGATGGGCTTGTTAGGATATAGAAAAGTTCTACTCTCAAAGTGATGGCTACATTCTGATTTTTTTTTTTTTTTTAACTCCTGTAGCATCTTCCTTCTTTTCAAAGTGGTAACTCCGAAACAAACCCAAAAGTGAGCTATACTCTTTGTACTGATGGAGGTGGAGTATGTTTTTGTGACATTCCTTTGTACAGATACTGATTTATGAGATACCAAAATCTTCCATATTCCTAATGCAATAGAATAATGCAGAACACACTGAAGTTAATCTGAACCCTACTAATGGTGTGAGTTTGCTGCCTGCTTCCACCCAGGTGGTACCTTCTCATCCTGGAAGTCCCACAGACTAAATAAGGCACTGCTCAGGAGAATCAAATAATGCACAGGCAGCAGCCATTGCAGTAGGACTGTAAATATAAATCAGTCCATTAGCTGGGAGATTTACATTTTCTTTCAGTTTTTCCAGAAGTTTACTTTGCCTCCCTGTGTTACTAGAAAAAGGAGATGTGTCTTTCCATTCGTTAGCGTATTTGATCTCAACACCTTGATTAAGCCAACAAATGAAGGCACAGAATCCCATGTTCTGTGGCAAGACAAGAACGAGTGGCTTTTAAAATAACCTCTGTTTCTGAGGCCTAATGGGAGATACTGAAGGTCAGTTTTTTCAGAAGTAACAAGCTCAATTAAAGCAGCAGGCTACCCAGTAAATGATGCCTGTTTTTCAAAAACATAGGCACTGACTATGCTGTTTCTTTCAGGAGTCTCTAATGACTGCATATGCTACTGTAAAGGATAAGCTTCAGGACACTGGAGCTTATGCGACCATGTAAAATTGAAAGTAATGTAGTGACATTTCTAAGGCATATCTTCTGACAAAGCAGAGAGACAGAGCAGCAGTGTAATTTCAACCAGATAAAATGTGTTTTATCTGCATTAGTTTCAAAACAACTGCATCTAACTGGAGCATTACTTAGAGAATCTAGTTAAAACAATAAAACTCAGAATAAACTCATTCTGTGAGTAGCAACTATTCCTGACAGTTATTCAATAGGTCTTTTGACAAATGTGTCTTTTTTTAAGGTGCACAATCAGTGAGTTTTTATTCTATGAATTTTTCTTTACCATTGAGATTACCATATTTCCTCTTTCTTGATGTAGAGCAGTATTTATAGAAACACAAATCTTTAAGAAAGCTCAGTTCTCTTCTCTAGTTGCTGGTCAAACATAGCAAGGAGTTTTATTTTGTCTGCTCTTCTATAAGGATTAAGAAAGAGCAGCAGTTTCCACAGTTAGGGGTCACTGACAAACCACACCTCTCTAACAGATCCCTATCAACAGCCTTTATTCTGACAGGTTCAGAGATGTTACAGTGGACCATGTAACATTACCTGCCAGACCACTTGCATGTTTCAGGTGATAGTTTGAGAGTCCCTTACATAGTGCTTTATGTAATAAATAATAATTCTGCAACTCATAAAAGAAAATATAGCTGATGATACACAAAAGGAAAGCAGTACAACTCACTATACAAATACAAAACGGATGCAACACAAAATAATACTATGACACACCTTTTTGGTGCCTTGGTCAGTGAATCCTGTCATTGACCTCCCCTGGAATTGGCTTGTGCTTTATAGAGAAGCCAAACTGAAAACTTGAGGGCAGAAGTTTTGGGTTTGCTCCACCCGGTAGAGAACATTTGGCTACATCTCCAAGAGTGCTGAAAAAGGGTTGGGTTTTGTTTTGTTTTGGTTTGGTTTATTTTCTCATTAAATAGCAAAGAGATGACTTTTATCCTAGTACACCAGGAATGTCATAGGATATTTAAACAGTGTAAGTGAATAGAAAAGGCCACCTTCAGGAAGACAAGCCCTTCACAGGAGACAGCTGGAGCTCTGCTCGTACCTTCAGCTTTGTTGGATGCCACTATGGCCTGTGTTTAGGCAACTGAAACAAACCCTATGGATGGGATCTAAACTGTAGGCATCTAAACATGAGCCAGCCCACTAAGATCCCATGATAGTGGAGACTGTTGAGTACATTAGTGGAGTCAAAAGAATTTAGATTGCCCTAAGACAGAAATCTATGTCTTATCAGTTGAACTGTGCCCAAAACTCCATTAGCTGCAATGACTGGATCTCCATGGTTTGTAGTGGGAACTCAGAGACGTGGGTTGGGTGACCATATTCAGGCATCAGTCTTCAAGCCCAGTCCCACCCTAAGTGCTGTGTAATGCTCTCTGCCTTTTTAGGTTTTAGTATTGCATGAGAATCTATGTATGAAGTTCATCATAGCTTCATGGAGGTTGTCATAGTGGAAGTGGCAAGTTTTAACACAAAATAAATAGGGCATTTGGTCCAAAAAATACCTGGCAGCGATTTAGGTGCTATATGATAATTACACTTGTCCTTTTCATGTAAAAATCATCAAAAGGGAAACAGTTAATGAAGTGAATGTCCTAGTTCAGCATTTATTTAAAGTTCATGGTTGAGAATCTGTTGAGAAGACCAGAACAGATACTGCTCTTCCCTCCGCTCCCTGTTGTTTCACAGCCATCTATATGTTGAGGAGGAATTCAGTGCTTTTGCTTAGCTCTCACATTTGAGGTTTTCTTCACAGCCCTTGCGGCTAGAAACAGCACTTCCAAATGAACGAGGCAATGCTATTTCATGTTAATGAAATGAATGTGACAGCAACCTGAAAACGTCGCTAATCACAACTCTGCCTGGGGCCATGGGACAGAAAGGCATTATTCCTGCCCTGTTTGCTGGAGTATTAAATACTGATTAGACTCCAGTGAAAGTAACAGGTATAACAGAGGAAATGAGCTATCCCTGTTTCAAGCAGTGCTTCCTTTTGTCACAGTGGGTAGTTTAACCTGTTTTGGATCTATTTTTCTAGCTCTAAAAATGTCTGCAGATAATTGAGAATTACTGACTCCACAGCACGACTCGACACTTTTGGATCTCAGCCTCTGTCACTCACAGTTCTGCTCCTCCTCAGAAACCCTGTTTCTTCATCGTTTTTTTCTCCCTTTTACAAGCAAACAGGCACTGCCATCCCACTGCTCAGTGCACTGCATCATTACAGCTGCCTCTCAGACTTTTCATTGTGAGGCTTGGAGGGCTTTTGGAGAGAGGGGAGACTTCTGCTCATCCTTAAATTGCCGTGGTAAGTGGCAACTGGTTTCTGCTGTGCCCTAAACTGTCCACTGCCTGTCTCACGAGCTCAGTTCAGCCTGAAGAGTAAGTGAATGAGGAGCTCAAATGTAGTGCAAGATGCTTTTCAAGACATGCTTAATTAAAAAGTGTAAAACCAGGAAAGAATGAACCTTTCTGTCTTTCTCAGATCCTTTATAAGAGCACAGATTTTAAGTTTAACCTCATTGAACTGCAGTCCTCTCTCTCATTTTTACTGACACTTTTAGGCAATCCATTAAGACTACATCTAGTGACAATTAAGGAAAGTTCAGTAGGAACAAATTGTGCTCTGGGCTTCTCAACAGTTACCAATAATGAGGTTAGAATGAAAGAACTGCTCAAAATACAGAATGTGTATTTACATAGGGTACAAAGAAAGGATGCAGTGAAGATGAAGGTTAAAGTTGCAGGAGACATGTTCTCTGCAGCTATCCTTGGGAAGTCGCTTCATTCCATGTCACTTTGTTCTCTAGTCCTCTGTATGGATTTTTATTTTTTTTTAATGGTAGCACATGATGGCAAGGAGTGCCTCCTGGTAGATGTTTACATGACAACTAGTCCACAGGCTCCAATTTCTGAAAGGGCTGTGGGTAAAATTATAAGGATCATTAATTATCTCTTCTGTAATAATTGCAGTTTTTTGGGGTGAGCAGCTTCTTTGCAGAACTATCAGTTTGCTAAATAATAGCACCTTTGCACATTAAAAAATTTAAAGAACAAGAAAAGTTTCTGCCCTGGAGCTTCTGAAGGATACAGTAGCTAATGCAAGACCCTACTAAATCTGTATCGTTATTTCTACTTTTTTAGGCATTGTTGACTCAAGTGAAAATATAACAATGTGTCCTGAACTCAGTTCAGTTTAAAGTCAACAGCTTTTCCTATGATACTCATGGGAATACCAAGCTCCCTCATTCCAAATTCACTTCAACCCTGCAATGAAGTGAACAGTGGGTCTAGGGAGATGTAAGGATTTCAAGGACTCTGAGGTGATGTTGAACACTTTTTCAGTATTTCCCACTCAGGGAACTTGAAATCTAATGGCCAAAATGCTTACGTGAGTTTAAGCATCACTGTGAGTATCAAAGACTTCTCATTTGCATGTGATCATAATGAAAAATAATTTGATTTTATACTTTCTAGGTTCTTTGTTGTTCAGCTGTTTGGTCTGCTTTCAGGGCTGTGATTGTTCTCTTCAGGCTTTGAGTACTGAAGTCAGTGAGGGACCAAACTGTTTCTAATTGTCCTTAAAATGCAGCAAAATGAGGTTTTGCGATGTCATGTTGGCACATTCCTTCCCCTGGCATCTATTGTTTCTTTTGAAAGGGGTAATAAAGCAAAATATTCAGTTTAAATACATTTAAACCGGTGGGATTGTTTTGTTTGAATGTGAGGTAGGCAGGTGAATTTATAAAGCCTCTTAGGTAGTTTTGAAGGCAGGAAACAAATGTAAGTGGTTTTATATCACAGTACCATGTGGCATTTGTGTAAATGGCTGTTTGAATTGCTAGGTGCTTGGGAATTCTAGAAATGCACTTTTGAGGTACAGAAGCTATTTTTATACCTTGTTAGATAATTTCTGAAACCATCCTGAAGTGGTAAATCCCTTGTTTTAAGCAGGGGGTGGTTGTGGGATCCTGTTAGAGAGAGTATGTTGGGGAGAAGTTAAAGTGAGTCTTGCCATCCAGGGACTGGGGAGCCAATGGGGCTAGCAAGGACAGCAGTGCTGGTCCAGGGGTGGTAGCCGGCTCCTGCCAGCATGCCAGGTCTCCAGACATGCCTGTAGGATGAGATAGGCCCACAGTTATGCCAGAATTCAAATCAGTAGATCAAGACCAGCAGGGCACATGGTCAGACTCAGATGTAGCTACAGTATTGTCCAGGCAAGGAGCCAGAGTGAGGGCTGGAGCAAAGGCAACTCCTGAGTGAAGGGGTCAGCCACCAGCAGGACCTCTCCCAGCCCATCTCACACAGCTTCTTTCCCAGCAGCCTGCTCCCAGGTTGCAGCTACACCACATCCGAGGTGGCCTGGAGCACCGACAGCCAAACCTTCAGAGAGAATAAGGTTTTGCAGAGATTGTCAGTGCACCCGGCGTCTGGACCTGTTGACCTCTAGTACCAACAATCTCAGCCCCTGAGGGGACTGAGGAAGGGAACCTGCCTTTCCCTTGCTGTGTTTCCTCTGCATGCCTTCTAGTTATCTGCAGGACTGCCAGTGTCAGATGCCCCCATGGCATGGTGCTGGGTTTTCCAGATGCTCCTGAAGCACCCGCAGTATCCCTTCTCAGCTGTGACTTTTGGGTGCAGCATAAAACTGATGTCTTGGCCACTGTGGCTACATCCCCAGCTTGTTAAATAAAAGTAAAGATAATTCTTACTCTTTTATCACCATGTTTCAGCATGGACAATTTAAGCAGAGAGACATGAATCATTCCTATACTTTCTATGCAGAAGGTAATCTTGGTATCTTCACCCTGCTGCAGTAATGGATGAGTCAGAGATGATAATGTGTCCTCCTCCATGGTCAAGCTGGCCACATGAATTTGTTGAAGGATGGAGAGCATGCATTAACTCAAGGGGAGTTTTCGTATCTCAAGTTCTGCAGTTCAGGCTCTGATGTCAGTCCAAATGTCCTTTGCTTTCTTGTGTGTATGTGCAGAAGTCACGTTCAGCTGAAATTAGACTGGTGCTTTTGCTGTGCTGCTCTAGAAACACAACCTTTTGCTCCAAAGGCAAGCACTTGGTAAAAAGAGAAAAAAAATCTATTATAAAATATAACTATTAGATATAAAATATGCTACTTATTTTTAATAGACATTACAAGATACTATTTGTATCAAAAATACTCAGGAGAATTCAGTTTTACTCCCAACTTCTGCAAAACCACTGTGCAGTTATGAAGGAAAGGTGACACTGTACTCCTCCAGTATCTCTGAATGCTTTGCTATATCTCCTGAGACACTCGGAGAACAACCTAGGAGAACAGATGGCACAAGACACCACATAGCATCTTTACACTGATGTAGCAGCAGTACAGATCTGATCTCTCCCTCCAGGGCTACTCTAGTATCTCATGAGAGTTGAATGGATGGTCTCGCAGTGAGACATGATGCATTATGATTGCCACTGCTGTGGCTCTAGAGATGTTCTGGAGAGTCTGTTGACACCATCTGAGATTACTTGATGTTCCCTGTTCTTTGGCAAATCAGACTAATCGGTTTCTACTTATATGAGAGTACAGAAAGTTCAGTAACTCCATCGCTATTTGTTTTATTTGTTGAGCAAGCTGTTGAAAGCAGACTGCTTTATGGTATAGAGGATTCTGGGGTCCAAAGCTACTGAAGGCTCATGTAGTTGGGGGTGAAAAGGAAGCTGGAGATTTATATGGGTAGATTAAAGAGTGGTGTCCCAACATATTTGCATCCCTGCCTGCAGAATGCATGTTCACAATCATAGTGTAGACACAAGCAGCCAGCTTGGAGGAACAGGGAGGTCAGTCTTTCTCTGTTCTCCAAGTAAAGGACTCTAGGAAATCAAGGATATGCAGAACAAAACTGCTGGAAATGCAGAGTCACTTTCTGATGAGCCTATTATGAAAACATAATTTATTCACTGCAAAATGAAAACCTTTTCTTCTTGGCTTTGATAGGGAGAAATAGGAGGTAACATTAAACAAAGTTTATTCTTAAGAACTTAAATAAGAACTCCTTCCTTGAAGTTTCCAGTGTCACCTTTGGTGAGAGAGATTGAAGCTGAAATATAAGGCCCTTTTTTTATATGTTTTTTGAATTCACAAAGACTCTGCTGGTCTTTCTTACTCAAAACAAAACATTGTGTCTATGGAAAAGAAAATGGAAGTGGTTAAACACCCAAGGAAAGTTCTAAGCTTCTAAGTGAGCTGCTTAAAATGACAATGAATAGCAGCACAAAGTACCTTTCTTGTAACATTGATAAGAAAGAGGAGAAACCTGGTGGGACATTATTTGTGTATGGAGCTGGCAGAGCTCCCTCATCAGTCTGGAAAACCAGAGCTTGCAAGAAGTTGGAAATGCACATCAATGAGGTCTTAAACTTTTAGGAAAATGCTGCCTGCAAGAAGAGGAAGAGATTGCACAAGGAGAGGCAAACAGAGCAGTGCACAAACTGCAGCAGGCTTCAAAGTGGCATGAAACTCAAAATCATTGAACTGTTATTAACAAATGAAGAGATCATGCCACGCTGTAGTGACAAAACAACCCCACTCCATTACTTTGCCCAGTAATTTTAAGAGCTCAAATTTGGGTTCAGAGAGTGTGACAGTAAGTAGCCTAATGAGCCAGGTGCCAGACAAGGTAAGCTGGCTGGCCAGGAGGTGTTGGGGGTGTGATCAAAGGTTGGAAGTCTTGTCACTGTGTCTGCAACATGTCACCCTGGAAAAGGCTCAGTGACATTGGAGAACTCATTACCCCCAAAAAATTGTGTTTCATTCGTAGGATATTTGCAGTTCAGTTTGTCCTTACATTGTATGTGTAGTGCTATTTCCTATAGGATTTGAATTCACAAAAGACTGTGGGATCATGTAATCTTTTCTTTTTAATTTTACCTATCTCTGGGTCAAACCTTGCAATTTGTCATCCAGGAAGGCATCCTGTCTTATCTGGAGGCATAAACACCGGAGAATCTTCCAATTCTCTTGGCAGTGATGTACATCTGGTTGAAAAATCAGAATTTTTAATATCCCTGATTTGGCATGCAAGACATTTTGTTTGGCTGAAGGGAGATATCTCAGTTCCTTAAACCAATTTTTTTTCAGATGGTTAAGTGAATTATGATGGATGCACTAATTTCATTCAAATGTGTTATGGAACATGCTGTTCAGAGGCCATGTTCTCCATCCTATGCCCAGGCACATCCTTGGTGCGTAGAAGACATGTTCATGGGTGTTGTGCTAGGTGGGTGTTACCAACCATAGCCAAAAGTGTGACACCTGAGAACCAGGTCTGTAACAAAAATGGGGCTACCAGGCATCTGAGCTCCAGATGAGGACCAGGGTGTAGTTAACCCAGATAAAGATTTTTGCATTCATTTTGACAAACCAAAATATTGTCTTTCAGTAGCGCAGATACAAAAATCTGAAATATGTGAACAGAAGTCTTCCATAGAAAAATGTTGATTTTTCTGGAAGTTGTGTTTCCTACTGTGAAGAAAAAGTTATTTGAGTGGTATATTCCCAACCTACTCTAACACAGAGTCTGTCTGAATCTTAGTATTGCCATCTGGCACCCAGTTGGAAAACCACAACAGCATATGCTCTTTTATGTTACTATTTGATATTTATGAGTAAGACAACTTGGTAATATATTTGGCTAATTACTTTTTTAAATTCCACATCCAGAAAATTCATGAGAAATGTGTTGCAAAACTTTGTTGAAGACAAGTAGGCAGGAAACCTTTTTTGAACCTGAAATAAAAAGGAAATCTAAAGCAAAGGTACATCACACAACCACACTACAGAGGAAGGCTCTTCTCAGCAACATAAAAGGCTTCAGTTCCTGAGTGAGAAGTAATGAGCAACCAGGTAAAAATCTTGGGAGCCCAAAACAGAAACACTTATGACAATATTCTGGTTGAAAATAATTGCTTTTCAATGTAATGGTTATTGCCATCATTGGGTTGACTCCCTCTTTTCCATGCCCCTGAAAAATATATCTAACTTTTTAAGGGACATCCATGTAAGGAATTGATTGAAAACCAATCAAAATAATTTTGTTTTAGAAATGACACTATAGTGTTTCATGTCATTCAAGTGCCCCGTTCTCTGCACAGAGTGTGGCTCCTTGGAAACATGACAGCTAAAACTAATCAGCAGGTGACACAGCACAGTGGGAACAGATCAGCAGAGCCAAGCAGTTGATGTGGAGGGTTCTTCACTACACACTATTTTAGAATTACATGAGTTCAGATTAGAGTTAATGTGGTCTCTTAGACCAAACATTTCCACAATGTGTGTGGCTTGAAGCTGTCTGGAGAAAAGTTGTTCTATGGACTGTTGCTTCAGTTTTCCCAGGAAAACTTCAAGAGATCCATTTTTTTCATTATTTCAGTCTTAGATTCAAAAGAATGTCAGTACCTTTCCAAGCAGGGACAGGGTTGTCTGTGGTTTTTACATCCCTACCTTTTTTGTCAGAGAAGTTATATTCTCCCTGTGCAGATGGCTCATGAGCTTGGATAATGATGGTCCCTGTCTCACATTTAATCATGACCTTACCATATTGTTCTGCTAGCTCCCTTCTTCTTCAAACAATCCTGCTGACTACGCCAATTTTGTTCTGCTAGCTCTCTTCTTCCACAGGCCAGTGCCAAACTCAGCAACACCTCCTCAGTATAACTTCATCTTTTACATATTCTTCATCTTTTTTTTCTCTTCTCCATCTTGAATCAGCCACTGGGGGAACGCACCACCAAGAGAGAGCTCAGCAAGATTCCAACAGGAAGCTCCTCCAATCAGCCCTAACAGGAAGTCTCCTCCAACTGGCCCCAGGAGAAGCTCTCTTCAACGAGAGCTCTCACCAAACTGATCAGTTCCTGGTTGATATAGTCCTGGTCTTGCTCATCACCCCAACTATGATGACCTGGGGGCAGGTAGGGCCTCACACAGGTGGGCCAGGTTCTGCCTCTGGGGCCTGAAACCACTTGGAACAAAACATTCTGCTGAGCTGTGACTCATCTGTAGGTCAACTCCAACTGAGGGCCCACAGCCCAGGCCCCAGCATTTCATTCAGCCCCCTGACCTATGGATGATTCACAACCTCCATGCTACCCCCAGACACAGAGGCACGGCCTTCCAATTACTATACATAAAAATTCTTTTAACAGCAAAGGAAAAACCTTTTATACATTGCTTTACAAACACACCATACATAAAAATAACATAAAAATAACAACAAGAAATTTCACATTTTATCACCTTCTATACAACATCTTCACCTTGCTGTTACCACTCACATGCACTCTTCATAATTTACTTGACAACACAGTCTGTCTACTTCATCTGCTAGCTTCTCCCCAAGGTTTGCAATTACATGGCAAAGTTCTGCTGCATTCTCTCTTTCATTTTTCTTGCTATCATTGTCAGAAACTCTTAGCAATCATATCACTGTCCCCAACTCCTTTGTTGCAGTCGTCTTTACACAAGTGCTTGTCCTAGCTACCAATTGAACAATCTTCACAGAAGCATTTTCATCCATCATTAACTGTCTTACCATCATCCAAACCATGGATTTGGAGAATTTTTTTGGGCAATAATTGCCACCGTCATCCAGGTCAGGGTGCTGAGAACTGCCATCATCCAGACCAGGCATTTGGAGAACTACCATCATCCAGGCCATGGTCCAGAGAACCTTTTGAGCTATACTTCACATGAATGCTTTAATCTCATCATCACATTCCCATAACAAAGAGTACAACATCACACAAGCACTTTCATCTTCTTCTCCAAAACTATTAGTACATGGAAACTAGGGTTCCTCACATTCTATTCTTGCCTTCTCAGTGGCAGCACACAGGATTTCCTTGAGGGGATTCCTGGTCTAGATTCATACCTTCGAATCACATCCTCATCACCAAATTTTGTTCTGCTGGCTCTCTTCTTCCACAGACCAATGCCAAACTCAACAACATCCCCTCAGCATACCTTCATCTTTTACATATTCTTCATCTTTTTTCTCTTCTCCATCTCGAATCAGCCACCACAAGAGCCAAGGGGGGAAATACACCACCAAGAGAAAGCTCAGCAAATTACCTCCAACAGGAGCTCTCTCCAAACTCATCAGTTCCTGGTTAATATAGTCCTGGCTTTGCTCATCACCCCAACCATGATGGTCTGGTGGGAAACAGGGCCTCACACAGGTGGGCCAGGCTCTGCCTCTGGAGACTGAAATCTCATGGGGAAAAAACCATGTTGCTGGGTTGTGACTCATTCGTAGATCAGCTCCAACTCCCCACAGCCCAGGCCCCAGCACTTCACATGTACCACATTACCACATACCACATTAACCAGGTCCCTGGCACCTCTCTAACCCCACATAAACACACACTCACAAATATACACTCACAGTCCCTAGTGGCACTTAAATCTTTCATCCCCTTTGGGAAGCATGGAGACTCCAAATACATCTCCCTGTGTCCGTTTTTGCATTGTATGTGCTGGCAACTGTTGTTTCTACAGTCCTGATGAGACCTCAGACCAGGGCCCAAGTTGTTTGCAAGGGAAAAATGCATCTGACAAGCAGCAGATTTAGGAGGCAACGTGGGGTCAACAGGCATTGGGTGCAGAGAAGTTTATTTGAAAATGGCAGACGGGAGAGCACAGAGGAGGGGAAAAATGAGTTCTGCTGGCTGCTACACCTTGGATGGGGTAGAGTTGTGGACTAGTAGGGAGGCAAAGACAGATGATCTCCACACCTTGTGGGACAGAGGGACATACTCTTCACAAGGCAGCCCCCCATCCTAATTTCCTGCCCCGTGAGGTGACAGCTCTTGTCCTCATCCCTTCTCCTGCCTCCTCTAAGGAGAATGATCCATAAATGATCCACCTCTCCTATCAGTAGCTGAAACACGTAGGGCATCAGCAGCCCTTCCAGGTTTGTGATGGGCCTGCAGAGCCCTATGAGGGCTGGTGGAAGACAGCAGGTATGAATGAAGATAGACACATTTGGCCCTTTACATTGTGCAAGAAGCTCTTCTGGGTGTTGCATGAGCTCATAGTGCTTTGAGAGCAAAATGCTGGGGAATGAGTGCTCAGTACATGTTGGAGGATTTTACAGTCCAATATTGTATGGTTTGGACCTCTATGCTTTCCTTAATTGTTGGAAAACATTACATGCACATCTGAAGTGGGTCTGCCAGTTTGGTTTCATCCAAATGGAATCTATTCATTGTACTAGACCCACTTCTTAGCCTGCACCAAGATGTGGTGAGGACTACCAAGGGATCCACATTGTAAGTGCCCTGCTGCTCCAAATTGAGTGCTGAGGTCAAACAGCATTTCTGATGCTTTCTCTGCTCGAAGAGCCAAGGCCATGAGAAGTTGTTGCCATTGTGTGTAATGGAATAGTCCAAAACATCTTGGACAGGTGGCAACTGAACAACAAATCTCCATTGGCCCCTTAGCAGTACTGCCAAGAGTATACCTATTCTCCTTATTTCATTTACTGCTGATCTGTTTGGTAATTCAAGGAAAAAACAGACATTTACCTTTTTGCTACATGAAATTGCCACCTTTTTTTAAATATTTTCTATAATAACAGTAGTCCTTTTGAAAATCAATTCTGAACATCTTTAACAATTTTAAAAAAATAATCTTCCATATAGATGCTTTTTTGACTAAGAAAAAGCCTATGATTGCCTTAATACAGCTGAGCAAAGGGCTGTGGAGGGTGTTACAGTGCCATGTGGAAACTCCAGTAGAGTTCACTGGGCTGTTAATGGAATCCTGATATAAGTTCTTATTAATTAATAACTGTAGATTATTATTATTATTATTATTAGTAGTAGTAGTAGTAGTAGTAGCAGCAGCAGTCTGAGATGCAAAAATATCAGAACCTGGCTCTTTAGACCTTCAACTGAATCCATAGGTGGTAAGGAAAGGACAACCACCAATTTTGCTGGAAGCTGGCTCACATTCTGAGAGCCTACATGAAACTATATATTACTTTAATAGAGCCACATTTCACAATGCAACGCATTTTAACAGATTTAAATTGCACAACAAAGAATGTACTATTTTCTAAGGGCAGTATAAAAACTAAAGCTACCTTTGGTAGAGTGTGTGCAGAGAAAATGAGAAAGGAACAGATGGGGAAGCATTTACATAGGAGATGGCAGGCAATTTCATTTTTTCTATTGGCATGCTAATTAATGATCTTTCCAAAGAAGGAATGCTGTTTAAATCTCCTAAAGGAAGGATAATAGCAAGGTCAGATGTATCTGCTAAACTATGCAGGAATTTGAATGCACAAGTATTGCAAAATCCTGTGTCAGATTAATAACCTGTTATAAAGAAAAATTTGAAGTACTTGGTAAATACAATTTGAAATGCAGATATGAGATAGGAGGGTGATGCATTGGAATTTCAACTTGCAGAGCTTGAACTCTTGAGCTGTCCCAGATCCTGCAATTTGTTTAAATCTATTGCACAGGGTGAATGTTGAAAAGCAGAGGGGGAACTCAGATCTGTCATTTTCTCCTGTTTTCCTGAGTCCATGGATGTCTTTGAAAGTCTGCACGGTTTAGCTGAGAAATAGGGATTCAAAGACTTCAAAGCGTTCAGTTTAGCTGAGATAAACATTTGAAATAGGGGAGGCTTTTCTATAGCTTAGAATAATAGTCATAATATTTGCAGTACTTGATGTAACTAAAAGCTGTGTAATGCTACCAGCTCTGTAGTGCTAATAAGTTGGCAATTCTTCTGTCTGGTCCAAAGGAGTACAGCTCACAACTACCAGGTAGTCCGAATTGCAGTGTCTGGGGTGCTGCTCAGTGAAGGAGTGTCACAGTGCCTTATGCACACCAAACCCGTGGCAGTGTAGGATTTTTCCTTTTTTCATAAAATAAATGGTAAAATTGTCTAAGGTCACCGTGATGAGCCCATGACAGAGAACAGTAACCCAGGACTCTCCATCCCCAGCTTTGTCTGTAAGACTGCACTGCCCAGGTGTATTTCTGCAGTCTCTTCAGCCTTGTCTCCTTATCTCATAGTCTCTGACATTTTTGGCTCTCTTCCTTTATGATCTCTGCTGACCTTCTGTCCCAGCAGCCAAGTCCCTGAGAATTCAGGGTTTCAGCATCTCTGGCTGTGATGAATTATGCTTTTTAACACACCGAGATCATAAACCTAAAATACACTGTGGTTGGAGACCACTTAGAAAACATTTTCAATAGTATGATTTTGAGGAGAGTTAAAAGATGTACTTTGTGGAAAAGACCACAGGACCATGCAGTGCCTAACAGGATGGCTCAGGACTGTGATTCTGGGAAGAGGTTGATCCACAATGTCTGTAGGAAATCTCTGTGCTCACTCAGTGCCCAAACTATTCAACTGAGTGAGGAACTGCTGGTTCAGAACAGGAGTTGATCCTCACTTTGGGTCAGTTCCACTTGTAAATAGCTCCAGGTTAAATTCACAAGGAAGACTGAGATAAGCTCCAAAGTCCAAAATGTAGAGCAGGAACAGTCCTCTGACAGTCCTTAGAAGCCCTGCTGCTGGGCTTGAGGAGAGTGATGGGCACCTTGGCAGTGTGGAGCTACATGGTTTATTGTCCTCACATTGTGATTTATGGGCTCCATTCATTCCACTCTTTTGCCTGGTATTTTCTGTACTGGCTGAGGTTCTTCTGCACAGGGAATTTTTGATGTACTTTCTCTTCATCAGCCTTTAATGGAAAGCTGAGAACATAAATTTCATATGCACAAATAACCTTTGCAATGCTAGAGCAAAAACCCATGTATGTTTGCACATAAACCTTAGGGAAACAAAGAGAAAAAGGTACAGAGTTGGAAATCAAGACCCTGAACAATAGTAGCACAAATATGATTGTCGGAAGTAGCAGTTGACAAAATAATACAGTCAAGTCTACTAATGAGTATTCACACTTCATCAGGTGGAAAACAGTCCCTGTGTCAGCATTTAAAAAGAAGGAATTTAGATGGAAGAAATTAGCATCATGATTTTGTTCTGTACTTTCAGTAATAGATGAGATTCATTAACAAAATGTGACTTAGAGGACTTGACATGCAAGTACAATTCAGATGAGTATGCCTACACTGAAAAAATGAATGAATACAGCTAGAAATACAAGGCAAGCATTGAAAATTAATTTTAACCTTGAGGTTGCAGAAAATGTTAGGTGTTACATATTATATTAGTGTGAAAAGATGCAGATTCTAAGCATTGCATGAGCAAAAGAGGTTAAAATCCAGCAAAAAAATTTCTGAAAGATTTTTTTAAAAAAAATTGTAGTATCTTGGCTGGGTTAGCATCTAACTTAGTAGAAAATGACGCACTGGCAATAAAGTAAATAATACTGTTTAATTACAGTCATGACCTTTAGTAATTGCTGCATTATTGCTTGGTATTGTAAGAGATTTATTGTATTTACTGAAACAATAGGTTTTTTCCTCTACCAAAACCATCAAGCATTGGAATTGAAAAATATCTATTAGATTATCTGGTTTGTGTATCCCCTGCTGCGCAGCATCTTGTCCACTTCTGCTGTAAATATCTTCAAGTGTTGTTTTGTGTGGAACGCACTGGAAGGTTATTCTACAGCTTGAAATACTGGTTATTTTACCATGGAAACTTTTTTGCCTCTGATGAGTTGAGATGCAGGGTTACTTCCATCTCATTTCTGCTGATTGGATTTTTTTTCATGCTCCTCTTCATTTACAGTGGTTTTATTAACTCATTCCTAATCACCGCTTTCACTCTTTTCCAAGAGTTAAACCCGTATCAAAAGGGAATAGTTTTTATTGACTCATATTGCCTCTCTGATATTGAAGAAAATATAAGAATGTGCATTTTTTCATCAAGTCTGTACAACACTTGTGCCATCTTAATGCAAAAAGGGAAAATAATGAGCATAGTAAAGCTGTTGTTTGAAACTGCAAAAAAGATATTCCCTAATTTCATAACATCCTAATGACAATGGAGGAAATTCCAAGAGCAAAAGGTAGTCATTTAAAAGCAAAAAAAACCCACCACAATACACACAGATCCTCTAGCACCTTTTGTCTGTTCAGGCCTAGAGGATAATATTGGAAAGACTTTATAAAAACTGCTCTACAGGGGAGGAAAGTAATCACAGGGAACTATAGCTAATATTTAATATGTACAATCAGTAGATGATAGCCTGGCATATGTAATGAGCTCTCACACTCTTCCCTTAGATAAAAATTTAAAGAATTGTCAGAAATCTGTAATGATGTCATTGTGCCAGGCAATTTATAGCATTCAGCTTTATTGAGTGGTCAGGTAAAGTAAATAAGTAACTGACAATATGGGACTCCTGGATGTATGTCCAGAGGCTGACATGGGCTGTGTGTATATACCTCCAAAAGTAGATTAAAAAAATCATTTACTAAATTTATCTAATTCATGCATCAGTTATACCCAGGAAATTAATATCTGAACATCAGGGAAAAAGAGAGAGAGAGAATAAATCAACAAACTTTGAAAAAAATCTGGTTTTAGAATAAAGAAGTGTGCTCAAAGGATGAATGTTGAAAGGACACTGGTTATTCTGCACGCTCTGCTGTCACTCTTCTGCAGTCCCCTGTGCCTCAGTTTCCCTTCAGCTCTGCCTCCTCACTGGTTTATGTCTGAGGCATGTGTGAATGAGTGAAGGCAAAGGTCATTGTCATTTGTATGGCAGAAGTCAAACCCCAGCCTTGCTGGGAGCTGAACACCATGAAGGGACTTGAAATTAGGTAATTTACCCATATGAATAAAACATCGAGTGTTATTTTTAGAAACTTGACTGTTCTGACAGACCTAGTAATTTTTCAGCTAATCTCACCACTGGTCCTCCTGAGCAAAGGGCTATCCCTCGCCATCCCAGAACTTAGGAAGTAACATCATTAATGATAATACTATGATTTTGATGGAATCTGCTACCTTTTAGCCAAGCACATTCCACTGGGGCCTGGAGACTCATTTCAGAGGCAGTCTCCCTGAGATAAACTACCTTGGCCAAACTTTCACAAACTCATTCAGATTATTTAATTGAACTTCTTGCTCTTGCAAGGAGATACTGCTTATGCTGAAAGACTTAATAAGTCTCCTGGTCCAGACAGTTCCCGCTTTGATCATTATAAGAGGCAGGGCCATTAATATCAGCTTATCAAGCTTTGCTAGCCTGTCATATTTTCCCTTCTTTTAGTTTTACTGAAAGTGTTATATTAGCACAGTGCTTCTGAAGAAATACGAATTTTGGGGGTCTGATTTTCCTCCTGACTCTCCATATTTTCAAGATAGGTTATTTTGTTCACCAGCCCATTGTAGAAACAAGACTTTGATTTCCTTTTCAAGGGATAGGAAACACACGTAAGCTGTGATAGCTGCCAAGGGGGTCCTCACTGGAGTCTGAGAGATGCAGCCAGACCCAGGAATTTTTCTGACTTTCCAGGTTTCTCTGATTTTTCAAACCTAGACCTTTCATTGCCTCCTGCCACTGCACAGAGCAGATCCTGGGAGATCTCAGCACCCTGTCTTCAGCTTTCATAAGGTCACACGGCTATGAGGCAAATGGCTATATCTCAGCTGTCTGCAAATCTCTGGTGTTGAGCCCTTTTAGATAGGGTGTCACTCAGCTTATCTGGATAACATTGCTATCTGATGTTACCTCCATGTATCATGGGCCATGTGAGTCAGACTTTCTGCAGGTAGGAAATCTCTTTCAAGAAGACCATGCCCACTTTTTCCAACTGGGCTCCAGAACTTACCTAACTGAATCCAACCTGAGCACATATTTATTTGTCCAGTGGTTTGCATGCAGTATTTGGGGGCTAAATAAAGCATAGATGGTTTTTTTAGCTATTCCCAAACTAGCACCTATGGGAGAAGAGTAATGTGGGCTATAGTTTCCAATGACAAAGCTGATCTCTCTTAGGATCCTCTTTCTCACTGGAAGTTGG
Source organism: Brachypteracias leptosomus (assembly GCA_013401335.1). Lineage (NCBI taxonomy): Eukaryota > Metazoa > Chordata > Aves > Coraciiformes > Brachypteraciidae > Brachypteracias > Brachypteracias leptosomus. The sequence goes on along the minus strand of VYZX01029350.1, from coordinate 101,625 downwards.
TTGGATTGGTGATATCACTTCAAATTTATCTCTGATAGACGCACAAGAGTCTCCCAAAATCTTGAACTAGTTCACTAAATTCCAGTGGTAACGGAAGAGTGGCAGTTTTGAAGAAACAAACGGGCCAAGAGATCCAACAAGGAAGCTTTTTTAAATCATCCCTGAATAGATTGCATCCATCCTTTGACACTTGTAAAAATCAACAAAAGTGGTAAAAATTGCTCAGTAATGCTTCTGATATTATCTTTTAAGAAAAATGAAATCTATATCCTTTCAGAAAACTCAGCAGGATATGTTTTTCCTTTGTTCCACTTTTTGTTCATTGTATTCAGGATGGAATTAATGATTTTCTCAAAGGCTTATTCCTTTTAGAAATCAGTTCAGAAAAATCATCTGTCTTGACAAAACAGCCAGAACTCTTCCAAAACAGACCTTTCTAATGAATAGATTGCTCCTTGAACTTTGATGGCCTTCACAAGCACTTCAAGCTCAGAGGAGATAGCTCTAATCCCATAGAAATGTTGGCCCCAGGGTGTAGGTGAAGGCAATATTAAAAATGTGCATCAGCCCCCACAGAAATGATGATTTTTTCCATGTGAATATTAGCATAATCTTGAACTTGCTTGATGTAACTTCAAACAGTTGAAGGTTTTGATGGAAGCAGTAGAGGGATAAAAAGGAAAAAATATGGAAGTTGTTGAAACATGTCTATAGATAGGAATCTCCATTTCCTACTCTAAATAGGGGAGAAGATGGTGTTCTATTTTGGGAGCTACTCTGTCCCAGATTGCAATGTTTCTTCTGCCTATCCTCACTTTGTCAGGATCGGGTGTCTTTCCTCTTGGCACCTCCCTTTGCCTTTCAACAACCTCCCCCTCCTGTAACCTTTGCTTATTCATATTCTCCTCACCATGCTGCTTTATCACTGTTTCTTTGAGATTCTCTATTTCTTTCTTCCCTGGCCTCCAGTCTCCTCAGATGTGCTCTAAGAGGATCTTTCTTATCCCATATCTTTCAGTTCCAGGCTTGCCTTCCTATCCGTCCTCATAAATTCCTTCCCTCTCAGCCTTCTCTCCTTCCCTGCTCTGTGGGAAGGCTCAGGTAGAGGCAGCCATTCTGGCATTGCCATATCCAGAGGGTACCCAGCACATCCCAACCTGGACATGTATGGCCCCAGGAACATCACTTCTGGCATGTTACCTCCTGCCCTTGGGCACAGCAGCCCCACACTGTTGCCCCGGTTGTCCTTCCCTATGCAGTGGCAATTTGCTGCTGCTGCAGAGGTGGTTTTGGGGAGGTTTGGGGGTGTCATGACAAGGCAACCAGAAACTTTATACTATATTTTGCAGAAAGTCCTAGAACAGAATTTTCCACACCCCTCGATATGAATGTTTCTTTTTTGCTAAATACAGGCTCTGTGTGTGTGCATCCTCTGCCCCTTCCCCATCTGCAGGAGCTTCCATTACTGGAACAGCTAACTTGGGGTCTTGCTATGGAGTCTGTGAACTTATGAGGCTTTATTCATTCAGGCCTTTATCTCAAGCTATTTTAATTCTGCAGTGAAAATATTCAATTAAGTGCAAATCAGACACTTGGCTATTCAGGTAATGTAAAAAAAATCTCCAAGTGACATTTCTGAGATAAACAGTCTCTTGGATGCCATTCTCCTGCTCAGGACTGCCTGTGCAGATGCACTCACTCAAGGTTGGGTTTGGTCCAAGTGGTTTCTATTGTGAAGCAAAAACACAGTTCTGGCAAATGCTTGTTCTGGAAGACAGGCCACACAGATGTGAGGGGTGAACTGGAAAAGAGGCATTTCAGGAAGATAATATGTTCTCTCTGAGCAGTGACTCCCTCTTTCATAAGATGTACAGAAATGGCAGGACCTTCTTGCCCCTAAAGCTTGGCTTCTCTGGGCTCCAGGTGTCAGGTACAAGGGTAACATTTGCCTCTTGTTGCTCCAGGGTGCTCTGCTGTATCTCTACAGCATCACATGAGGAGGGTGGCTGCATATCTGATGTCACCAGTAGCAGTGCAGCTTTGTGTCCTCTCTACTCAGTGCAAAGCCTTATTGGTACAAACCTGCCCCAGAGTAAGTTTATGCAGCAAACTCCATTTAATCAGTGATGAATTTGTCATTGCTGGTGCAGCCCCTGGTGAAACCCATTGGCAAAGTCACCACTTTGACATTTCATCACTGTAACTTAAAGGAACAGAAAACAGCCCCAAAATGGCATATGAATTTTTCTATCAACCTCTGAGTGCAATCATAGCATATATTTTTAAAGGCCATACAGCACCAAGGAATCCTTCATGAAGTCAAGTTGAAAACAACAAATCTATTTCTACTGAGTGTTTTCAAGCCATATTCAGTTTAAAAAAATAACAGGAAAATTATCTACTTTCCTGTGTTATTTAAAAGGAAAAAAAAAAAAAAAAATCAAACCAAACAAAAATCCCCACCCTCATTCAATTTCTCAACTTGTACCAGCCTGTTCTAACAGAAATTGAGGCAGTTTGCCAAAGGCTAATGATTCAGTTTTATATGATTAGTTTCTTTAGCCAGATCCAGATATTTAGAGGAACTAATAATTTGTTACACTGCTAATCTCTAAAATGCCTGCAAGGGCTCACATCTAATTACACTACTTCAGTCATGACATTATTTTTGTTCATATTTTTTTCTGTGTTGTTTGGAATTAACATGTTAATGTAAGAACAGAATAATGACAAGATTATATGGCCCGTATAATTTTTCACAGTTTGTCATCATAAGGATGTATAAGCAAAAACAACGTAAGGGAGAAGTACCTAGATAGAAGCTAGAGGTTTAATTAAAGAAAGTTATGTGGCTATAAAATTGTCAGTATTATACATAGCTGACCTTGATCAAACTGTCCTTAAGTGGGGGCACAGCCTAACCTTCTGACTGTGTTTTTGTGGTTTAGAACACACTTTGGGATTGCAGAGTGGCATTTCAATGATGCCTGATAGTTTGGGATGCCTTTATCTTGAGTGTAACATGGAAAGAAATCTGATATTCAGAAATGTAGTGAAAATCAATTCCCTTTGTAATTGCTTGTGATGAACCTTTTGGACTCTGATATGCTCAGTATCACTGGCCATTTCTTAAACTGTATTGCTATTGTATGTTGTAATATAGTCGGGGTTGTTTTTTTTTGTATCCCTCCAAGTACCAGCCGACACAACTGGAGTTCATAAGGAACCTTCAGGCATCTGTACTGTGCTGAGTACAATACTACTAAACACTGCATTTACTGGTACATATCGTGCAGTACTTAAGCTCATAAAAAGTTTAAAAGACATCTGCCGAATCTCCAGATAACAACTGTGAAAAATGTTCCCTTTTTCATTGTGTGTCTGAAGTAGCAGTGGGAGCCCAGCTCTTAACTCCTGAAATCTGCAATGCCCTTTTTTTCTTCACTGTGCTGTGAAAATCTCCATTACAAAAAAAAAAAATTGCTTCTCAATAGGAAGGGAAAAGGGGAGAAAGGCATAAAATTCACTTAGATTAGGCTCGGTGGCCGAGGTCCATCTTTATTGTTGTAAAAATTAACATAGGAATTACCAGATCAGAATGTCACAGACCAATGCTCCATCTGGTCCAGTGTTCTGTTTTCAGAAGTGACTTAGACCAGATGCTTCAAGGGAGAGGAATAAAATATTAAACATCTAGAGTGCTATAAGTGCCCTAACCAAACACTAACATGGTCATTGGGCAGCTGCTAGGAAATCTAGAGGCAGAAGGAGCCTGCCAGCATTTCTGCTTTTCTAGTACATAGAGCAAGGAAATGCACTTCCCTCTGGGATATCAGTATTGGCTTTATCCAGCCCTGTGCACATTTATCATTCCTCCTGACCTCACGTGCACACGTGCAACCAGATGCAAACACAAATCCTGTCCTCTAAGTGCAAAAAATGTGCAAGGGTTGCAACACAAAGGATTTTATCAGAGGTGAAAAGTTGCTCAGGAGGCTCGTGGGGCAGAATTCATTTTAATGAAGCTAAGACATTTCCATATGACCTAGTCACCCTTGGCTCCCATTATAATCTAAAGAGCAACACCAGCACTTCCAGGTCATGACTCTTCTACCAGGTTTAAATGTCTGCTTTATGAAACAGTGGCTCCACTGACTTGAGCTCCATTGACTGCAAAAGGAGTCCAGGATGGCCAGCTCAGCTGGAGAGTCTCTACAGGGCAGATGTCTGTGTTTCACCAAATGAGTCCCACCTTTGGTGGCAAAGCTAATATTTTTGGAATGATAAGAGGTTTTAAGGAATTAAGATCCAAAATAGTTAAGGCACTTGGGGACATATTTCAGTCTGCCCCTCTCCTTATTCTCCCTTATCGCCTGGCAGTAATTGCATCTAACAGAGCCTAGATGATTATGGGAGTGGGATAAGGAGCTTTTTACTTTTAACTAGCAGCTCAGAATGATCTGTCTTCATTATGACCAAAATGTGTTAGCAGTAGATGGCCATGAATGGGTTGATTGCATCACTAATGGTTGATCACACAAAATGCCCTCTGGATTAACATTAATTGGTCACCTTGGTGGAGGCTTCAGATGAAAAATCTGTCTGAACAAAGACAGTGGTTGGGCTTCTATTTCACTTGTCCTTTAAAGGAGGGGGAAAAACCCTGAGGGGATGGTTGCGCAACCACTAGAGGTACAGAGAGTTACCTGTATTCTCCAAATCTGGTATCTTCTGAAGTCATTATATCTGTTTGTCCTAATTGCTTTATATTTCATGTTGTTTGTCATTCGGTATTTGGTTATATAAAATACAGGTTATATTCTTAGGGGTAGAAACTAGTTAGCTATGCACTTTCTTTAAGTCTGTTTTGTTGATCTTTAATTTTATACGTTTTTTGTCTCCCATGACTGGGGACTGTCTGGCTTTAAGTGGCTAAGCAACTCTAATGGAAATAATACCAGGGCTGGAAACCCATTACAGTTCTTAACAACCTTGGTCTGCACAGGCTATATATATAAACAAAAGAAGAAAACTGCAAGGCACAGTGTTGTATCACCAATCAATGTCAGAGAGCAACATAATATAGAAAGACAAAACACGCTCCCCCAAAGAGCAAAACACTGTTAAGTACTATGTAGAAATCTTTATTTGTACCTAATAAGGGGGAATAAACTGAAACTGTCTCTATAAAAAAACATATTATGAGGTCTGAGTATGAATATTACACCATGGATGGAAAATTAGTTTGTGAAGTGTAGAACCAGGCATTGTTTAATGCCTTCCCTCACAAGGACACACAGTGACAGTTTTTATTTATCTAAAGAGTAATTGCAAGGAGGGGAAAACTGTCCCTAGGTCTTGTGTAGGCATGGTATAGAATAATGAGCTTGAAAAGTTAGTTTTCTAGCTGTAGAGGCTGGGATAGATTGCCTACAAAGGGTGTCAGATCTCCGTCATGGAAATTTCTAAACTAGGGTTGGGCAAATATCTGACAGGAACGGTTTAACTCTCCATTCCTACTTTGTAAGGGGGGGTTTTAAAATTTAATTTCAAAGAATCAGGACTTTCTTGCAACAAGGTGGTATGTAATTCACTGTATTTTTTATATGTAGAACAAGGTATGCAGTGTCTTCGTTTCTGAGCTCAGTCAAACTACAGGAATTCAGTGGAGGACAGAACCTGGAGTTGCTTGTTCTGAAGGTTACTGCTCATCTGTGCACCTGCAGCTGCAGCGTTCCTGGAGAGCTGAGATGTTCAGAGTGATCTGGTAACTCAAACAAGTGCATCTTCCCACAGAGCCCAGATCTCTTGTCTACACACATTTGACAATTTGTAATAAATTTAGCCTCTTAATATACCTTCAGGATAGTTGAGGTTTGCACTGTCTTTTGTGCTTCTGTCTATCCACTGCTCTCTCCTACTCGCTTTCTTAGCTCTTTTGCTCCCAAGCAAGAAGAGTGGTTCACCCAGATAGATGTCTCTTGAAGTGGATAGTAGACCCCACAGTCCTCAGTCTATCTTGCTGCTCCCAGTCCTTTCTGCAGTCCTGAGGATTAAGACATTGGTCTCCTGAATGCAGTAGCATGTCACATAATGCTGGTCCTGCTGGTGAAGGATCTGGGACTTCCTTCCCAGTGAACCCAGTGGTACAAATCAGGAGTAGCTGTTGCTGTAAAACTGCCACATGGGTGAGAATGGAAGTTTTCAGGTGGTTGATTTAGAAAGAAAAAAAAAAAACAACCAAAACAATCATGATTAATTACTCACTGTATTTGCCTTAAATATGAGTAAGAAGATTTTGCCTGTTGGGACTGAATTCCTTGAAGGCATTGGGTATCTTGGATACCATGGTCTAAACACATTGATGGAGTTGTAAGAATGTTGTTGGCTTTTCTTCTCTGAGTTCAACAGCCTTTATATATGCTGAGATGCAGAACATATGCAATGCAGGGTGGGAGACCCCATTAAATGCCTCATACTGGAACCCTGCAATCTGTGTAGCTGAGTTTGATGAAGACACTGCTTGCAAAAAGTATAAAATCTATAACAAATGGGTCATTTTGTGACAGACAGTGGTGATGGCAGGCTGTCTCAGAGTATTTTGTTCCACTCAGAGCACATGCTGCTTTCAAGGCTTCTCTCCCACACCTCTTGCAGATTGGAAATCAGCCACTGAGTGTGGCTTTGAATAACTAAGCAATAGGTGCTACTTTTTGCAAAGGTTCCATGCCTGCAAGTCTGCACACTCATAGATGAGGAAGGACTTTTTTTTTTCTCTTTCATATTTCTCTAGCACAGTGTGTGGATGTGGCTGAAGTATTCATTTGAGTTAATATATATGCAAATAGTAGACACCATTAAATATACATTATCTCCTCCTGCTAACGATCTTCAGTACTTTCACACTGCTGTACTGTGACTTCTTCCCAGTGCTTTTTGCTTGCAAACGGCTGATTCTCACCCTGCAAGGGTTGGTGTTCCCAGGGAGCATAGGGCAGGGTCAGAAGTTCACTGCAGCTCCCAGCATGAGGGGCTGGAAGGTGATGCCAGCAAAGGGAGCTCAGGCTGCCGACATAACTGCTTGCACAGCCGTGCTGTGAGCCAGATCAATGTGCTGATAAGTGAACTGACCTGCCTCAAAAATAACCTGGTAAAAAAGATGAATTTTCTGATCCATCCCACAGCATGACCCCAAAAGCAGTTGCACTGGCACAATCGAGAGAGGCACTTTGGCTTGCACGCTGCAGTGTGCTTCATGTTTAAGGGAGTAACATCATTAAAAGTATCTCCTGGTTTTGTGTGTTATTGAAGTAAAGTGAGCAGGATTTCATGTTCAGCCATCTTTTTACATCAGATGGTGGAGTAGGCAACGGGCACTTGTTCATTAGTCTCCTGATAGCAGCAGTCAGCAGGAAAATACTATCTGGGGGTGACATCTCACTGCTGCAAAGGGGCAAAGGTTGCCGTTGAAATCCCTGCTTCTAAGCATGCAGCAGCATCAGTGCTGACAGAGGCAAACTGAGCACGAGTCCTGGTGGCAAGGGAAGAATGGAGCACTTCAGTTTTCTGGGATTTAGCCAAAAGCTGTTGTCATCCTTGGGCACAACAATGAGCAGGTCAGGCTGGAAAGATAGGGGAAAGGTCTAGGTGTGAAAATATTTCTCTATGGGCTTCTAACCATCATGAGCCACAACTGACTGTGGGCAGAGCTGGGCATAGCATCTACCTGTCGCTGTAGCATTGGCTGTTTGAACCCATTTTTATCACCATGCTCAAGTATACCAACACATGTTCAAGCCTCATCCATTGTAAGAACTTAATGAAATAAGATGGAGACTTGGGTATCTTGGTTCCCCTCCTTTTAGTTCTGGCAGTTCTGTTCATTGGATTGGATTGTGGCTCCAGGTACCATACCCATTTCCAGAGTCAGTTCATGAGCTCTGATGGGAGTCAGTGTGTGGTTCTGCTCCTCTCACTCATGAGAACTTTATGAGCAAACAGGACTGCATATTGCCATAGTTTTCCTCTCTGTAGCTTTTCTTTGTTTTTTTCTTTATTTTGCTTGTCAGAACATTCTGCATCTCCTACATGAGGTGTCACTATGGTCTTGTGCAGATACTGATTCTGTTAGCCATTGGAGAAATCATCTTGCCTCCCAAATTCCCCCTGTTAATAATGATGGGGTATGTTCAAACAACTAAGTAGCTACTCCTTCTTGTGTAGTCAGGAATCCAGGAAAAGATTTAAAGGCTGATGAAAGCTGTTAAAATGAGTGTTCTTGTAATGATAAACCCCAGGCTAAGGATGCCAAATTTGGACTTGGTAATGGACAAGCTTTGAGTGTTGTCACATCTGAGAACCAAGAGGGTTCTTTGCCTTCTTCAGCTTGGGAGCCAACCAGCTGAAATGGCTGAGTTGGCTGAGTTAGCTTTAAAAGCAAAAGTTCAAACTCAGATGTGATTTGCAATGTGAACACAATCATGTGCATCTAATTTGCTTGCAAGGAGATGTCTAATTCTGGTGGAAGGTAAGGCTTCAGCTATGCTGTCCTTTAGTATGTTCCTGAAATTGGGCAGCTCTGAATTTGAACTTGGCTGTTGTAACTGATTCCCAGTGCAGGGGTGTGATCAGGGTATGATGAGCAGGTAATGCTTTGGTGGCGTATGGATCCGTGAGCATACACAGGTAGATGGTGAAAGTTAGAGCAGTCGTAAAACCACTTCATGGGGCAGCATTTGCTCACCAGGAGAAGAAGGTAATAGCTGATGCTCACAGTGCAGCTGATCTTCAGGTCCAGCATGCAAAGATGTTTGCCTAATTCTGTCACAAGAGCACTGTGAGGTGTTGGAAATTGCTACAGCTTTTCAGGGTGGTTTGCTCCCCTCATACTGCAGGCAGTCTGTTGTCCTGTCCCACTCATAAACTATTCAACCATCATCTTAGAATCATGTAACATTTTTTCCTTTCTATTCTTATCAGGAAGGTACTCTAGAGTCAAATGATCACACACCATCTTCTGATTTTTAGCTTACATTTGTCCTTTCTTGTTTATGTACATCTATCCTGTTTCAGCATTGACCTTGGGTTTAAATAGCTCTTCTTCCCCATTTCTGCTTCCTTCCCCAGTGTATTTATAGATGGCAGTCATATCCCCTCTTAACCTCACTTTAATTAGGCTCCTGTAGTTTCTCTCGCATGACAGGTTCTCCATTGCCCCGATCATCTGCCAATCATTATTTGCATCTGTTCCAGTTTTGCTTTCATTCTTGTGAATATGAGTGACGAAAATTGTACCCACTATCCAAATAAGGTGTCAGCAATATCTTATGATTTCTTACTAATATTTACTGGAAAGTAAAGACTTTCCCAGTAACTCCTGCATTGCATATTTCTTTCTCACTGCCTTCCACACTGGTGGTTTATAATCCTGTGATCGATTAGTGCAATGAAATCTTCTTCCTCTTCTCTTAATTTGAGAGCTGCTGTAGGAACCTGATTGTACTTACAGGAACACATGTAGTGCTATTGCTCTAAGTAAATGCAGCTGAGGTGAGATCCTGTGCTTGCAGTAAATGAAATCAGAAAGATGATTTCACTCCATTATGTTTAACTAAATTACTGAGTAAAAGCCCAGCATCTCACCTTACGGGAAGCAAAGCAGCAAAACCCACAGCAGCAGTTATTGCTGGATGGCACAAAGAGCTTCTTAAAGGGTAACCCACCAAGGCAACCAAATGGAAAAAGCTAATATTGGAGTATGATCTGCAAGAACTAAAGGATTATTTGATAGTTTTCATGTCCAAAGTGTTCCATTACTTTTTTACACAACATAAATGTGACTTTTTTGTACCTGTGTTTGTCTCCTTCACCTGACTGTTTCTTACAAAGTGCTGGTCATGTAAAAGTTCCACAGTTCAATGAAGAGAACACAGAAATTAGACTGACACCATATACTTGTTCTAAGGATGTTTATTTTGAGGTCAGAATGGGGGACAGGAGAGAGTGATTTGGTCATTAATAGCTGGGCTCTACTCTGACCTCCTCCAGCTCCCTCATCTTGTTAGCAACACCTTGAAAATGCCAGTGCTCTGACATTTGTGGGCTTCAGATGTCTTAAATCTAGGAAGAAGTGATTTTCCTGAAGTGTTCACGTCGGTGTAATGAGTGTAGTAAATGAACTATGCCAATTTATTTACAAATTAGGATTTTATCCTGAAACCATGGGAAAAATGTGCTGGGAGCCACTTTTCATCATGATACAATGTCAAAACCCCTTAAATTGGTGAAAGCATTTTGAATGATTCCAAAGAGGATTTAATTCAGAAGAAGTACTTTTATTGGCTTCTAACCGTAACATTCAAACCACAAAGAAGAAAGCCACAAATTAGAGTCATGTTTGGCTTGACCTTGGCCTGGATGTGCAGTGTTATTTATAAGTCCTGATCACACCAAGCAAAAAGAATGTCCAGAACAATTTCACTTATTATAGTATGTAAAGCCAGAAGCTCATGTCCATCTTTTGAAGACAAAGAAATACAAAGTAGGTTCTTCTACTGCTTGGGGGAACCATTTCAAGGAATTACTCCATTTCATTTAGGGTATCACTGATTCTAGGAAAGTGCACCTTCAGCTGTGTCTAGTGGTGCGTAAACAAAGATAGGAAAGAAGAGAATAGCACTAAGATACTGACCCAGCTCTTACTGGGTAGGCATGTGTTAGGAGAGAGCTGTCAGTCTTGTTTTGGTCAGAGGCAGAGTTACGTGCAGAAGCCGTATAAATGCACCTTAACTGCACCTACAGTCAATGCATTTGCTCCCCTGACAGCGCTTGTCTGCATTTAGCTTAACTGCAAGTGCTTAGTGCATCAAGTACTAATGCAGTGTAACATGAAGAAGAGTTTCTAGGCATTCTCTTAGGTCTAACTCATTGTAAACTAATCTAGCTAACAGTAAACACGAAGAAATTTGAAATATTCTTATCTGTCTTTTCAATGGCAGGGAGATTAAGAGTGCATTGTCAGAATGAAAATTAAGTCTGAAAAATTAAAGTTTAGAATACTGTTGTTAGATAATTGAGAAGCTGATTAATAAGAGGGGATGAAGTACTTACAGAAAATCTAATGAGGTATAGCTAGTCCTTTTAGATAAAAATGAGACATGAGTCACTTTTATTCTTTATTAAACAAAGGTCAGATTTTACTGCCATTAAAATAAATGGGAATCATGCTCCTAATGGAACAACATTGTGACTTTGCCATCAAACGTGCAAATATAATGATCAAACAGATGCCTAGGACCATTCTGTCACTTCTGAAAATAGTACATTAACAGCTCTCAGCGTCAACTAAACTTGGTATCCACGTTTGAAATGGAACTTTACATTTAGTGAAAGATCTCATTGCCATTAGAAAGCATGGATCAAGTCTTGAATTAGTGGTCAATGCGCATCCCCATGAGGGTTTTGGTATACCATGTAAGTAATGGCACACTGTACAAGTAGAACCTTGCAGCTTCAGACCCACAGCACTTCTGTCTAGACCATTCCTTGCAGAGAAGGAAAGGGCAGGTTATCTTAGAACCATAGAATGCCAGGTTGGAAGGGACCTCAAGGATCATCTAGTCCAACCATATTATCATGAGGGCTGCATCAGTATTGACTGGTAATATCAAATGTGACCTTAAATGCAGTGTAATCTGATCAAGTGCACACTGCACAGTATTTTAGGATGGGAAGAGAAGGTTTCTGTTATGTGGTAACACCAAGATAAAGATCTAGGGTAGCACAATGTGGCAAAGAAAGTGGTATCATTCACACGAGAAAGTGGTAGTCACCCATTTATTCTTGTGGAGAGAACCACTCCGTATAGCAGCTATTCCAAGCAAAACCCTTTTATGTATCTGTGCTGAATGATTTCCTTCCAGCCACCTGCATTGTTACACTACCAGGCTTTCAATTACACTTAAAAAGTGTCCTCTACATAGTCACATCTGTAGAAATGGCTCATTGCGCACCACAGGAGATCAGATTTGAAGTTGTAGCTGCCTGTAATAAATCATAGCATTTGTCAAACAAACTTACCTTCTCATTACAGAAATGGACTTGAAATATGGTGGGTTTTTATGTTCTACCGGAGAAATGTATTACACATGCTTTCTGCTTTCTTTTCCGTTTCCTGAAATTATAAGAGAACATAAGAAGCCCAGATGTATTGAAAATAAAACCAAATGGTTCTTCTATCTTACAGCACCTTGTGAGCTGGATAACATAAACTGTGGTAAAAATTTTTTTCATACTTGGGACTTTCCATGGGATCTCCTTCATAGATAGATTCTCTCACTGGGTTGGAAGGGACCTCATAAGAGGAAATTACTATTACCATGCCATTACTATTTCCTGAGGCATTCATTGGTTTCTGAGGAAACTTTAAAATTACCATTTTTGAGAGCTATGTTTTATATTTTTTTATAATTTTGTATTTTAAAAGGGACAAAGGGATAAAAAAAAGGGAAGGATGACAGTTATGCACACTCCCACTATCATATAAAACCTCACATCCTTAGGAAACCACAAAAATAAAGTTGAAAACGCTACATGAGGTATTTCTCAGTATCATTCCATTGCAGCACATTGCAGACATTTTTATAATATGTGATTTCCATACATCTTAAGTAGCTTTAATTTTTTTTTATATAGGATTAAAACAATCCCTCTGTAAAGACTCATCATGACAGTGCTTTAAAGTGCCATGACTGTCAGCTCACAAGTCTTCTTAAAGTTGGACGGCTGACATAATAGCATCTTTTTTTTTGCTGACCTAAATCAAGTATTGGATGGATCAAGACTTCTCCCTCTATGATCTCAAAGGAGGGATTTTGTTGTTTTTTTAATGTCATGTTCAGCTATTGGTTACTTTATGCTGAGCTGTGAACTGTGTGGTTATTGGGAGCAGCATTAAAAGCCAGGGAGTGCCTCTGTTTTCAAGAGTGTCTATCACTCCACTGTTTTAGGCACCCGACTGGTTGTAGAATATATTTACAGCCATATAGGATACGTACTTGACCTGCAGGCATCAGAGATGAACAAATCCAAATTGTCCAGATTGAAGAGATTAAAAAAATTATGGAGGGTGAGTGAAAAATATGCATTAGTCTATTAGAAAAATTGCAATGGTAACCAATAAATTGAAGGCAGACAATGTTGATGTTTAGGGACAAGCTGTCCTACTGCATGCACGGTGTTTGATCAGACTTCTCATTGAAGGGTTGGTTTCTATGATTATTGTTTTGCAGGTTAGTTGCATCTTTGCAAATTTCTAGAGGCATTAAGCATTCAGGTTAATTTGACTTTTGAGAAAAATTTTAGAGAATTTGAAACAACATTTGTACAGTGAAATCCCTTGAGGAAACTACTCTAAACTGATGTCCTCTGTAGCCTTTAAAAATACCATTTAAGGGTGGGTGAATATAAAAAAAAGCATTACAAAAACTCCTCTTTTCCCTTCAGGCTGTATTTTAGAGCTGAGATATATTGTAAAGCTGACCTATATGGAATGTGCTTAAAGCCCACGTAGCATTGGAATGTAGTGTGATGGTCAAATGAATTCAATAATAATAAAAGGGCATAATTACTTTATAAACAGTTGCAGGGTTGGAAATAAAACCACAGAGAAATTGAACAGATGATGCTTTACTAAATGTGAAGTTAATTTGATGCAACAAGTGAAGTGGGCATCTCTGATGTCCCATAAACTGTTTTTATGGGTTTTCTTGAGAAGTTTTGGGTCAGTTTTTCACGTTGTTAAATATGATGCAAACAGTAGTCATTTTAAAAGTAATTAAAGTTATGAAATAAATTTGTTTGGATGCTTTCAGAAGATGGGGCTCTGATATCAGTGAATTAACTTACATAAATTATCTTTCTTTATTAGTTAAATAATGTGTGTTTTCCCTGATACAAAAAATCTGTTGACTTCCTTCCTGATAATATTGATTTGAATACTTAAAAGTAGCTTTGATTTGAGATCGCATCAATGATGAGAAATGATTGATTTCTCATGTACAGCAATTTGTAGCCAGGACATGGAGTAGTAGATTTCCACGTTTTTAAGTCTGTCTTCAAATAGAAGTATTGCCTCTACAGTTTTGTTTGTTGAAAAGTGTTATTGCCTGAGTGAAAATTATATTTTAATCATCGTACAAGTTTCATTTGTGCGTATAGGCATAGTTTTCTTAGAAATTAAAACATATCCATTAAGCATAAGCAGATATTGTATCATATTAAGTGACAGGAGATAATTACCGTAGTCAAAGCATGGTATTTAAATGGGTTCAGGGAGCGGTTTAATTTTAAGAGGCAAAGTGTCCTTCTTGGATACAAATCTTTTATTTGCATATAGCTGTGTATGTTGTGCAGCTGAACACTTTGTCCTTTACCTCCTATTTGTAAAAGCTATTAAACTGCAGGCTATTAAACATCCTTTAATTGATGCATTTTCTGCTCTTCTCCCTAAAGCATTTGTCCCTATTCCATCATTATGGTACCTGATATTTCAGGGTAATATAGCTCAAAATTAAATTTCTGCAGAGGCAAATGTCAGTTTTAAATGCTACTGTTTCTTTTTTTCCTACTTCAAACTATTCTGGATAGAAGGATGTCAAAATCTTGAAGAGGGGTTTTACGGCTGAGATTAAAACAAAAGAAGTAGACCTTTTATTGTGCAGAGTGTGCATTTATAATAAGCCATAATATATTTATGCAAGAGATTATATGTCTATGATATGGCACACACTCCCTTCCTCCACTTAACTCTCAGCATTAACTTGCTCAGTATTTATGGATATATCAAACTTATGATTTACACTGTACTTATCATTAACATCCCTTGCAATAGCTCTCTGTAGTTCTTGCCATCCTTCAGAATCCAGTCATAAAATGAAGAGATTAACAGATAATTAAATTAAATCCTTAATTATTTGGGGATGATGAATTCACTCTGTGATTCCAGAAAGGTATAGAGAGCCTTTTTCACAAGCAGTATAAATTGGAACCAATGGAGCTATGATGATTTATGCCTGCTTGAGGATCTGACTCATGCTGTTAATTATCTACACCCCTTTTAAAAACATATTAATAAAAATTGGATGTAGCAACTGTTTATTAAAATATGAAACTTTCAAGATATTTTTGAAATATTATATACATTCAAAGATAGCATTGCTTGAAAAGTATTGGTCATTTTTCACAGAAAATGGAATGGCCTTCAGCAAAAGGCAGGGAAACTTCACTTTTGTTTCTTCAGTGGTTCCTGACATCCATGGGAAGCGTCTCATTGTTTTCAATTAATTCTTGATCTGGCCTATATTTCATGTGGATCTCCAAAGTGTTGGTGTGTATCACTGACAGTTAAATCTTCCAAGGTGTTCGGCAAGTATCCACTCTGCTGGTGAAGTGGCTGGTAAATGAATGCTCTGGAAAATAGGGCCAACTCAGCTAATTAAGGACAGAAAACCAGACTTATTAGAAAAAAAAAAAACAGGAAAATTAATTATAGGGTCGAAACCAGCAGCACCATAATAATTCTGAGTACATTTGCTTACAAAAACCTCCCTACAGTCATTATAAAGAAGATTACAGATTACAATATTTAATGGGCATGCTGGGCTATCATGAGGACTGAAGGTTATAATACTTAACTTACATACTGAACTGTCTTGAGAGCTCATTAGTAATGGTTGTTAATGACGCAGAGATATTTGGTTAACACTTGCACCGAGCTTGGAAGGAGCACTGTGCCAGGTTTTGTTAGTAATAAAAAAGTAAAGCAATCGTCATGGAAACATAAAACTTGATATGACAGTATATAACGGTTACTTCAAAGCCACCGAGCCTCTTGTGTAAACCTTTATTTAGAATATGTTTAGAGCACACATTATTTACTCAATAGTACACCACATTGTGATCCATCATACCTATAAGTATTTAAGCATCATATATCTTTAATGGATATTTGACCCAATACACTATGACAGCTGTAAAACCCAGTTATGGTCTTTCATGCCAAGTATTTGAAGGGTTATTTGGAGTAAATATGCCTTTAAAAAAAATCCCTATAATTTGTTCTGGAAAGTGCTTGTAGTGGTGGGCTGAAGCAAGTTGTTCTCTTCAGAAAGAATTCCCGGAGCTGTCACTAACTCCATCAGGAAGCTGTAACTTTAAAAAAAATTGTGTATTTTAGGCTGTAAATTGGTATAAAACCACTAATTCTGGAGCAATTTATCTGTCTTGCTGCTTCTTGCAGAGAAAACATATCTTGATAAATATTATTTTAGGTGGCTTGTGTTAGTACACATAGGGACTCAGATGTAAAAAGAATGTCTTATTTAAGTTCTTTTAAAATATATTATCATAGCCTGACCTCCTAACTCCAGAAGCAACATGGCTGAAATGCTTAAACCTGTTAACAGAATGTATGTCCAGTCTTGTACTCCTGACTTGTAGATAGAAAGGCTTTCACCCTTCCTCCAGTGGCAGTGACCTGCAGTTTCATTGCTGAGGCACAGGCTTTGAGTGCAAGCTCCAGCCAGTGTGGCCTCATGTATTCTCTTTGCTCTCAGCAACACATCCATCAGGCAGCAATATGGTGTAGCTTTAATCCTTTTTGGAGAACACCATCTCTTCCTTGCAGCATGCAGGACAGATACTTCTGGGTTGTGCTGTGTCATAGAAACCTGAGAAATCATGTGCACATAGTAAAAGCTGATAGCACCAGATGGGAATGAGCAAAGATAGATATAGGAAGGGAACATGCATCTCAAGAAAATTCTCCATGACTTCTTTTCTGCCTGTCCCTCTAATGGCTTTTAACAGGAGACTAATGAGTGCGAAAGCCCATCAGTTAGCATTCCCCCCCACCCTTCCATTTTCAAGGGTGCCTCTCTCATTCTCTGCAGCTGGCACTAATGAGAGAAGAGCAGGAAAGAGGAAGGAGGTATCTGAAAGTCTTCAGATGGCCCTCAGTGCAGGCAGGCAGAGAAGGACTTGGGCAGCTTCTAGCCTCTGGCTGAACATCTCCCCTCCCACGGTGGGGAATGAGCCTGCAGCACCCATGGGTGCCTGCTCAGGCAGAGTCGGAGCAGCCCTCCTGCAACGTGAATGACGGGGACCTACCTGATGCGGTTAGTGCTGGCATGTAGGAATGTGGGTCTGGGTGACACAAGGGTGACAGAGATCCCCAGAATCTGGGGTACAGGGGTGGGAGGTGGGTTGGGAGAACTGCTTACTATGTTGGCACAGGGCAACAGAGGGATCGGGATCTCTGTTTTTGTGGTCCTCCCTTTGCTTTCTTCTCTGCTCCTCTTTGATGGCTTTGTGATCAGCTGATGGAGGAAAGGAGGAGGGGGGGAATTTGGATGCAGCAGCTCAAAACACCACTGCTTCTGCTGGGACCAGCTCCTGTCCCTCAGAGTCCTTTGCCCCCAGGTAGGAGGGAACAGTGATTTATATGGCTTGTAGTTCCTGTGTCTGAGGAAAGATTTGGCCATGTCCCCTTCAAGTCCCCTACTTTCAAGGCTTTCCCATGGCTAAGTCAGAAGGCTCTGCCATTCTCCCCCAGACTGGGGGTTTGTCCCCTGGCCCAGGACTCAGCTGTGCTGAAAGGACTCACTCAGACAAGTGAACCAGGAAAACCATTAAACATCAACCAACTGCAGGCAAATGCAAATCAATTACTTATTACTTTCTGTTTATGAAACTGGAAATGTCCAAATGCTGCTCTTTGGGAGCTCACTTGGCACTGCTGCTCTGTGTGTGGTGCATTTTGCTGCTGAGGATGGCTGAAAACAAACTGCATTGATTGAAAATAATAATGGAAAACATCTTAATATCTTCTTGAGCGTGGCAATTAGTGCTACTGAGGTTTTCCCTGCAAAGATAAGTTTGCTTCAACTGGTCTTTGTTGTTGCATATCCTTTGTGTTGTGAAACTTGTGAAACAAGCTATAAATCAATAGAAATGTAGTTTACAGACATTGTTGTGTTGCTCCTTTTATAACTCTTACAATGTTTCTAATTACACTTAACTGTGAATATCTGGTGTGATGGTTTAAAATAGGAACTACTTAATTTACTACATATGTGAGTGGTAGATCTATCGCTGCTTATTCCCTGAAGTCAGTAAGAGACTCCCAAGTATTGTAAAGCTGTTAAGTGTAAACTGGATTAGAGAATTTACACATGCTTACAAATCTTTACACAGGCTTTAAATTGCTTGATTTAATTTTTTAGATGGACTTTGTAAAGCAACCTACAAATATATCCTGTTGGAACTTTAGATGAGAATGTAGAATGAGTGACATTGCACGTGCTATTTTAAAATGCTGCTTCTGCTTTCCGTTTGAATTTTACAAACTCCTATGGCTAAAAAACAATATTGAAACTTGCCATGCTGATCCCACAAACCTTTATTCATGTAAATGATTTCACTCATGACAATGGTTCTTTTACTTTCTATGGGGACTGCCCATGAAATTAAACATCTCTCTAAATCTTTACTGCACCCTTGGACAAAATGAATTAATTGCATTTTTAAAAAATGAAGTTAGGTGTTTGCTTTCCTGGCAGTGTTGTGTGGCTTTTTGTATAAAGTTGATTGTGATGTAGCCAGGCCATAGCTATGCAGGTCAGGAACCTATGGGTAGTCTTCTGGTGGACTGTGTATTCATCTCCCTCACCTGTGGGATGTACAACCCTGGAAGACTGCTGAGGAGACCTCCCTTGGGGGAAAGGGCCTCCTCCAACATTTCTGCTATTTTAGCAAGTTTCTTTCATTTGGAGGTTATTTTGTCTCAAGATATAGGAGAGGCTGCTTGTTTTATTAGCTTTGTTTCAGTTTGAGTTACAGCCATACCCAGGATGGCATCAGAATCTCTTTAGCACATGGACAGCATTTTAAACAGTTTTACAGAAGAAATAATGCTCTTGAAATATCACACTGCAGTTCAAGCACTTTGTGCATGTAAAACTTTTAAAAAAGTGTTTACTTTTTACCTGTGAGCCTCGTTTCATGGTTGAACACACTAAGAAATTGACTGCATATCTATCTGAAAATCAGTCTTGCTGATGCTGAGCTGATGGCTGTTTGTAATCACCATCAGCAGTGACAGCATGCTGTACAAAATTTAGCAGTTCCACTCAGCATTTGCACTGTGAATGATGAGATCCAAGATTTCTGGAGTAAAACTCTGATCCATTTGAAGTTCCTAGAAGACCTCCATCAGCTTTGATAGGCCAAGAACAAGGTGCTGAGGGTATTCTGGGTGCATGTGTGTAATTTAACAAGCCACGTGGCTCAGGAGCTTAGCTACATTGTTTGCACAGTTAGGTAGCTCCAAATATTCTACTCTTATTTAAATGAGTTGCAACATAATTGATTTAATTTATGTTTAAAATTATAAAGAGAGACAAGGGGAAGGACAGCACTGGAAGTCAGCTCTCCTATTCAGGGACAACATGAGCAGCTTTGCTGATTTTGAGTTATTTGGTAGTGACTTCTCTGTACACTTGAGACTTTTTTTCAGTATGGAGTGTCCTTGGATGGTTTTCCTCTGATGATTTAGCTCCATGTGCTTTGCCTCTGGAGGGATGTGGGACATGATGCTTGATTGGAGCTGGACATGGCAGGGACTTGAACCCAGGTCTCCCTGTCTGGGAGATGATGCTGTGAGCTGCTCTGGGTGCCTTGGGTTTGCAGGACGTTCCTGCTGAGTTGTCTCTAAAAGTGGCATATTCCTGCACAACAATTTGGCCTTGATAGGACAAGAGGAAATTAACTCAAGCTGTGCCAGGGTTTATTAGGAAAAATTTCTTCCCCGAAAGGGTTGTCAAGGCCTGTCCCAGGCTGCCCAGGGCAGTGGTGGAGTCCCCATCCCTGGAAAGGTTTCAAAGCTGTGTAGGTGTGGTGCTGAAGGACAGGGTTTAGTGGTGCCCTGGCAGTGCTGGGTTAACGGTTGGACTCAATGATCTTAAAGTCTCTTCCAATCAAAACAATTCTATGATTATTTACCTCCAGGGTGGAGGAACCTCTTATCACCACAGCTTAATCTCTTTTTTCTGGAAGTGCCTGCATGGGCTGCATCAGCGTGTGTTTAGCTCCCATGAACTGAGCTTCTCAGAGCTAACAAAACAATGATGGGAAGCTGGTATTTGGCTTTTGATTCATTTCGTGTAGCCACAATGATCTTCTTGGTAGAGTCTTGGGGTTTGTTACAATAAAGAGTCTGTATGCCGCTATGGGATATAGGAGCTTGAGTCTAATTCTCCTAATTTAAGTTCCTAAACAGGATCTAGCCTTTTCCTCTCTCTTTCCAAGCAGGCAAAAGGGGGAAAGCTGTGAACAGTTTTCTTCTCAATAGTGTTAATGGGGGAGAAGTTGAAATGTAACATATTTACATTCAGCAAAAACAGCTTTTTATGCAAAAAAAAAAAAGGACTTTTTATTCCTTGTGTTTAGAGGACTGACAAAATGCTAATGTAAAATGAAAGCTCCCATCTCACACATTTTTAGTACTACAAATCACTTTCTCATTAGCAGCATTCAGGGGTTTCTCTGCCTGAGAACAGACTGCCAATGCACTGCATCACTCTTGACTGGCTGTTTTGTGGTCTTTTGAGGGTCTGCTGATACAGATGGGTCATCCTGCTCAGCCCTGTGCCCTGGTCCCAGCACAAAGGCAGATCTTCTTTGGGACATACTGCATCCTCACCACCTAAAGTGGTGAGGGGTCCCTGAGGTCTAGCAGGACTGTGGGAGTGAGGCTGTGTTGTGACAGAGCTTGCTGCACAGCTGGTGACATTGGTCCCCTCCCGAATACAGAACGTTGAGCAGGGAGCAGCCCTTTCCCTTCTGCTGGCATCTCTGCTGAGAAATGCCATTCTTACAGAGGTTTTCTTACACAACACCGTTACAATTTGTCCCTTCCAAGTGAAGGGCAAGTGTTTATTACCTAAGGGCTCATGCACCTTTAATATGAGGAATTGTTTACATAAGCAAGGAAGCTCTTGAGCCTGGTCCAGGCAAGCACCTGAGGAATGCTGCTGCTGGTTAATCTTGCATGTGCCCTGTGCTAAATTAAAGCTAAATTAAATTTTGTGGGTTATATTTATTCAAGCTAACATGCAGAATTTAATGGCAAAAAACCACAGTCTGGTGAAAGCCTACCTGTAATAATTTATTATTGCTTTTTTGGATGGGTTTTGAGTTTAAGAACTGTTGAGATTGTACTGGGACTCCTCTTGACTCTGTCTCCTTAGAGGATAATGGTGAGTTCTGCTACTTTATCCAGCAACAGCACTGGATGGTTGGAAGGTGAAAGTATCCTTGAAGTATGGTGCAGAATATCTGTTTGGTAGATAATTGCTGCATTTAGAGAGGGTACAGAATTAATGGTGTGGTGTCCTTTTGGCCAAAAAATTGCACATATTAGAGAAAGAGTGCTAATGGCTCAGAATGCCTCTGCAAATGCAGAAATTTGCATAATTGCACAAATTTGGTGAGTGTAAAAGCCATGTAAAAGTAATGATTTCTGATGGCAGTAAACAAAATGGCAAATCTTTCAGTTTATAAGAATTTGTTTATGCAAACTCTGTAGTTTACTGAACTCTAAGGACTAGTTCCCTTTACTTTTAAGTGTTTTGCTAGGTGCTCTGGGGCTCAACGTCTTTTTTCCTGCAGTTATCAGTTCATGTGGGCCAAAGTCAATCATCCTATCTGAAGACAAGTCATATCATATGGTGAAAATCAGTGTGGTCTCCAGCCTAGGATGAAGACATCCTAAGATGGAGGATTGGTCAAGAAGGTGCTTACCTCCTTCTCCAGTGTATTTTGGACAGGTTTACCACAGGTTAATAAACAGAAGAATTTTCCTTTTTACCTCACTACCAGAGCAACTCCCAGATTGCTTTTGTTGTTGCTTCAGACATGCCATTGTTGCATTTATGGCCATTTTTCTCCCATTATGATTTCTTTTTATTACTATTGGCTTCCAAATAACTCATTCGTGAGGCCAGGGGAAAAAGTATTTCTGTATGTTGACTCTAAAACCTACAAGGGGGAAGAATGGGCTCTCTTGCACCCTTCTGAGGTCAGTATTATTTTTGTCATTCTTGCTCATTGGTGAAAAGGAAATGCCCTTTCCATTTTCTGTACAAAGAAAGGACAACATCTGATGCTGAGTGATGCCAGCAGGTACCCTTGTGTTGGTAGAAAGCCTGAGGGCATATTTAACCAGGACGGTAGATGGAGACCTGCTAGGGTACATGTAACTTCATTGATTCAGCCTCAAAGACTTGGAAGGGGAGAAAAAAAGTCTTTCTTAATATGTTGACTGTTGATCTCAACCATCAAAGTTGAAAGTGTTTTTCTTATTGAAAGCTCTCAGTCATTGAGAGTATCCATTTCTTTTGAACATCTCTGTTGTGTTAATGTATTAAAGTAGCTGAGCTACATTAAGTGTAGTAAAGCTGCATCCCACAGATGCTCTCAGAATAAAGAGGTACAGTGACTCAAAGGAGGGTATGCTGACTTACCCCAAGGTGGTATTCACCTCTAGACTTTGGACTTATACAAAGCTGAGCCCTTGCAAAGAGGGAGGCCTTAGAGGTGACTTGGCTGACCCTTTGGGAATATGGCCAGGCTCCTAGCTGGATAGGCAATAATATAATAAAACTTACAACAATTTGGTTTGAAGCTGGGATCTGATCTATACAGAGTGTGGGGAGAATTTCCAGCGAGCGTTTCTAGCCGTTCTCTTGTCTTGTTGTTGCTCCCCATAAAGCTTGAAGCAAGCACTTGCTGGACCACGTGAATAAACAGGTTAATCGTTGCTTCTTGCATTTTGCTGTTTTTATTGCTTCTGTGGAACTGTTCCTGAGAGCTAAGTATCTCTCACATAGTAACTTGGCTGACAATAAGTAGATGGGATGTTACTCTCCTCAACATCTGCTACACTTTCAGGTTATGTATAGCAATTGATAGGGCAAAAAGTCCTCTTGAAGAAGGACATACCATCCCATTGTCTTTCTTTAGGTGAAGGGCAATCCTTCCTGGAGCATATTGAGACTGATAAATGGCTGCAACTAAAAGCCATGGACTGAAGTGTTTGGTGCTTCGTTCTTCACAGGGGTACTGAAAAGAGATGTGACACAGAGATCTCCAGCTCTCAGCTCCAGCCATGTTTCCTGTCAGCTCTGCCAGAATCATTTGTTTGCTCAGAAAATGAAGCAGTAGTGGCATACGTTACTTAAAATAAATTCAGCTTATTTTAAAAGCAATAAAGTAATAAAGTGGAGATCTTTTTTGAAAGACACGTGGTTGTCTCCTAACAAATCATAGGATTTGTGGTGATTCATAAATTCTTTATGAATTCTTCTTCAACAACCTTTTGCCTTTTAAATGTGAACTACCTTTTGTTGGCTTATAACTAATTGGTTTAGTCATCTTGATACTACAAAAGTTGATATGTGAAAACTATAGATAATAAGTATGGTAAAGGCCTCTGCTTTCCCAGTCTAGCCCCCTGAGGCTTGATGATTGTCTCCGAATTGGCATCTAAGGTATGTATGCACGTTAATTTTGACCATTGAAGATTATGGGCTTGATTTTGCAGTGGAGTTACATACAAGGTGTTCACTGAGCACATCTGTGGTGCTCTCTAGGCTCAAAGTCTGTGCAGTTTGCTCCAGCTGTCTTGTGCATGGAGCTCCTCTGGCTGGACCCTAGGT
This sequence comes from Brachypteracias leptosomus, assembly GCA_013401335.1. Taxonomy (NCBI): domain Eukaryota; kingdom Metazoa; phylum Chordata; class Aves; order Coraciiformes; family Brachypteraciidae; genus Brachypteracias; species Brachypteracias leptosomus. The sequence goes on along the minus strand of VYZX01029350.1, from coordinate 77,851 downwards.
ACAACTCTGGCAGAAGCCATGCCCTGCTGACAGAGCTACCCAAAAAAACGGGGATCACAATCATTTTGGCAAGACTCAGCCCAGGTGTTAGCTTCTGTGGGAAGTCCTCCTCCTGTACCAATTTCTTCCCTCTACCCCTAACTTGTAGTATTTTTAATCCTTCTACTTAGAAGCACTCTAAGACCACTCGTGTGTTCTGAGGACCATGTCTGAGTATCCAGGCACAGCTTGTGGAGGTTTTGCAGAGGGAGTGAACTCTAAGCAATTCATTATTAAAAACTCTCAGGCTCTTTCTTTCACCTCTGGGATTGCTCCTGGTGGTGAGTCTGCTTCTGCTTCCTCATCACTGAGTGCTTAGGGACCCACAGGAGTACCCCGAGGAGTTTGCTCCTTGCCGTGGGGTGCAGCAGGTCTGGGTGCAGCCTCATGCCCAGAGTGCTGTGCCTTGCAGAGGGATGGCAGGTGGGTGTGTTGCTGCTGGTACCCTTCAGATAGGTGTAAACTCTGCCTATTTTCCTTTCTCTTTCTCTCCTCACCTAATTTCTTGTCTGCCTGCTGTACACTAGGGCAATGTAAAGAGGACTCTACCTCCTGATTTGTCATAAAAGTGTTTTGAATAATATCTTGAAGAGATCTCCTTGGCCTCTCTCCCTACCATATAAAATCCAGATATCTTATCTCCATTTATCTTACCTCTGTTTTGTTTTCTGCTATGAATTCCTTTGTCTCCTTCAGCACTCTTATAGAATTACATGCAAAGCAAGAGGAAATGGTCAAAGGATCGGAACAATTAGTTTATGAAAGAACATTAAAATATGTATAAAATGCTTTGATTTAATGTGGAGACAGGTTTATAGAAGTCTATATATTTATGAAAGGCGTAAACATGAGGAAAACAAGAAAATATTTGTCATAACATGGAGTTTAATTTACATTTAAGGAGTGAAATTCTAAGTGGAATAATGTACGCTGAATATAAAGCAAAGCTTCTTGCCTTTAACATCTCTTCAGATATGTAATAGTTCCCAGGGGATACAGCTAAATCCCTTTGCCATTACGTGAAAACTTTCAACTGACCTAGAGGAAACACTAAAATATTGATTTAGGAGAACAGTCTTGCATCAGTAAGGAGGTGGTCTGAATGATCTAATGGTTGGGGTTGTGTTCGATCACTAATTCCCAGGATCCAATAGTCTTTGAATTTGGCAAGATCTGCAGAGGGTAAACAATCTCAGAGATGTAGTTTCTAGTTTTTGTGCTATGCAGTGAGGATAAACAGCAACTGCTGCAATGAATTCCAGCCTTCATGAGGCTATGATGGTATCACATCTAATTGCTTTTCAGACTGTATTATATTTTAGCTTGATGCTGCTTAGGGGAAAAGAAAAGTTTTTTATGTCCTTTTTACACCAGAAGTGCTTTAATGGAGAAGCACTAATGTTCTAGCAGAAACAATGTCTGTGCGGTGTGGTTGATATGGGTCCAGAGAAAACAATCAGTTAGACTACCTATAGCAAAACTAATTCCTCAGCCCTTCTACCATATTTAGAAATTTAACAGGTCAACTTAGGCAGTAATTAATTCTCAGGCAGCCCTCTGAGACAAGCAAACATCAGTATCCTCATTTTACAGGCGAGGCTCCTCGGAAAGATGTTAAATCTCTCCCAGAGTTAGAGGCACGATGTGAATATCCACTGCTGTATGCACTGGAGTTACTCAGCACCTTTCAGAACCAGCTTAATTGGAAGTGTCTACAAATGGGCTTAGATGCCTAGTGTTGGTCTAGATGAGAAAACTGTATCTTTACACGCTAGCACAAAGGAACCGATGGCAAAGTCAGTGTTATAGTGTAAAGTACTGGCTTTGTCTTCAGCTCCAACTAGACCCATCAATCCTGGTCTTCAACACTTCTAGGGATGAGGCATCTACAACCCTTTTGTGCCTCTATACAAGTGAGTATTTGAGAGGATATACCATTCAAGATAACACACTAGTGTGCAATTTGTTGTGTAGACTCCAGATGTGAGTTGGGAACCATGAGCTATAAAGGAAGAAAATTTTCCAAAGAAGTGGAGCTCTTGCAGTACTAAATAATAATGCTACTACTTTGAATTTTACATACTTAGTAAAAGGTGATACAGGGATGATGTGACAGATTTATGCATTTTGGTCACACAGAATATATAAATGTGTGATTATATAAATGTGTGATTATATGGACAGGAAGTGATATAGAAAATAAATTAAAGAAGAGAATTTGTTAAAGCCAAACCAGAAAAAGAACAGTATCAGGCAGGTAACCTAATTGAGGAGAAAATCTTCCCTGCCTTACCTCAATTCAGAGGTATTTGTTAAGATTCAGAAGAGGTTTCATGCCATCTGCTAATATAAAGCAAGTTCAGTGCCAAGGAACACCATCTTGCTACAAAACCAATCTGCCTTTTATTATTCTATGTCTTGTATGAAACTAGCTTAATTTCTCTAACACAATTAAATATGGTATTATTAAATTATCTTAATACAAGCATGGTAAGCAAATATCTGTAAGGGTAATATGAAGTTATTTTATTCTGTGAGGTAATGAATATATTTATTCACTGATTTGGAACTCAGCTGGCTTTCTGCCTTCTGCCTATAGAAAGCTCTAGGCCACTTTTGAATCTCTTTACTTCTAATGTTTTCTGAAAATCTCTATTTTCTAATCTTTATTTTCTATTAAACAGAACAGATAAAGCCTACAGTTATTACTTTCTATGCTAAGCTACTATTGTTACATTATTCTGGTTATCTTATTATTGTTCCTTATATTATCATTTGCTAAGTAATGCATACAAGACTACAGGAAGACATAAGATTAAACGATAGGACTTAGCTCAGTCTTTCTGCCATTCTTCAGCATTACTTGGGATTTAGGTCAGTCATCTAAGGATTCATCTCCTAACTAGCAGATAGGTTTCCTTTGAATCATTAAGTCTCACAGGTCTCCTCTTCTCACATCTCTGAAGTTGTTCATGAGAGGCTCTTTCATTTATAAGCTCCTGGCATGCTCAGATAACTTTCCTACATGGCAAAGTCCATTACTTACCAACCATAATCCCTCCTCTGGCCTCCCTGCAGTCAAATACAGCTGAAGCTCCAGCCTGTTTGGGACTCAACTGAGCCCTGGCTGAGGGATGCTTCATGCAAAAGAGCTGTCCATAGACAGCACAATCCCCTCATTTGCAAGACCAGTGCTGGGGCAAAAAATCCTCTTCTCACAAACTCAATGCAGAGAAGTACAAAAAAAGGCAAAGAAATTGTGTTCAGAAACAAAATGACAGGTTGACATGGATGTGGAGTTTTTGGTATCAGATGTGATTCAAAAGAATTCAGAAGCAGGTTTCCCAAATCTTCATGTTGATTTATGTACATACATGTATGTACTTGCATATGCACACAGACATGCAAACTCCATCTATGCCATAGTCACATTAGGTGTGGCTGTGGAGGTACACGGACAATAGTCCCTCTCAGGAAGGAGAGCTATATTGCTTCACCAAAAAGTGTTTAGAGAGAACTTTGAACACTGTAGTGGTAAAGCTGTTCCAGCAGTACAAATCTGGGGAAGATGAACCTCTCTTAACTTAAATGAACTCTGTGTAGGCTGAAAAACCTCTTTTCAACACTGCCAAATCTTTGAAGTAGAAATCTGCACGTTGTGAGGGAATGATTGAAGTGTGAAAACCACCTGCCCATGAGAAGCCTGTAAAGGATACCCACCTGCACCGATCAGTGTGACTGTGTAACATGAGCTATTGCTGCTCTCTCTTTACACTGTATTTCTCCAGCCCCAATGTCAGTATACGGCCAATGCTGTAGCTCTGTGGAGCTGCCCATTAAATGCAATGTCACAAGGTCACTTTGACAATATAAAGGGCCACTGGACACAGAACTGGGGCAGCCAGCTTTGCTGGTGGGCTGAAATAGGGCAAGAGGATAAAAATCTCTCACAATGAGCAGATATTGGATATCCAAGTGGTGCTCTTTGGGTTGCATAAACATGGCAAAATTCATAGGGAACTTAACTGAGAAGTTGACCCAGGTGAAGTTTTCCTCTCTTTTTTGTTTAATGGAAAGAAACCACCTTGTTCTGGTTTTGCAAAACTCCTTGTAATAGAGTTGGGCCCCCGCAGTCCCTTTGGCCAAGGGATCAGCAACTTCCTACTCCCATGTCCATAGGCATGACTTGCAAGATTTCCAAAGCACCAAGACTGTGCTTGAGACCTAAAACTACATTTTCCAGGGATGTGCAAGCTCAGTCTTGTGACTGGGGTTTGTCTCGGTCTTTATCAGCTGTTCTCCATTGCAGTCACAAGCCAGATTTCAGAAAAGTCTAACCAAGATGAAAGCATGGTAGCAGAATACTGGAGTTATGTGATGCCTGAGCAGACCCTAGAATAATACTTGGGTAAAGATACTGTTGGGCACTTGTGATAGATACATGTTTTTCTGCAAGGAGAAAAGAACCTTTTTTTCTTTGTACTTTTATGCTTCAACTGATACTATAAAGCAATCACTGCATATATTTAAAATAAAAGGCACACTATGATGGCTGTTCAAAGAGTTTGACAATGTGATTGGCTGAATGTCCTATAAATATTTTAAAACTCCTGCTTCAGCTACAGCTTCACTGAAATCTGTACTGAGGCTTCATTTCCTGAACAGCTGCGTTTGGAGGTGCAATTCTTCCTGGTATTCCTGTTGCAAAACTTCATTGAGAAAAACAGATCATTGCTGGTTCAAGCCTAGTCTTGAAGCATTTGGTTTAAGCTTGTATTGCAGTCATCACCACCTTCTTGCATAGTCTTGCAAGCTCAGATAATTTTCCCAGATCAATGGGCCTTTGCAAATCTTTATGATATTGAAAGGGATTAATTACATCGTGTATTCTGAGGCTGTAGTGGGGAGCAGCTACCTGGAGATTACAGTGCTCTGATTAAAAACTGTGCCTCTTCTACCCCTTTGTTTCCCTTGGGATATGTACGTGCAGTGTCCTCCATGCCTCAAACCTAAGGCTTTGTGAGAAGTGGGTGAGAAGGACAGTCCCCTGGACAAGGCGTGGTTGGAGAGCCAAGCCCAGTTCCTTCCTTAGTCATAGATGCTTTGACAAGTATTTGCGTTACCTTACAAACTGATAATCCTTAGTAAAAAAAAAACCAAACTGAAAACAGTTATAATAACATTTCCACACTGAACAAGCATACTGGGAAGGTAATAACCACTGAAGAGGTAGAAGTGTTCAGATACAGCAGTGATTAGGATTGGATTTGTGCATAGATCAATGACAGAGAAACAGAATTGAATAATCTCTGCCTCAAAGCAAAATTTGACTTGCCTAATGATCTCATTTTGTCTTGGGTGACTAAAAGGTTATGATAATCTCACGAGATTCTGTAATTCCTCCACTGAGTGGCTATGTGCAGTAGGGCTACTTTTTCTGCTGTTTACAAAAAATGTCAAGGAAATGAGAGTTTCAGGTCTCAGCGTCTGANTATTTGCAACAGAGGATTACAGGTCTTCCCAGCAAAGATTTGTGTATCTGAACAACCTTGTGGAAATGAATTTTCTTTATTTAAAAGCTGTAGCTCTGCAGTTAGTGAATTTTCTGAATCCTGACTGCTGTGGAAGGTCTCTGGGGTAGATTCTCCAGTGCCTACTAACATGATTGTGTTCATCATCTGATCACTTCATTCCATACAGATTTTAACTCTCATCTGTCTTCTCTACCAAGCTGCCTATTTCCACAAAACTTCTGGGACCTTTAATGTATTTGTTGAACTTTACTTCTTTGCCAAATCTTGTTGAGTAGCCACAAGTCCAAAAGTGAGCAGGGCAGGCACACATACAACATAGTCAGGTCAGATTTGTTCTCTTAGAAAACCAGGTTTAAAAAATCAGATTAAAAATAAGCAATCTGTGAGGAGTTCTGCGAATCCCATTCCAGTGTTTTTCAGTACATGGTGATGCAGGGGCTCAGCAGAGTTGGCATCCACAGTCAGAAACAAGAGCAGTGAGAAGGTATTTAGGTAAAATTCATAAACTGTTCAGGA
>VYZX01029350.1:57386-69827 GCA_013401335.1 Brachypteracias leptosomus | reverse complement strand
AGTCTATTAGGTAATGCAGGGATGGGTTCCAGTAGGGAAGCAAAAAACCACCTCTAAAATTGAATTTGTACAGCTAATTCTGTGACTGCCTGAAACTTCTTGTGTTTGTGTGTTTGCAGACCTGTACATGCAGTTTGATGTTACTTCATTAACGATAATGAACCAAAAATAGGTAAAGGCATGACTCAACAAATTATTTAGAATCAGAGCACTTCATAACTTCCTTTAACTTATATGTTTCATTCCCAGAAATATAAGATTTCTTCTGTAATCACAGTTTTGGGATACTCCCCAAATCTTCCATGTTAATCTAATAAAGGTGTGTTTATGTTATCCAATGCTAAATACTGCATGAGTCAAAAGTTGTTTGTTTGTTTTTTCTGAGTTGTAACCAATAGAACAGTGTCTGTTCTAGGCAGGTAATTGAACAGCTGGCACTAGTCCTATTGACGAGTACAAAAGGTACCACAAAAGGTAGCCTGGCAGCTTTTCTTCTGTAGTTGTAACTTGCACAGTGCATCCTGGTTTTTTCCCTTCTGTCTAAATCAAGCAGCTGCACAGCAATTATTGTCAGCATAAATTGAGCAAGCTTGCGAATTGTTTTCAAAGTCATCCAAGAAAGCAACTTTATCCTTCAAAGTAACTGAAATATTATGTTGATATTATGTACAATTATTGAGATAATTTATAAGTTTTCTTTGGGACAAGTTAAGTGCACTTTATGTGTTTTATCTGGATGAGTCCTAATGCATGGAAATGTGAATTATTCATACATTGCCTTTTGGTTCTGGGAGTCTTTATATAGCTTTTGTTTGCTAATGCATTCGATAGGCTATTTTGTGCACTAAAAGGTTATATAGATAATGCTGGCAATAAAATAAATTCTAAATTATATATTCTGTAGTTTTGCATTAAGAGCTAGTACAGTGTGCTTCATAATTTTTCCTCTGTTCCACTTCATGGATCTAAAGGTAATTGATACTATGAAACTACCATCTAACTCATCAAAAATACCCTGCTGCTGAACTATTTCTGTACATGTTTATGTAGAACTGGCATTGTTGACCAATTTGTTAAAGCAGTGAAAACCTAAATATCTAACCTCGAAGTTTCAGTGTAATACCCAGAGTCCATTTAAGGCTTCTTAAATTTGTGATATGAACAAATAGAATTTATAGTTAACATCCAAACAAAATAACATAATAATCTTGAGTGTTTGTGTGTGAATGTTGACTCCTAGCTAAACTGATGGCCTAAATCCCCTGCCACAAGGAAAAAAAATTAAAAAATTAAAAAAAAAAAAGAGGAAAGAGCGAACTCCTTAATTTTTCACCTGAAAAGACACAAGACCTAAAGGATTACAAACATTTGTTGCTTCTTTTTGTACTACAAAAGTTTTCATATGGATGAAGACATTGCCAAGGCAACATCCATGAGAGTCTTCCATGGCAAAATGATGAATCTTTCCAGAGGACCTACTTAATTTGGTCAATATGGTGCCTTGAAGCTGCTAAATGAACCAGAGCTCCATTTTACTAGTGTCTGTTATGAACACAAAAGGTGGTTGCTGCTGGGAAGAGCCTACCTACCCATTGCTTTCCTGACATGTTCACAGTTTGAATGAAGCAAGGTGATTTAGTGAGGATGTGATGTGAAGGTGGCACAATAGCTGGCTCCAGCTACCTCCTACCATTTAATACAATATGGAGTTTCAAGTGCTGATCATCAATTAGTAACTAAGTTAACAGTATTCAGTGGTGCTCTGGAGCACTTTGCACTGTTGGATCTACTCAGAGACATCAGTGCCATGGCTGTTAGGCAGGGCTAAGTCCTTTGAGCTGTTCACACCATCCTTGGAAACAATTTCCAATAAGTTAGCATTGCTCATAGTCAATTTTTATGAGTAGGGTCTTCTTAACAGACTTCTGCATTTTCTCAAAGTCTTTATCAAGACGTATCTCCTCTCTGCTGGCCGCCTTGATGTAGGATTTTTCTTGGACTCTGGGTTTGCACAGCTAGATTGGGTGTATCTTTCCCCTCAAAGGTCAGCATTCAAAGGAACTGTTGAATGACACACCCTACTGCAGTTTTCCTGTACACCTGGCAGTGCTAACTCTGCCCCAAGTACGTAAAGTGAACCCTTGTGGTTTTGAATACTTTGGGACCACAGCGTCATTCATCTGAGTGAAGGTTCCTGTTATCAGAATGTGGCTGCTGTGGCAGTTATGTATCCCCCAGGTACACTAAGATGTTTCACTGGAAATGGTTATTTCAGCAGAGATAGCAAAAGAAACAGTAACCCTGGAAGACAAGTACCAGACACAAAAATACTTGAATTAACAAGAGGCAGGAGCAGGAACCATATTCTAAACTAGTGAGGTTACCTTTTATGTGAAATCTATAATTATGACTCTAGCCTAGCATCTTGGACATCTCCGTAGCCATTTGGTCCTTAGGTCACACTCTTCTCTACCATATGTAAGATACATTTCCCCACAGCTACCTGAGCCCCTTTTAGTGCTAGCACCTTATGCTACCTTTAGTCTATTGATGAGAGACAGTGGAGTAGATGGCTGTCCTGGTGCATATGTGGTAATTGAATCACAGGGGAAAACAGGCATCATTTGCAATTTTGGACAGGTTGTGTTCAGCTTAAGCCTGGCACCATATCCACGTTCCAAGTCCAGCCTGAATCCCACTTAGTGTCTGGTTTGTTAGTTCATGTCAAAAAGGTGTTCATCTATTAGGTTTGTATCTTGCCTCTGGCAACGATCAATATGTAATGTTTCAGAAAGGGAACTAAAGGGAAAAAAAACCCAAAACATAATGCACTAAACCAGTTGTACAACACTGTGAATTCATTCTCAATACACTATAAGCGTTTTTGTGAATTGTCCAGCCTAAGCTTAGTCTGGCCTCAGGTTGCATAAATAAAAAATAATTACTGTTTATGAACATTTTTAGAATCTGGATTTAAACTAGCCTATCTTAATTAAATCAGAGCTGGTTTTCCTTATTATATTTTTTTTAAAAAAACCCAAGCAGTTGAAAATGCAACTAAAAGCCAAAGAGGGTTTGCAATGCACAGTTTTCCTTGTTCATACAGACCTCCAGAATTCTTATTCCATTGGCACCATTCAGGGCCATTTGTTAAACTTTTCCCATTCCTCTTGTATGGATTCATATAACTCCCACTCTTATATAAACCAAAAAAAGGTCTCATTAATAGCATTGTACCATTCCTAAGGATCCCTGGTTATCCTCACCTATGAATTAAGCTTTTAAGTAGTTGAAAAAACAGTGAGTGTGTTAAGGTTTAATGAGTTAGATTAACAGCTATTACTTGAAAACAATCTTCCATTGATTTTTTTTTAATTTGCTAATGGTTTCTCAGTGACGTACTGAAAATGTTCTCCTTCGCCACTGCATTATCTTCCCTTTTTTATGGGTTTTTATTGCTGATAACTTAGTTCACAGTCATTTGAGCATATTTGTTCAGAGGAGTTATACTTACCAGAAAAAATTGCAAGTGAGAATTATTTCTACTTTTGAAAAAGTTATTAAAATGGTGTTTTGTTTGGGGGGTGTTCTTGGTTCTTGCTATGGGGAGTTTTTTATGGATTTTTGTTTTTTTTTCCCCTTAGAATTTCAGGGCTTTCTGAGTTACCAGGTAAGCCATTGGCTAAAAGTCATCAGAGTGTAGTTATTAAACTCTCTTGAATTAAGAGTGTGGATGGATGAGCAACTTTGGAGGAGATCCAAATCTTCATAAAGTTTGTGAATTAGTATGTAAGCGCTTATTAAAGCATATCATTATTCAATTAATCCGTAATATAATGGGAGCCTTGTTTTCTGTATTCCTTAATCTTTATACTTATTGGTCTACAAAGTATTTCCAAGTGCAGGAGAATTATACTAATAAGGATTACTGCTTAAAGTCTAGCTTAGGAACCTGTTTCTCTGTTGCCTTGTGACTTGAGTGGTCTTTTCACACTCGGGAAGATTTAGGATGGAATACTCCTAAATTAGAATTCTCCATTCACATCACTTGCAGTCTGATGTTATCCTTTTTCATGGAGATGTAGTTACCTGGCAAGAGCTGCAGGCTCATATGTTGCACAGCTTCCTGGGGTTGAGAAGACTGTGGAGATACCAAGCTTTAGAGGATCTGCAGGAGATAATGTGGTTCAGAATCCAGAGGTATGTAGGGTATAACCACAGTGTCAGTCCTAATGAAGATTTAACATCTGTTCTAAATGGGGAAGGGTCAGCATGGTGTCTCATTGAGACGGTTGGCCCCTTCTGTTCCCTTTTGGAACTCTGGAGCGTGTTATAGCTCAGACTGTAACAACAGAAGAGTAGGGAGCTCATTAAGCTTGTCTTGGAACATTAGGTCTGTCAGCATACCCAGACCTGCTGCAAAGGCACAAAGTTTGATAGAAAATTGAATTTACCCAGTTGTACTCTGTTAGCTGCCATCTTCTCGTGGGAATGACTTCTGTGGACTAGTCCTAATCACATAATAGGTTTGAAAAGTCATTTTTCATGGAACAGGATTTGGAATGGAGTGTTGAACACTTTGGAGATCTCCTGGTTTAGATTTTGCTTGGCTTTATTCCTGATTAAATAGGCTTACCCAAAAGAAGAGACTTTGTACAATGAATTGCAGCTGTTCATTCACTTTTAGAAGCAAAATTTCAGATAGGTCAACTGCAGAATGTCAGCGTAAGGACAAATGATGGAGAGCTGTGCAGCTGTGCAACGTCCGGACCTGCAAGCAATACATGGTTAGAAAAACAATTTTCTAGATATTCCTGTTGCTCCAAGAAGTAATGGGGTGGTGTACTTGCTCCCTTATCCCCCTTATACACACTTATCCATGTTAAAACCAACGTGGATTTGTTTTCTGATTTATTTATTTCCCATTTGCTGCTTTTTCCCCTCTCTGCTTCCTTGTTGGGAAAACAATTTGCAGAAGCCAAACGTTGTAGATTTCAACTATCCAATTTATTTTAAACATAACACAGCAGCCATACTTCTCTAAAAGAGCAAATCTAATATCTTCAGAAGTTCTTTCCTGTCAAGATATAAATTGCAGGATCTCCTAAATATAGTGTATAGAATCATTGTTAAGGAGATTAAGTCAATTTAAACAATTGATTCTAGAATCCCCTAATTTAATAAAAACATGAAGTAAGTGTGGTCATCCTGAGGAGAAGAGAGAATATTAATGAGGCAATCATAAGATTTGATCTCCAAAAATAATCCGATTAGTTTTTATTTTAACAGGGTCATTAGAAAAAATGATTCACATTTTAGTGATTTCATTTCCTATAGTCCATATAAGGACATAAAAATTATTAACAAAATGTCCATGTGGAATACTGATTTAGGTATATCTTCTTATGTTCTCTACTTAAATTTTGTGTTCATCATTATTCTTCATGTATTGCAGTGCTTTACAACTGAAATTTCTGAGACAGACACTTCCCACTGACATTAATGGGAATGGTACATCAAACCCCACTAGGTGGCTTTGGAAATTTCAGATATATTTTCAGTGTACTGTGGAAAAACTGCTGAATTTATCCTTACACCACCCCTCAGAGACAGGTAAATATCCCTTAAATATATTTTATTGAAGTTGAAGTGTGGAGAACAGAGGTGTGAGAGACATAATGGGCCTAATCCAATTGACTTGATCTGGCATTGGAGGCATAATCATCAGCCAAAACCACTAGACATTCATCAGCAAAACTAACCTGATATCGTATTTGCCTAATACTATTTTAAAAGATGAGCTGTGGCACTCTGATTTTTTTTTTTTGATGGCTGGAGGGTAGGGAGTGCATTTTCATATATTTTGAAGTGAAACCCAAAATATATATTTATAATTGGCATTATAATTCTTTCTGGGAGACATAGCTCTTGAGCTCCATATTCCCTTCTCCTCCTTGACAGAATTATGTATTGTTTTATGTTTTGGATTCAAGAGCACCTCTGGTCACGTCTATCACAGAATAACTGATCTGGTTACTGTGGGTAGTCTGGGTCACCCATAGATAAAATGGCCAATCCTCCATAAGTCAGACCAGCATTTTTTTATTATAGTCATTTAGTACTGAAATCAACATTTGCTGCGAAAAGAAAAAACCTCTTAAGAACATTTTCATTATGTTGAAAACAGTTTTTCATCAAAACAATGTTGACCAGCTGATTATTTGTCTAACAGACTTCTCCACCTAGGCCAGACTTTTTACTCCCATTGCCTTTAATTTCTGTACAATTCCTCTGCACATTATAACTGGTCTTTTCCCTCTGTACACCTCTTGTGAGACTTCATCTGGGGTACTATTTCCAGTTTTGGAATCCCTGGAAAAAGGAGGAGGTCAATAAACTGGAGTGAGTCCAGGGGAGGCCACCAGGATGGTCAAAGGCTGGGGGAAGGGGCTGAGTTAGGAGAGGCTGAGGGAGATGGTTTTGTCCAGCCTGGAGAAGAGCCAGGCTTGACACCTCTTGGAGTTGCACAAGTGAAAGGATGACAGGGCAGGGGCACAGGTTACAGCAGTAGAAATCAATGAGTTACTGTAGAATTTCATTTAAATCACTGTGCAATATGTCTTCACATGAGAGAGAACATTGTAAGGAGGCCTCAGTTAAAAGTGTTGAAAAAAAGTGTTATGAATCATGGTTTGTTTTGATTATGACAAGAAATTACAGGCTTCAGTAATGTGTGACTGACATCAGATCTTAGGAAATAATGGTAACATTAAGCAAAGGGGGAATAGGATCAGCTTTCAGTAGTGAGGGATCACCATTACTGGAGGTGTTTCAGAACATCCTGGACAAACATCTTTCAGGAATGGCCTAGGGGGATTTTACTTAGTTTTTTCAAAGGACAGTTAGACAAAATAACCTCTCCTAGGCTCTTCCACACCTGTTTCCTGTGATATTTTTTTTTATTTTTTTTTTTTTATAAAAGTGTAGGGCAACACTTGGGGTCAGTGCCTTGACTCAGCTGCAGTCTTCTTGTATGACCTTGGGTACATCAGTTAATTTGAGCTGTGTTTCAACTCTCCATCTCCAAAATGGAGATTATTATTAGTGTTTAGCATGAAAGGTGCAGTGAAGGTATAATCCATTAATGCTTTTAAAGTGCTGGCATATTACATTAATGATAAAGATAAAGAAATGTCCTGGCCCTGCAGAATTTATAATCTAAAAAGGTCAGACAAAGAATGTGAAAGGAAACATCAATATCCTTGCCTCACGGGCGAACAGTAGAGCCGCAAGGAGAAGTGATTTGTCAAATGTGGTAGAGCGGGACTGAGACAAAACAGCCAGATTTGTCATGTATTCCTTAAAGACAAGACTGTGCTTCCTCTTTTAGCATAAGTGATCACAAATATTGTAAGTGATTTCCTTACTTTAAGCTCTCCCGATGGTGTTTCTTCACAGGAGACATTTTTCCTGCCAGCTTTGGTAGGAGTAGTACAACCTGCAGCCATTCAATTTGACTTTATTTAAGATGGCAGCAGGTATTTCAGAACTAACAGGAAGAACCCACTGGTGTAGCACATCCTCCCATCTTCTGCCCAGCCACAACCATGTTCACACTGACGTCTTTCTCCAAGGGTGGCTTGCTTTACACTGTGCTGTCACTACTATTAATAATCCATATGTTACTCCTGTTTTATGACTTCCTACTATTGCCTGGCATCCCTTTATGCTATTTGACTTCAGAATTTTTCACCAGAAATTCTGCCAGCCAGTTTGATCCAACACTCACTTTTGTTCAGAGTAGTCCTCCAGACTGCCAGCAGTACTGCATCAGTACTGCTCTGTCAGAGGAAGTAAAGATGATCTCTACAGCTTTGCTGTGTTTTGTAGAATTTACTGAGGGAAACCACATTAAATAACTTGTTCATTTAAAAAAATTAATTCATCTGAGAAAACGCATGGAAGGGCTGGAGAGTGCTTCACCTTTGGGTGAGATCTGTTTTCTCTACATGGCGTAAAGACACACACAATGGGTGACTCATAAGATTATTGTGCAATTGGAACAGCATGTCATAGGCTGATGCATGATCTCACGGCAGGACACTGTCTCCTAGCAACTGCCCAGATTTGCTGTCTTTACATTTAACCCTTCCAAATTTCCATACACACCAGGATGCCACCAGGATGTGTTCACACAGCAGCTTCTGCTGCAATTTAATCGATACTTCTCTTCCAGTGTTCTTTGAACAACACGGGGCAGGCCAGAGGGCTCTGGCAAATTAACTCATCTAAATGGAATGGATCAATCTATGATGCCAATGTGATGGCATGAAACTTGGCCCCCTTCTTTTACCTTTCCATTTCTTTTCCACGTGCTTTTTAGAGGTGAGATTGTTTCTGCTTTATTGTATGTCCAGTAACTCCTAGTTTTTGTAAGTCTGTATTAAAAAGTGCTTCTCTGCAAGTATCTGAGTTAATGATACTCAAAAGGAATATTTTAAAATGATCAACTGGTTTAAAGAAGGTGGGGGGCGATGCAGCAGCAATCTAGACTTTAAGACTTTCACTTTGTTATAGACTGGTAGATATACGATGTGTCTCCATGATGCAACAGTCCCTCTCCTGTTTTCAGTTCCTGCCACATGTGATACATGTGGCATGTGACAGCAGGAAAGATGTTTCCATGTGGAGAGGAAAATTGGCAATGAAACTCTCTGCAAAGTCTTTCACTATGTTTTCTGAAAAAATGGACATACATGGATTTTATGGAGTTAATGCAATCTCAGCAAGCTAAGTGAAGGAAATGAGAGTGTCATTGATTAGGAGGTACATAAGAGTTAACAAGGTGAAAAACTTACCAGTTGTATAATAGTAAAGGGATGACTTATGCCCAAGCTGTTGTGTTTAGTAAACTGAAATTTGGCTGAGATCGTGGCTGAAATATACTTGGGTCTTTAAGTCGTCTTGTATGTCTGTGCATTTATGTTCAAGAGCACTCATCTGAATGAAAACTCTTCATATTTGACTTGGATCTAATTTTTTAATCACTTAGACACTCATCCAAATGGCACTAGGGAAGTTGGCTCAGTCTTGTTGCTGTTGGAAGTGTGCTTCATACACTTGGGTACACGAACTGACAACATTATCCCTGTGCTTTGGCCTTAAGAGTTCACACACTTGTTGGCTGCCTCATCTCAAACTATACATGGCATTTAGCTCTTTTTGTACTCAAAGCCAGTGGGAGCTGTGCAGCTGGCACCTGCTGAGCACGTGCAACTTGGAAAATTAATTTGAAATTTGAAAATTAAGACCAAATTGAGCCCTCACCCCTCATGGTGTTTCTCCATTCCCAGATCAAGTTGTGAATCATTGAGAGAGGTGGCAAGTATGCAGAGAGGGGGTGCACACACTGCCTGTCTTCCCAACATAACCCTGCAGAGGTCCTGAGATCAAAGGTCCTTTATCTCTACTTAGCAGCACTAAAATCCCTATTGCAAATCACTTTGGTAGTAATGTCATTAATTTATTCTTGTGAAGCGCCTCATTACAGCAGCACCACTGGTGAAAGACAGTGCTTGGTTGTAGTGCAATCTATGTTCATTACAGAAAAAAGTTTCAGACTCTTCACAGGTTTGTGTAATATTGCAAATCCTTCAACATCTATTAGAGCTGAAGCTTGGGGCTTGAGTGCTAATGGTACTGAAACTTAACACTGAAGTGATCTGACAAAGTCGCCTAAGGAGGTTTTCATAAACCTTTTGTACAATATCTCTGCTTCTTTGCCAATGAAAATTAACCTCTACTTACACAAAAATGAAACTTCACCTAACTCATTTAAAAATAGCAGAGGGAAAGAGAAAATCAATCCATAATGAACAGTATCACATTAAGAAAATCTAATTAGAAATGGCTTCTCTTTTATTGCACTGATAATGGTAAGCTTTAAGAATGACATCATTACAAAATCCAATAGCTTATAACTGAGTGAATTTTTTAAAAAGTGTTTAAATTACCAGATCAATAACTTCACATACCACATAATTAAATTGTACAGAAATTCTCAATAAACACTAATGTTAGAAAGGTGGTACTCTATTTTAAAATAAATTATATGCTATCTTGTGCTGCATATGCTTCTAGGAGTTGCCCTTATATTCCATAAGAATGAGAATCTCTCTTTACACATTACACTGAAGACAAAGTCTCCTCTACTTAGTCTTACTTACTTGTCTTCAGCTGGAGTTGCATGGAATAGTTTTCTGGGTCTGTGCACCAACTTCTCCCTAGATATGTTTGGATTTACATGTTTGGAGGTTTTTTTAAGATTTTGATATAAAGAAATAGTAGGAAAAAATCAGAAGTCTTCAATATATCTTCCAATATTTTCTTTTCAAATTACTGTCTTAATTTCTTGAGAAAGAAACGGAGAACACTTCTACTAACTGAAAACAGGCCCTAACTGTAAAATTTTATCCCCGGTTCCCTCTGTTGTACAGTCTTCAAACCTACTTCAGTTTTACAGAAGTAAAATACCCACTAATGAGTTTTTATTCATCCACTGCATGATCTAATACTTGGGATAATCCATCAAGGTTTGGATGCAGCTAAAATACAATAATGTGCTGCATTATGCTGCGTTATGTCCCATGGCCTAAGGTATAATTTACCAGTGGTAAAATTATTTTTTTCTAAATGCACACAGATAATCCACATTCACATATTGTGCCCACTGAGGGAGCAGCATATCTAATATGTAATCTTTTTGTAATGAGCCTATTACTCTGGTTTCTAGGTAGAGTTCCACCAGGCATATCTGTGGGCAGTTTTGTTCGTACTCTCATTAAAAAGCCTCTTAGTAAGATTAGCTGCTGTTTGGCAATTTGCATGGCTAGATGTATTTGTTTATAACAAGAGCAAGAGATAATTAATACGCTTTATACAGAAAACTTCAGCCATGAAAATAAAGAGGAACAAGATAAAATCACTTCTGTTTTCTTTTTAAGCAGTCAAGTGTTGCAGGAGTTTCAAAAAGTGTAGGAAAAGGATTCAAGGTTACACAACAAAAGGATTTCTCTAGCATGGAACTTGCAGATAAGAAACAATGTGCTGCACATAATACTTCTGAGATTTGAATTAAAACTGCCAGGGATATTGGCAGTGGAGATGAGCACTGTAATGCACTGTTCTGCAAAAGGAGTTCATCACTGGTAACAGAATTTGAATTATGCTTTACTAGATTTCCTGCATATGTCAAAAATAAGTAATTGCCAATTATCCTGCTCAAAAGAGCTGGTGGGATACAATCATTTCACTTAAGCAGAAGTGCAGAGCTGCAGAGCACTGAGGAAAAAGCTCTGCAGAGGGAAAGCTTCAAGAAATAGTTGTGGATAAATCGAGGTAACTTCAACTAAAGCAAATGCTAATTTTAACTTTATCCTAGCATGCAGATATTAAATGGTACTCAGTCTGCAGCAATGCACCAACTGCAGCAGTGGGTTAATTCCAACAATATGCTTGCTCAGTAAGACAGTACCCTTAGCTTCATTGCTCAGGAAAGAAACAGACTGTGGCTTTCTTGGAGTAATTGTGGAAGACCAAGAATGAACCTGGGTCTCTTAAACTCACCACCCTAACCACTGGGGTCTTTCTCTAGGTGATGAGAACAGAACTAACGAGAAAATACAGTTCCTTATATAGTAAGCTTTTTTTTCTTTTTCTTTCTTTCTACAAAGTTTATTGAATCCGGAATATATAATGATTAGATCAGAGGTCAGAGCCAGCGCTCCAAATTTCTATTCCAGGTTCTGCAGCAACTTCATTTTAGGCCAGTCACTTGTTAGCTTCCCCAGTGGCTGAAATGGAAATAATTACATGGAGCTTATAGTGGTGCTATGAGATAGGCATGTTATTTTAGATTGCTTTGGGATCTTTGCAAGAGAGATGACAAAGAAATGTCAAGTGTTGAAGTCTCTTTTCAGTGTCTGAAAAGGTATGCCTAGAAACTCTGCGTGCAGGAAAAAAAAAAAAGATAGAACAAAAAAAGTGATATAACCATATCATAATTGTATAACTTTGCCTATAAATATGTTCACCCTATACAGTGCTTGGTATGACTAAACTCCCTCTGGTACAGGTAGAACTGAGTTTGACTCCAAATGTCGAGCAATTCCAGGATTTGCATTGGGGGGGGGGACGGACGATGTCTGTATGTTTGTCTGATAAATGTATTGGCTTAAGAAGAGATTTTGTAAATAGATTTCTGTGAGTCAGGCTTGATTGCCATTTAGAAGTGTTGGGTATTCTCTAAAAATGTATTCCCCTGATGTTTTGTGCCTACACATAAATACTTGAGACCTTAGGATTGCAAATGGGACTCATAATGATTGTGTGGAGAAACAGCCAGAGGAGGAAAGCAAACAGCCAGGTAGTCTCCTGCATTAG
>VYZX01029350.1:1232-52787 GCA_013401335.1 Brachypteracias leptosomus | reverse complement strand
CCTCAACTTCGTAGTCTTGGATAATTAATCTTCACCTCTCTGCATGCCCCTTTTTAGTAGGAGGTTTGCAGTAGACCCAGAAAGTAGAAGTGTGCACATATGTGAGTATTACTTGCCTCTCTTTGCTTGAATGTTTTTCTGGCCTAATCTCATGCATCCTGCTGGATAATTGTATTTGGGGGAAGGAGAGGAGCTCTCTGATACTTTAGCTTGTTTGATTTTTGTGGACCTTTCTGGATTCTTACAAGTTGGGCATTGTTAAACTGCACACGGATTTTGTTGGGTTTGGTTTTTTTCAATGGTAACTGAGGGAGGAGGAAGGGGGAAGCAAAGAGGCTTGTCAAGTCAGTAAACAAAAGCAGACATTGTACGTATGAAGAAATGGCCCATCCCCTGAGATCTGTGGCTTTAAACCACTCAAAGAGGAAGGGAATTACAGCTGGTACTTGCAGGGCTTCTCCTCTCCTGGACAGTGGGTGAAGGGCTCTGATATTCCCCACCTGTCTGCTCTGGGGCTCTTTTTTTTTCTACTATTTACTTAGACACAAAAAGGAATGATATCAAGGGTGCTATTTCTGCTCCTTCTAGCAGAATCTAACTGCAACATTAATCTGTTCAAAATGTGGCTGCTTTGACTTGTTGACTTAGTCACCTGTAGTTACAGAATTAGTGCTTGTATAATACTGGAATTTTCTCATTTTTCCTTAACTGATTTTATTCTCATTCCACATTCTATTCTTGTCATTAAAAATCTCAGCTCTTTCTTCTTATTTGGNTTTTTTGCTTGTTGTTTTTTTTTTCAATTGTTCTTTTTAGTTGGTTGGGTTTTTGTTTAGTTTAGCTACATCTGTTTTAAAGCTCTGTAAAACTCTGCTACTGGAATACAGCTCTGCACTTTTCAATTCTGGAACAGGTTTGCAGCCTGGGTCGAACATCAGCTAAAAATCATGTTAAAACAGTGTCAGACTTTATATCCTTTGCATTAAACAACTTAGTTTTATTGACCAGCATCTCTTTGTATCCTGGGTTATCTAGGGAAGTTCACTATTCTTTCATCTTCTACCCAGTTTTTATCAGAGTTCATGATTCTGATCTGATACATTCAGCAGCTCCAATGTGATCTGTTGCACTCTTATATCCCATACAATAACAATATGCTCTTTACTGAACTTCATATTNTTTGGTTTTGGTTTTTTTTTCAATTCAGCAAAAATGGTTATTTATAGACATGGAGCAGTTTCTGCTTTAAATTAGATATCTGATTTGTTCCAAGATTTAGACAGCGGGATCGACTACACTGTATTTAGCAACACCAGGGTTAACTTTTCCTATCAGGCATCTTGCATTTGTTCTTNCTTCCAACCTAAACCATTCTACGATTCTATAATTCTAACTAAACCTCTACGATAAGAACACAAGAGGGGATACAGAAAGGAAACATTCAAGGTCAGGTTGGAC
The DNA here is from genome assembly GCA_013401335.1 of Brachypteracias leptosomus. NCBI lineage: Eukaryota > Metazoa > Chordata > Aves > Coraciiformes > Brachypteraciidae > Brachypteracias > Brachypteracias leptosomus. The sequence continues at coordinate 51,329 of VYZX01029350.1, read as the reverse complement.
AGGGCTCTGAACAGCCTGTTCTAGTTAAAATTGTCCCTGTTACTGCACGGTGGCTGGACCAGGTGACCTTTAAAGGTCCCTTCTAACCCAAACCATTCTGTGACTCTATGATTATTGGGAGATTTTATTATTTCTTAGACTCTGCTGTATTAGAAATGCCCTTTAGGTTACATTCCCCTAAAAATATCTGCATTAGAACTAACCCTTTCTCCGTTATTAGTTCAGAGACTACAATTACTATCTCACACGAAAAGACCAGCAGCTATTGTCAGTATTCACTGTCCAGTTTCCAAGCCTTAAAAACATCTTCTCCATCTAGTTCTTCCTGTGGGGAAAACAAGGGAAACTACCATCAGGAGCCATCCCTAAAATTCTGTGTCACTACTGTCCAGCACTATTGAAGGAGCACAAACCCACAGAAACCCTTTTTTAAAGAATCCAGCATTTTAATGAGTGGACTCACTGTTAAGAGAACCTTACAGTAGCTGGCACATGTCCTGTAGATAGTAAATTAAATTGTCCAGTTGTGTTGGCTTTGTCTCTCAAAAGGCTCCCCTTTGGTCAAGATGCTCACCACACACAGGCACCTGACATGGGAGGTGTTCTTGTATCCTTTGTGTGGCGAAAGAGAAATTCAACATCAAGACTATGGCCATGTCCAAATATAGAAGTTGTTTCATTTTACCATTAGCAGCATAACTAATACTCCTGATGTGGAGGCAGTGTATTTAATCCAGGGCTGGTGCACACAGCCCAAGGGTGGTGGAACCCCATGAGCAGGAATAAGCCTCTGGTCAGCATAAGCATGTGGGAGCTCTGTCCCACAGCAATAGCAACAGATATTGGGCAGTGTAGATGGGGCTACAAAGCGAGGGCTGTTGCATCTCAAAATGAGCAGAAGATAGGAAGAAATACGTTTACTTGCTAATGTCAACGTTGAGACCTCTGCATTGAATTTGCCCTGCTTTACTTCACAGACTTGACATTTAGAAGATTCTTGCAAAAGATAAGCAGTTTTCAATGGGAAGATTTTTGGTTTTCTCCCACTGGAAATGTCTTTTCCAGCTAATTCTCATTAAGTAAAAAAGAAAAAAGTATTTCTGAGTCACCTAGATGCTCAGAATTCCTTGGAAGTGAAAAGAACATAATGAACTGAACTTGAGAAAAGTTACCATTTTAAAAGAGTATGAAAGTGGAAATGTCATGTCTAGGTTTACACAGAAAATCTTCTGCAAAGCTGTGATTAATACAAAAAAATCCTGATTCAACATCCAATGTTTCCTCTTCTTCTAAGTGCGAGTATCTAAATAAGCAGATAAATAAATAACTAGAGCAAAGCCAATTGTTGCAACTCTGAGAAATTCACAACAGAGAATTGAACACTAGGGACGGGGATGAGGGGAGGTAATTAAAAGAAATTGGAAATCTTAATAGGTAGAATTAAAAATGGTGAACTTTCTATCAATGAGTAATCTCAGTTGCCAAAGTACTTGTAGATGGCTTTCAGCCTAGAGGATTTCAGCTGGGAGGATCTTCAGCAGTACAATGAGCAATGTGAGTGCTGACCCATAGTAAGTATCTAAACTAATCTTCATTTTGAATATCTGGGGAATTGGGAAACAACTGACTTTTACCCGAGCTTTTCTCAGGCATGTTTTGCAAAAGGCTCCCAGCAGACAGAATGGAGCTGCTCACAAAGACATCGGTAATCTTCCCAACCTCATCTATTCTCACACAGACTCGTATTAAAAATGAAAGAGCCGTGCTGAAATTAATGCAAAATACAGTTGGGAACATAATGAAAACTCTTTTTCTGACAGTCTTTAGACTGCTCCAAGCATCCCTCATTTCTCTGTTCCAAAAAGGATATAATAGTCCTTTTTAGTGTTTTGTTATATTTCAGAGAGGAACACGTAAGTGTGTTCTACTTTTTTTTATCTTTTTTTTGTAACCTAAAATGCAAATTGGATAAGGACAACATATAATGTCCTCGGTTATGATTTTTTTTTTTTCCCTGCAGCAAAGATACGTTCAGTATTTTAATAGCACCATCTGTCACAGTAGCAAGTGCCAAGCTGCAATATTGATCTTGTCACTTTGGGGAATGGTATGATATTTAGGATTATAAATAACATTTTTCTTTGCTCTGTTCATGTGTTTAGTTTTTATATAGAAACCAAACTCAGGAAACCACTCTTATCGCCTAATAAGACAAGTACTTTCTTAGAATCCACAGCAGAGGTATCATTAGGACCTGAAGCAGTATTTGTATTATTAGCTGTCACACCTCAGTAATGTGAATAACCTAATTGGTCCATGCAATTTATATAGCGACAACTGTAGTCACAACTAAGCAAAGGTAATGGCTTCTACTGACTACAAGTCATCATTGGGCACTATTTTTCTCTCTTTAAAAGAGAAATGATTAGACTGATGAGATTTTAAATGAAGAGCACTCAAGCTGAGATTACGATGAAAGCAAGTTCTGCATTTTTCACTATTTTATATATTGAACAGCAGTCTGGGGGTGTTTAAGGGCTCTGTCTCCTTCATATAACCTCAATTTTGTTTTAAATTTTCATTTAGTCTGCCTTGGAAAAGAAGAGATGGAGTATGTAGCTTTTTTTTATCTCCAAACAGACTTTCTGGAGAGGCCAGAATAGTAAGATCAGGTTGAGGTTATCATGAACCTGGAAAGGTTTCCGTGTGTTGAGCTGCTTGATTCAGAGACTGTTCCTGGCAGGTTGCTGACAAGGAGGAGGCAGTTCTCCTGTTAATGTAAAAATTTGTGGGTGTTTCCTTCCCTGTTTGCATTTCTGAATGTAGATGGATTTTTCAGTGCACTGGGCAAAACTCTGATGCTCATAGATGGTTGAAAACAAAGATGCTGGACAGATGTAAGGGGTAATGAAATTTTCCAAGTGATAATGATATTTTCCAGCATTTACAGAGTTGAATACTTCTATCTGTGGTACTCTGTTGGACATGATTAACATTTTATTAATATGCCAGCATTTTTTTTTCCTGCTCCACAAACTTCTTTCTTTTGGATTGGATATTCTATGAGTTTTATGCCTTCTACAGTAAGATTTCACCTGGGATTTGTAGTGTTAAAGTGTTAGAATAGAAATACTTTAATACTGTGTTTTCTGTTAGTAGTTCTCCTGCTGTTGAACATATATTTATCCTCTGCATGCCATTTCACTCACAACTTCAAGGCAGCACATGGTGCTCATAAGTATTACATTTTATAGATTTTCAGCAGTTGTCATTAAACGTCTCTCTTGGAAAAAAAAAACAAACAAAAACATTTACACAAAACATCAAAAGCTTGTACTAAAATAATCCATTATAATCCCATTCTTCATTTCTCACAGTCTGTGCAAATTGATTTCATCTGAGATATTGCCCAGCTATATTCAAGGTTGGGGTTGGTTGTTTTATCTGTTTTATTTCCTTTAAAGAGATTTACAAAGTGCGATATTTTTACTGGGGAAAGATTAAATCTAGTAAACAGTTCTCTAGATGCTGGACGGTGGAATCTGGATAATCCATTCTGTAAATCATTGCTTGTTTTTTGCTGCCTGATTGCTCAGACACTTGCTCAGCTGTTGCTGAATATTAGCATTTCATTAAAGTAATACCTGGTGTAGAGAACAGCCAGGCTGTAGCCATGGATGCAGAGGAAATATATAGAGATGGCAAACTGAGCTGCTTAGAGAGGCTGTTGTATATAGGTTTGCAAGCACTCTGTAGTAGCAATCAACCAGCTGCTACTGAAAATTTCAAGTATAAGTGTGTATATATAGTACGGGCTAAGGGCAGTTGCCAAAGTCTCCATAGTGGTCCTAGCATTGCCTTTAGATACCAAATGTGATTCCTTTCCTAGTGTTTCCTCTGCAAACCAAAATTGAGTTGTGGTTAGCTTTTAAACGTCACGTGAGGCTCTGGCAGGAGCTGACTGGCAGCTTTTGAGGCCATGGGAAATCTAGTCAGGCAGTATTCAATGTGTGACTTGCAGGAACTTGTCCTGCTCTCTGTGGACTGCAGCCATCGTGGCAGGCAGCAGCACCATGGTCTGGCATGGTCCAGGGTCCCTGCTTCTCCAGAGGGAAACAATGGATTAGAATAGGAATGGGCATTATTTTGCATACTGTTGAGTGGAAAAAGGAGGGATTACTATTTTTGGAGATTTTGGGGGTTGTTTGGGTTTTTTCAAGCAAAAGGGAATGTCTGCCTCCCCCTCTCCTTGCTCTTTGGCAAAACTGGCACAGACTACTCCTTCATCCATTACAATACATCTGTCATTGTTCAATGCTAGTGTTCTATCTGTGGGTCATTGCTCACAGGTGCTAATTGCTAATCTAACCTCCTTTACTGATGCCCCACTAGCTCTCAGAGCCAGTGATGCGTGGCTGCAGGTGGGAAAAGGAGACAGCCAGAAGCAAAGCTCTGTTTGAGGCTCGACACAGCCAGGTTTTGCATATATACTCCTCTCATCTGTCTCTTGGTGGTGGAGAGGAGTTATGCAGTCATTATCAGCCAGCAAGGTGTTGTAGGGGATGGATTTTTATAGTGAATTCAACTCCCCTGGTGCCTTACACATCTGTCTGCCTTGCCAGATGCAGAGAAAGCACTGTCTGGGTTGGCAGGAACCAGGAAGAAGCAAGGTAAACTGGTAATAGTCTGTTCTTCTCCTTGGAAGTGACCTGCTTGGCCTGGCGACATTGTGGGGGGTGAAGTTCTGCAGAGAGCCAGGGCAAGAGGATAGCTACAAGGAGCTGAAGGGGATGGGGTGAGAGCATGTTTTTGTAGGTAAATGAGCAAAAGGAGTGAGGGGAAAGGATTTCATGAATCTCTGTGATCAAAGAAAAGATTTTGTATGTTTGTTTTATCTCCTCTCTTGGCTGGATTACACAAGTAGCTCTCAAACAGAGATTTCTGAAGCAAGCACAGGTAGTTTTTCCCTTTTGATGTTCAAACGCGATAGATGTATAAAGTTACCTGAAGCATCTGATGAAAACCAAATATCCCTCCTTCCACATGCCAGGGCTGACAATTGTTTCTAAATATGAGAAGTTTTTGTCCACCTGTATGCAACCTGTACAGATGAGGCTATACCTGAGAAAATGGAGCGATTCATATCCCCAGGGAAGCAGAGGAGGAGGTGGTGAGTGCAGCAGGGAGCACAAACCAGAGCAGAAGCATTGCTCTGAGGAAAGGAAAGGGAGACAGGAACTCTGAGTGCAAATTAAGCAGCAGATTTAATCTGAGGTTTATGGGCATGACTGTGAAAGAAAACATGTCAGGCTTATTACCGTTAAAGTATTTATATTTGTAAATAGATTGTATGAATTCACAAATCCAAGAGCACATAAAAAGCAGCTGTTTTGGAGATGGGGATATGTGTAGGAAGGTGGACGTTCCTTCATCAGCACCCTGGATTTGTGTGGACTAGTACCCAGTGTGATAGCTAAGGATGGATGAGTGGAGAATGATGCATGGCGTTGTTTGTTGAGGAAAGGAAAAAAAAATGTTTTCCTCTAAGTATTAGCAGAAATAAAGACTAGATGTAAGTGCTTTGAGGCAGCTGATCTCTGGTAATAAATTGTTCTGAGTATCATGACACTTCTTCATTAGAGAGGCCAAGAGGATGGTTAGAAGTGTAAAAAATGCCAATAACACAACTGCAGCAGAACTTGAGGAATAGCCTGCTTCAATGAAGGGCAGACTGAACCGTGTAACAGCAACGCTGCAAGCAGCTCCCCTGTCCTTAGTGGGCAAATGAGATCTGCCTTTCTAGATGTGATTTACAGGCTGTCGGGTGTCTCCCTTTCCTGGTGTGGGTGCCCCAGAACTGAGGTGCACTCTGATGCCCATTGGGAGGACTGCCTCAGCGTCCTGATGTGCAGCAGTTCCAGCATTTGCCCTGGTTATGGCACTTGCTTAATTTCCTGCCCTTGAAATGCAGATTTGGCAAGAGACTGAGTATCCACTGCCTCAGCCACAGGATCCAAGGAGAGGTACAACCCGGAACAGTGGTGGATGTGTTTTGAGTCTAAAATGTGAGGCTCAGGGCTGCAGAGCTTCTGGCTGTGACAGCTGCTGTCTGTAAGAGAAGTTTGGGCAGGCGACCTACGCAATCAAAGCATCAGAGAAAATAGGAATGGAAAGGATCTCTAAAGGTCATCTAGTTCAGCCTTTTGTCCGAAGGCAAGTTTAATTATACCCATACTGTTCCTGAGAGAAGTTACATCTCCTCGGCCTCTGCCTCTCTAAATTAAACCATCTGAATTCTTTCAAGTTGTTCCTCAGATTTGATGTATTTTTGGAAATCTGCGAGCTTCTTCTGAACTCTCTCCAATTGATCTGTGTCCTTCAACAGCCCAGGACTGAGTGCATCTGGTACCTTATACACGACCTCTCCAACTCTGGAGACAACCAAGGATCACCAGTTTTGTTTCATGGCATTGATGATTCCATAGATGTATTCAGCTTTTCTTACCGATTTGGAGGGAGCATCTGCAGAGATCAGTTTAATGTCTTGAAGAACTCTTGTGTTTGTGCTATGGCTCTTTTTTTGCTAACTTCTGTCAAAGTAAAATAATGAGCCAAGTCTGAATTCGAGAACTTGTAGAAATTGCCTCAATGTAAACAACTTTGAGTGGACTGAAAATTAGTACGAAGTTTTTGATAAATGACAAAGATTCCATTTACAAGGAAATGCTTATTGCATCTGTCTGTGTTAGGTCAGGTCTCATTTAGCATCTTCATTTAATGATCCTGAAGAGGGAGTAAACAGCCTGTTAATGAATTTGTGTGTGATGCTATATAGGGAGGAACTGTGAGTAATAGGCAGAAAAGAAAAAGACTACAAAGGGACATAGAGATGATAAACACTCACAGATAATAGAGCTAATTTCGTCTCTGTATAACACAAATTAATGCCTTTGAGAGAAGTGGAGGAAGGGAATATGCTTAAAAAAAAACTGGCCTAGTTGAAAGCACTTCATGAGAAAAGTAGACTTCTGTTTGTCATGTGATATGTAATTGGGAGGTGAATGAGGGGTAATGGTTTTAAGCTAGAAAAGGGCAGATTTAGGTTGGACATGGGAAAAAGTTCTTTAATATGAGGGTGGTGGATCACTGGAACAGGTTTCCCAGAGAGGTGGTGGAGGCCCCATCCCTGGAGACATTCAAGGTCAGGCTTGATGGGGCTCTGAGCAACCTGACCTAGGTAGAGATGTCCCTGCTGACTGTGGGAGGTATTGGACTAGATGACCTTTGGAGGGCCCTTCCAACCCAATACATTCTATGATTCTAGGATGATATTACTTCTAGAAAGCTGAATGCCTGTTTGGACTGTTCAAGGAACGAGTCACATACATGGGACATGAGAATCTCTTCTCTCTGACTGCTCCTGGTCTGTGTGCTTTACTACCAAAGAGATGTTTGAATATACCCAAAAAATAGTAGTGAAGATGAAGGGGTAACTGGTTAGTGAGACTGGATTAAAAGAACTTGGATGGGCTGATTAACCCAAGAGGCAGAGGAGCTACTCTGGATATAGGTTTCAGCAGAGAAAACAGAAATAATATGATGGCAAAAGGGAAGATGTGTGAGAAAACATTTAAGAATGGGGAAACTGACACCAGCAATTAGGCATTTGAGCTGATCATGTGTGATGGGTAGTTTAGCCTGGTGCTTAGAAAAGTCTGTGTACTATATGGGGAAAAAACAGTAGGGAAAAGCTGAATTGCTGGAAAAGATAGAGGATAAGGGCTGTCATCCTCATTCTTGTTTTAATTTATTTTAACTCTCCCTCACATTGTTCTGGCAAGAGTAGCACAGGAGGAAGCTTAAGGTAAATGAGAGTCTGGCCCTAAGAGTCTCTGCTGAGAGCAGGTTCCCTCCATTGTTTCAGCCCTTCAGTCCCTTCTGCAAACAGAGATGTATACAAGGATCAGAAATCTCAGAAACTGAAAGATTTGGATGTAAAGACTCCCAGGTTTTCATTGCAAATGATTTCATCTCTTCCCCTTGCGAGCACCTCAAAACGCGGGAGGTTTGAATAAAGAAAATTACCTATCTAAACTAGAATGCATCCAAAACCAATTCCCAAAAGAATATGTGAGTGTGAGGGAATGTTTAATTATGGCTTTAAGAAAAAAAAAAAAAATTAGGCCCTTTGTTCAGTGCAGCTTTCATTCTTGTCACAGCATTGATATGAGAAAAACTTTAAAACATAATAATAATGAAAAAAATCTGCATAGAGAAAAGAAAAAGGTGTCCAAAAATTAATCTGGTCCAGTTAGTAACAGGATTATAAACAGCAGCAATGTCCTTAAATATCACAGAAACAGTGTGTTGCAAAGGCCAATGAGGGCATTAAGAGACATGAGTAGGGAGTGACAGATGAGGTTGTCATTGCAAAGAGCCTCCACAAGTTCTTTCCCATTAGTATTAAGAGGAAAAGCTGAAGGTTGTATCGGAGACTAGAATACATTTTCCTGAGGGCAATACAAAATGCTGGAAGATTTTATGATTATGCCAGAGCAGATAGTTAGGCAATCAGAGCTGTTAGACAAGGCACTGGGTCCTGATGAGTTTCATCTGAGAACTGAGGTGGAAGCAGCAAGTGGAAATAAAAGCTTTGGCAGATGTTTTTTGATCCATCTCCAAGGATGGGGTGGTTCAAGAGGATTGGGCAGAGGGGCTAATGAAAAAAAATCTATTGTCAGTGCAATTCTTTGGTAAGAGTATAACTGACAAGGGAGAAATGTTTCACTTCTACAAGTCCATGATAAAAGATTGTTTGGTTGAACTCAGGGAGTTCTTGGCTTGTAAATTTACACAGTTTCTGAAACACATTATTGCACCAGAAGACAAATGTCAAGCAAAGTCTATAATTTATCTGACTTCCCTGGAAGCATAGCATGCAAAATATTGATCTACTTAATAAATGCACATTATCTCCTGAAAATGATTAAAAATTATCTGAGAAAGAGCAAATAGTGTCAGTGGCATTGCAGAAGGATAACAGAGCTGGAGAGCAAACATGAATGATGCCTTATCTACTAGCATTAGGTGCACTCTTGTGCAACATTTACATTACTTTGAGCATTAGATTTCAAATATTGTAGATGAAAAAGGGGGAAATCTTGTCCTTCCTTCCAGTTCAATAAGGGGCCATCCAAGGCTGTTCATGATAACCTTTAGTCTGTGCAGAATTTTATGTCCACCCTTGGCAGAGGCTGCCCTTCAGGCACAATTATGTGTTTGAAGGAACTCAGCTCTGTCAGGGATGATGATTGGCCTCATAAGTGTTAATGATGGCAAACTAGATTGTTTCAAGCACAGCTGAATGTGATGTCAGGAAATATTTAACAGGAGATGAAGAATGCAGTATGATAGTTTCAGAGTTTCTCTCTGTGCTGGGCTCCTTCCCCAGAGAGACAGGAGCCTCCAGAACCAATGGCAATGGGCAGCTGTCCATCCCCATCCTGTTTGTGATGTTCTGCTTGTCTCCTCATGTTTTGAAGTGGTAGAGGTCAGTGTAACATCGACCCTGTCATGTCCTAAGGCAGTAGACATGGATCGGAGGGACAGCCTTATTTTCCCCCCACTGCTTTCAGCTATGCACATTTCTTTCTTGGGGCATTTTGTCATCTTTCGCAGACAGGAAAAGCTGCAACAGGTTTCTTGCAGGCGAGATTTTTATTCAAAGCAGATGGAACTATAGTCAGATCATGACATTGTAGGATCTGCCCCACGGTGTAAAGGCAGCACACTTTTAATGCATGCCTCCAGTGCAGTTTTCTGTGTTGCACTCTACCTTGTCCTAACAACCCTCTGACCCAGCAGGAAAGCAAACTGGAATTGTAAGTACTCAGTACCTTCAGGGATGTGGTGGTGTGGTAATCTCCTCCTCTAGCCTAATCTTCATTGCTGAACCACTGTCAATGTGTTTGCTATTCATCTATTCTAGCATTTAAATAATAATTATTAGTGGCATATTCTTTAGGGTGATCAGCCCAAAGCTGCAGTGGAATAGTATGACCTTGAGTTTTTCTGTAGACAATGGAAATTAGTTGAAAATGGACAACAGTAATTGCTTGGATGACAGTGCACCTCTGGAGCTATATCACCACAATACACTGCTGAGGCCAGGAGCTTAGCAGGATTCAGAAAAAAAAGAAAAGGAATTAACAAAATGCAAACAAGATGTTAAAATGTATAAAAAATGGGATGGAGGATAATACAGGGGGTAATTATAATGTAATTATATAAAAATAATTATATAAATCAGCACTGTGGCTTCACTGGGAACACTGCATGCAGGGCTGGAATCAGAGATGCTTGATGAGTATGTTTTGAGGCTGGAGCAAATCTAACAAATAGGGAAATTGTTAAATATTGCTGCTATTTGGCTTTGGAAAGGAGACTACAAAGAGGACATCAAACTGTAACAGAGAATACTTCAGGTGTCAACCTGTAGGCCAGATCTAGTCCGTGAAAGGCAAATGTCCTGCCAGGAATTGAAATCCCCAATTTTACCCTGTGTATGGTGAGAATGAGAAGTGGTGGATGGGGAGCTGAGGGCACGGTGGAGGCATGTGTCATACCACTGCCTGTCCCTGTTGTGAAGCATGGAGGGTGGTTGCAGAAGAGGAATGCAGTAAATGGACCTGTGGCATCACTGGGGTCTATGAAGGTCCTGGGATGGGGGATTTGGGTGAGTGTTTGAGGGTGCCGAGGTCTGAAGGAGTTGGGCAGAAATGGGGTCCTGTAGGAGGAGATAGTAGGTTGTTGAACAAATAAAACCAAGCAGTCATTCAGCAGTCAGGTAATAAAAGGTGTGTTTCTGATGGGAGATGTACAAAATAACCTTAGGGCAGGAGAAGGAAGGGGGGGTGTGGGATGTAGGGCCAGGGCACCTGGAAGTTTGGAGTTCTTTTCTCTAACAGTAGAAGAGAATGAAGGAAGGGGATGGAATTAAACAGGTTATCAGGACACCTTTACCCCTTCTTCACATGCAGATGCATAAGTAGCCGTGTCCATTGTTAAACAGATACACAAGAAGCTACAGGGAGGAAGAAACCAGGGTAGCAGAAACCAGAGCAATGAGATTTGAATTCCTGTCAGTTTTCCTTCTTATCCACTTCCCCCAAGTATTTCCCTGTGTCACTTGAGGTTCTGCTGCAAGGCATGATCTGAAGAGGAGAAACCAAAAACTTCTCAACAAGTGGAAAGCCTGACATTTCCAGTGTTTGAGTTCAACCTGGACATTATTACGACATGATTTTCACACACAGAGCTTGTTGCCATGAGAAGGTGTCAAGAGAAGAATTATTCTAGGTTTGGGAAGAATTCAGAAATTTGTATCAAAACTAAGAATACTGCTAGTATTAGCATTCTTTAGATGGGCTAGTCGAGCTCCATGACTTCGTAAAATTTAAAGTATTAGAGATGAAGATAAAAGCTAAGCTGGAAACACAGCATCCTTCTTGGTTTTTACATTTTCTGGAATTAATTATGCTTTCTACAGAATTCATTCAGCCACTTGTACTTTCTAGTCAGGTCTTCTCTGTGGTCCTGTGTTTACATGAAAAAAAGCATTCACAATTATAAGCATCAAGATAAGACGTGTATAAAAAGAGCTTTTGGAAGGAATATTAATATCTCTTTGCAACAGAAAATTTGTGCATTTGAGCAGGTTCATGAAAGTCCTTTTGCACTTTGGCTGATTCTGGCTGTCGTACTATGAGCTGCGATAAACTGATCATCAATTTGATCCAATGTAATGTGTTCTGTGGTTTTTATCTTGCCTGCTGATGCAAAGGTATCCTTAGTTCAGGAATGGCCTCACCTGGAAGGCAGATGTACTTACAGGCTCCAGTTCTATTACAATATTTGACAGATGCACTCATTCAATTTGCTGTATCACAGATAACAATAGCAAAACTAACCACAAAAACAGAAAAAGCCTTTACATTTTGTATATTGAAGACTAGCTTAAATTAATTTTTAGCCAGGAAGCCTTTTCAAGCTGAGAAGAAAATGTATAATTTCATTACACTGTGTTAAACTGTTATTTTTCCTTTAGAATTTCTCCAGCAAAAGCAGCATGACCAAAATCTTGTTCACTTTAGATTTTTATTTTTTTTTATGAAACTTGAAAATGGGTAATATTTCTGTGATTCTTCCATTCTGTGGTTTTATTGCTGGGACAATATTGTTTCTGTTACGGCTTGTGAGCAGTATTTTGTATCTGCTCTTAAACAGATCTCATGTGTGAAATGTTCCTGTACTTTCTCAAGCTTTGAAGTTATTAGAGCTAAGTATTGTCAAGTTTGCTAAATGTTTGGGTGGACGAGCTGCTGTACTGTCAGACCTGAATGTTCACGAAGTAATAATCCATACAAAAAAGAAAAGGAGTATTGGTATTTAAAATAAAGAAAAAGAATATTGGCATTTTAAAAAGGAATGTATTTTTTGAGCCTCTTTATCTCTCTTCTGGCTTTTGCACTTTTTGTGTTAATGAAGTCAAGCTTTTCCCTGTATTCAGGAAGGCCAGAAATTGTTTTCTTCTTTTTAAGGGAATTTGGGCTTCTTGCATGCCTGACTGAGAGGTTTAAAGGAATCTCCATACAGCATTCTCTCCTAAAGATTTAGTTGCACCTTCTAGTAACCTCTACAAACATGCCTGTCCTCACTATCCTCTATCATGAATACTTTCATTCTTTGCAAATGTATTTTATCCATGAGTAAAAGGCTGATAGCTGAAGGAAATCCTGGAAAAAAACTGGCCAGTGCTATTCTTTAATTGCTGACTAACTTGTCATTAGGGGTTTCTGTGATTTGGGAAGAGCTGCCTCACTTCACCCCAGCAGTGACTGTGTTTCTGTAGTGGGTAAAGCAATTATTGTCAGTTTGTCTTGTAAATGTTGAAAGGCATCTGCTGTTCCTCTGAGGTGAATGGTGAAATGGAAATTGATGCTGATAATAAACATAATTATAAAGAAGGCTGCTGGAAGGACTCCTGATCTGTAAGGGAAAAGTGCCATTTTAAGAGCTGTGCTATGGATCTAATGTGCCTTTTAAACCATCATACTGATGCTGGAATGATATGTCTGATAAAGTTGCACCTATTATGTGACACCATATTGCAAAAAGTTCTTGTTATATCAAATGTTTATGATGGCACAATGAATTAGGTTGTAAATTCTTTCTCCCTATATCTTATCTTCAAACCTCTGGGTTTGGGGTTTCATTGGGTTTTGGATTGGTTGGTTTTTTAATACAGAAGGGAAAGATGTCCAAGACATTCCTTTGAAACCTTTCCCGAGTTCCGTCAGGCTGATCCAGACCATCATCAGGGACCTGTAGGATTGCAAAACACAAAGACATGAGAATGTCTGGGTTTGGTACAAAGTGTGTGGCTTGACATGCCGGCAGAATCTAGTCTTGCAAACAGTAATGTGGAAGAGGATGAGAACACATATTATTCTAGAAGATTCATGCTATCTGGTAGTTTATATGTCAGGTATCTAAACTGAGGTTGCAAAGTATCAGACTGTAAATTGGAGACAGCTTTGTGCAAATGTCAGTGGCAAAAGAATCTAGTTGAAAATAACATTAAATAATTACTGTGAAATTAAAGGACTATTTTGTAGTTGTAATCGAGTTTGATGCATCATGATTATGTTATTGGTAGCTGTTCAAGGCTCATCCAGTGTTGTTATTGTAGAATCGATGGTTTCATTTAATGTTTACTGGATCATTGTAATCTTCTGTGGTACTTAATTGAATAAACCACAAGATTTACTTAGAATAGATGCAGATACAAAGTACTAAATTTCTCAGAGGAAGACTGTTTTCACTTTAACACAAAGCATTAGTTTATTTGCAAATGTAATTGATACTGGCTTGAAGAGCATTCCTAGGGTACATTAAACTGGACAGCTAGAACAACAGTATTAGATTTATGGCAGATGAGCGTAAATAGTGCAGTATTAATTGTAATGGATTCTGGACTCTAAATACACCATCGTGTCCCACTACGTATGGGGGATGTGCATTACACGAAAGTAGAAGAGTCTTATGCTTTGAATTACCTCCTGGTACTTAACACAAAGCTGTACATTTCTGTAACACTGAGCTGCAGGGTAAAGTCCAGGTCCCAGTGTCCAGAGGCTGCAGTTTGAGTGTTCAAACTCAGTGCTGCCAGTAGAAACACAACGTTGAGTTCAGTGGAGGATGCATCAAACCTCAACTGCCGATGGAGGACTGACAGAGGCTGGAAACCTGTGCAGGGAACTGCACCTTTTAAATCCTCGCTCAACCCAAATGGAGATGTAACATCAATGAACGCTATTGAATGATGATGTGAACCATTCCAGCTTTTTGTATCTAGGAAAGGTACTTTGAAGCAGTCTATGAAAGGATGGGGAGAGATGCAACGCTGTGCACACAGAAAGAATCTTTTAACAGGGTGCCTCCAGAGTACTGGAAAAAGGAATGTCTGTCCTATGTGGACAGAGAAACTCACTAATAGTAAAAATGGTCTTTTTAGGAACACACAGCAGTGTTCTGGGCAGATGTCAAGCAGAATATTTTTCCTGGGACAGGAAATTATTTTCAGCAGTGTCCTTTGTTCTGTTGGAAGCATCTCTAGCCCAAAGCACAGGGAACCCTGGGCTGTGCAGCTCCTGGGTGCTCTTGTAATAGAAATAATTTTAAAAAAAATAAATTATTTCTCATCTAGTGCCATTACAATGAATTCCTAATATGTTGACTATATTGACTGCCTGCAACTATACTACAGGAATATTTTATGAATAGATGCCTTTTGGTTTTGGCTTCAGCACACAAAAATGGATTTTCATTTATACTGTTTCTGCATTGCATTTCTCCGACTGTGTATGGAGGCTTTAAAATTGATGTGCATTGCACTTACAGCCACTTATAGGCACTTTACAGAGCCAGAGTAATGTCAAGGAGCTTTAGCGCCTGGGAGAAGAAGATGCATAGGATTTTGCTAGGATGGAAGCTCTATCAGCCTTTTAAAGCAATCAAGTATCTTTGATTATATAAATTTAAACCTCATTTACAGTGCAAAATCTGATGAATATACTTAAGTTTCTGTCTCCCAGAAAAGAATTTGTCCCAGGTAAATTAACTACCCCTTTTTCCTTATGGAAGAAAAGTCAAAGTGAAGAAGCATTCTGGTACCATGCTCCAAAACACAATGTGGGCCCCACCATTTCAGCAAAGGCCATCGTCTGTCATGAGGATTTATTCTACCATCTGTGTTTATGTTAACTTCTGTTAACCTGCCATATTCTTACTGAGGAGAAAATTAAATATTTTTAAAAGCTTTCTTTAATGGAACTGCTTGAATCCTCTGTGTTGCTAAAGAATACATCTGTACCAAACAAAATGATATTGCAGAGATTATTTAGCAAGGAGTTCATTTTTATTACAATTCATGTCATCCTACTGGACCAGTTGATAAGAAAGCATTAAAATATAATGATGGATGGACTATAAAGGAATAGTTTCTTGCCTTCTATGACTACCACGTGGGAAAAACCACAATCTCAGGCTAGTACCTAACTGGTAAGATGAAATATTGAATCAGGTATATGTCATTCTGCTGCCAATACTGTCTGAAGTGCAATCAGTTTGAAGAAAATACCAAATTAAGGCATCCTTTCAAGACTACAGCTGACCATTCTGCTATTTTTGTAACTTTTAATCACATGCAGCCTGTCTCTGGCATCTATGAAAGGGGAAAAAAAGCCGTTGAAAATAGATTAATGTTTTGGAAAGCTTGTCTCTTGAGTTCATTTCTGGACATAATTAAAAGCCTGATCTGTTGGTTAGAATTTTCCCATTTAATTTCACTTTGACTACTGGAAGAGGCAAAGTGATCGGGTGAAGTACTGCTCAAGAATCCTGTCTATTAAAGCTTTGTACGATAGCTTCTCCTCATGCTGAGCTCAGATTTATGGGCAAGCATGAACATGTGTACTTTTCCCATCAATCTATTATGCTTTCTCCTCATATTAATCCTGTCAGAGTAGCTGTTGCTTGTTCTGATATCACCAAACTGCAACATGAGCTGAAAAGTAGTTAACCAACTATTCAGTGCTCTGAATTGCTTTATAAGGCAGATAGAATTGATTGATTTTTTTTCCCACTGACCAAATTCTTTCTGCACAATTCC
This sequence comes from Brachypteracias leptosomus, assembly GCA_013401335.1. Taxonomy (NCBI): domain Eukaryota; kingdom Metazoa; phylum Chordata; class Aves; order Coraciiformes; family Brachypteraciidae; genus Brachypteracias; species Brachypteracias leptosomus. The sequence continues at coordinate 35,098 of VYZX01029350.1, read as the reverse complement.
ATGCTCTTACAGCTTAAGCCTCAGGACATCCTATTCTGCACTCACTTCCAACGCCAGCAGAAGTCTTGATCTATAGAAAAGAACAATAGAAATGAAAAGACTGCTGATTCCATGGATAAATATAAGCCCTAAGCTGCCTTGTTATCCCCGGAAAATATGTCCAAAAGACTCTTTGGGTAATATTTGCAATAAAAGGCTGATAGTGTTCTCTAGTGTGATGAAATCTGCCCCTTCTTGTTTTAAAAAGTCTGATTTGTTGAACAGAGCATGCAGTGAGGGATGTTGCAACTTTATTCCAGTGTGAGTTCATGTATGAAGGTGAAACTTTAAGCTTTCCAAACGCAACACATTGCAGGTGCAGATATTTCACAGGTAGAGCTGGGCAACGACCCAGAGCTTTTCAGAACACAGTTTACAGCAAAGCCTGATCCAAGCACATGATCTGCTATTGCCTCCTACTACTGACATTTAGGTGATGAGTTTTAAGTCCTTCTGCATCTCTTCTTGTAACTAGGTGGTAGGTTGGGATAACAGAAGGTTTGGCTCCTGTAAGCAGGAGTGGGCTCAGCTTTTATCTTCTTGTGGACATTGTTGTGTTACAGCATATGGAGGCAATCACGTCACTCGTATCTGTGATGTACACGTGAAGTGATTTTATTTTTTTTATATGTGTAAATATGATAGCCATATTACATGTGTAATTACATGCAATTTGAGAGGTATATGAATGAGACATGCATTAGTTATTTGTGACAAGCATATGGTACTGTCTGGTACACTTTATCACACTCTGGCTCAAATTTCACATTCATATGTTTTCCTAAGGGATATATGCTTGGCAGAGAAAGCACACGTTCTTGTATAGCTTTTTTTTAGCTCTCAGGATTTGTAGGAGTTGTGTAGTAATGTTATGGAACTTTCTTTTAGCCTCCAGATATCTCAGATTCCCATCCTTCTGCTATTTTCTAAAGTAAAGGAAATCATAGATTTTTTATTATTTTTTTTTTTCCCCCCTATGGAATAATTCAGAGAAGTGTGCATTTATTCAGCTGTAGGCTACTTTGAAAGGCTTGTGTCATTACTTCTTCTTTGTCTTCAGAATAAGGTAAAATGGAAAGGTCATAGATATAAAAAAAAATACAATGAAAACTGTGTTATTGGAAACAAACTCACTTGTGAGTGCTATAGAAAGGATGCATTTGTTGATTTGGGTTTTGTGGGGGAAGGTATAATCAAGCACCTCACAGTAAGTAGCTGTGTAATGTTTGGGGAGGCTGTAATGTATTTTATTCACATTCACAACAAACAGTGAAGCCCTGCAAACTGTAGTGGGGCAATCTCAAAATCATACTAGTTGCTGTGTAAGCAGGTATCCTCAGTCCCTTACTGAAAGCTGCTCACCACTCCTGGGACCATACGACAGTGCTTAGAATCATAGAATCATAGAATTGCTAAGGCTAGAAAAGACCTTTAAGATCGTCAAGTCCAACCTCAACCTAACCTTACTACCCTAACTCAAACAACCCACCCCTAAACCGTGTCCCCAAGCACCACATCCAGATGATTTTTAAACACATTCAGGGATGGTGACTCAACCACCTCCCTGGGGAGCCCATTCCAGTGCTTAACAACCCTTTCTGTAAAGAAGTTTTTCCTGATATTCAACCTAAACCTTCCCTGGCACAACTTGAGGGCATTTCTCCTTGTCCTGTCACCAGTGAGAAGAGACCAATCCCGCTCTCGCTACAACCACCTTTCAGGTATTTGTAGAGCACAATAAGGTCTCCTCTCAGCCTCTTCTTCCCCAGACTAAACAGCCCCAGCTCCCTCATTTGCTCCTCACAGGGCATGTTCTCCAAACCCTTCACCAGCCTTGTTGCCCTTCTTTGAACCTGCTCCAGCACCTCCACGTCCTTTCGTTATTGAGGTGCCCAAAACTGAAGACAGTACTCGAGGTGTGGCCTCACCAGGGCCGAGTACAGGGGCAGGTCACTTCCCTAGTCCTGCTCATCACACAATTTCTGATACAAGCCAGGATGCTGTTGGCCTTCTTGGTCATCTGGGCACACTGCTGGCTCGTATTCAGCTGACTGTCAATCAATACACCAAGATCCTTTTCTGTCAGGCAGCTCTCCAGCCACTCCTCCCTCAGCCTGTAGCATTGCCTGGGGTGGTTGTGACTAAAATGCAGGACCTTACACTTGGCCCTATTGAAATTCATACAATTTGCCTTGACCCATTGATCCAGCCTATCCAGGTCCCTCTGTAGAGCCTTACTACCCTCCGGCAGATCAACACTCCCTCCCAACTTGGTGTCATCTGTGAACTTACTGAGGGTACTCCCACTCTCCTCATCAAGATCATTGATAAAGATGTTAAACAGGAGTGGCCCCAGTACTGAGCCCTGGGGACATCCAGACAAATACAGCTGCCCAAGTCACTGCACTTACTGCTTCACCCTTCCTCTGTCTGTCTGTTAGATCTCAAAGAAACAAATACGTCAGGTGGGAAGACACAGGGAGTACTCTTGAACCATGGCAAGAGAGTGTTGTTATGCTCCCTGTACGTTTGGATATCCTGCTGCTCTTGTGCCACTAACAGTCAGCCTTTTAAAGCTTTTTTCTTGCTTCCAGTAGGGACAAGTAGAGGCAAGGTTGAGGCACTCTCTGCCATTTCAAGTAGAGATGTGAGGATGTGAGGGCTTTCACACCTCCTCTTCTTGTAGCACATCAGGCTTTGTGTAAACTGCCCTTGCTCCAGCTCTGCCTGAGTGCCCGAGGTGGCATTGCTGAATATCTGCTATGTAATTAATCAACATTGTACATGCTCAGTAAAGGATGTCTTATCCCCTTATAGAGGTCTTCTGCTGTGCTTAGACCCCTACTGTTCTTCAGAAGGTTTCAGTAAGGTCTGTAAGATATATAGACCTTATGCATCCCTTCTGCTTCAATTCTCTTGTGTTACAAGCAGATCAAATAAAAGGGTGGGAACAGGACCTTGCCGCTACATTGCTTGAATTAGTTATGCTATTTAAGTTTGTATTCAGGCAGTTATATTTGTATGTGCTTGCACATCAGGCAATAAGATATCCACTTTCTTTACTGTGTCATCTGGTTTCAAGTTGGGAATCTGGTTTGATGCAGTATTCTCAGAATGGAGGAGTACCCCACTGTGAGGCAGTTGAAACAAAGGCGTAGTGCTAGCATGCCTTCAAAAAGCACCTCTCATCCTCTGAAAATGAAACCTGTCAAAGGTGCTCCAAGTAGCACATCAAAACTGCTGGTCAATTTTTTAAAAATTAGAGCAAGGCCTTGTTCTGGTTTCTGTTTGTCTCATCACAAGGAAAGCAGACTATTGATGTTGTACTAGAAGTAAGTCAATTCTGTTTAATCCTTTCTTTCTCTTTTTTTTTTTTTTTTTTTTTTTCATAAAGAAAGAGCTTTACCTCTGTGTTAGGAGTGCTGGGTAGACTTTTCCATTTGGCCCATTTTCCATAAATAGCATTTCCACTAGAGGGCATTAAAAATGCTGGTAACAAGTTTTAGCTGTCCCCTGCTTTAGTTCGTGTACTGTACAGGACCTGCAATCCAGAGAGGTGAATACAGGGTGGGCACTGAGGCACAGAGGGGGGAAGTGGGCGAAGTGACATGTATCTGTGCACCATTTGTTTCATCCAACTGGGGAGCTAGAGTTATGCCCAAGTGTTGCTTTCTCCCTTTTCCTTACACCTTCAAAGATTTGAGTACAGGAATCTGAAAATATGTTGGGTTTGCCTTCTCCAAAAATAAAATGTGAAGCAGACAGGAAAAGCATTTGTGTCTTTTTTAGAGAAGACCAGTGTCTGCAATGTTTCCATTGTTCAGGAGTTTGAAAAGACTGGTTTGGGCTGGTGGGAAAGCTTGTCTGCCATAGAGCTAGTAGGAATGCAGCAACCTGTGTTTACCATAACAGATTTCATCCCAAGAGATCTAGAAACACTTGAGAAAAACCATGCTAGTATACCAACACTCAGCCATCACAACCCCACCAGTAAGTGAAGGCAGTGACCGTCACAAGCCATCCAGCTCCAGTGAGCATTTTGGAGAGGCAGTAAACTCCAGTGAAAACCCTAGTGCAGGTGCCAGGGCTGACACTTTTGCCTATCTTAGTGTTATTTGGAAACATTTGTGAGAAGTTGTCATAAGTTCCATGTGTTGCTGCTCATCTGGGTCCAGTGGTCCCACCCTTTGCTACAGATGGTAGCAAACCCAAGGAGATCCTCTCCACTGCGTAAAGCTGAGCTCAGCCCTGCCCAGCCTACAGGATCCCATGCAGCCACCTGTCAAGTTTTTAGTTCAGAAACTAAGGATAATTTGGTCCTTATGCCTGCATCACTTGTGAGACCTCATCGGTTGTGGTGGTATAACTTCTAACATCTTTTAGATTAATGTATGTTATGTGTATCTATCTGCTTTACAAGCCTCAGTATTTTGCATTTCACTATTGAAAATGTACAGGTTGTGTTGTAAGTTCAAGTAATTTTTTTCTTTTATTTTTGTTTAATCTCATATAAAAGTAAATGAAAAATAACAACCATTGCAATGAAAAGTGTACTTCATAAAACAAATGCTTAAAAAGCCACTTGCTCCAGCTGTGGCTTTTATGTATGAGGATCTCTCAGGCAATTGTATGTGCTTACATAAGAAGTCTTTCACAACATTTACATTTAAACCCATCATCAGCTTATATGCAGATCACTTATTCATCCTATAAATCACTATTACAGCTAAAAATGGAGATGAGGTTCTCCCTTTTCCAAACAGTAGGCTGCTAAATAGCCTAATATGTTTGCAGCTGTTTTAAAGATGGGGATTCTCTGTTTGACAGTAATTTGGGGGGGTGTTATCTCTGTTTTCTCATCACTTGTGGTGTCTTTTACATTTTCTGACATGGATATTTGAGCTATGAAAGATATATTATGGTAATTCTGTAAAACTTAGGTTTAAATAAAGAGGGAGAAAAAAGGAGGAAGCAAAGAAATAAATCCTTCCACTTCTAAAACAACAGTCAAAAAGAGCCTATACCGAGTCAATGAGAAAGGGATTCAGCTGCTGTCCAGAAATAACCAGAGAGACAGGGGAAAAATGTCAGTGAAGACTAATCCCTAAGATCGTGAGGAGCAGAAATACTAAGCCAGACTGTGAGGAGGCAAACTTTGCAAAACCAACTTGGAGATGATTCACAGCTGGCACTGGAGTTGGGGCCTCAGAAGTCTCTCTCACACAGATAAACAAGCGAGAAAGAGGCATCTGTTGCATTACAGCTGCCAAGGTCACACCAGCAGGAACAGGCAGAGGGGGAGAAAAGAGCCAGCAGTACGGTCCATATTCCTTCCAGGGATAAAACCATGCCAAACAACTATGGCACTGCTAATCATGTGCCTTTGAGGCTGGAATGATGCATTAAAATATATATGCAAGCTCAAAAAATAAGCCCACAGTGGATCAAAAATAATGTTTTTAAAAAATAGAATCCACTTAAATAGGAAAGTCTGATTATCAGCACGCATACTTGATCTTTAGGATAAGCAAACCAAAGTGGATATGTAATCCAGAAGTGAGAAGGGCACGAGTACCTGCTGTGTTCTCCAGAGTCACGCTCCAATTTAGGCAGGAAAGTGCTATGCAAAATAGCTGTAGCTGCACATGAACGAGCAGACTTCTTCACAGCTTGCATCCCAGTGTTCTTGTTTGCCATGAACTGGGGGGTGCTGGAACTCGGAGCAGCAGCAAGAATCAGGAAGTGGCAGAATAGATATAACTATTATAATAATTTTAAACCACTCATGCTCAAGTTAAAAAAAAAGGCAGCATAGTGAGGCTTGGGTAATGCACAAATAGCAACACCATGGGCTGTTATACAGAGCCACAAGTTGCAATGCCCATCGTCTCTGTGTCCTCCACTGCATGTACTTGCTGTCTCAGATAGCAGGAGTTCTCAAGTTTGTAGGAACATTTTGAAGTATATCCCCTGTAGGAACAGATATTAATGCAAATAAATAATTAATGACGTTGACTAAATAAACTGGATTTGATCTGTTAAATGAAAATACCACAGCAAATTGCTCTCTTAATTATCTTGGTCCTGGGCAATGGAAACGTGATATATTTTTTCTGTAACTATGTTCATAATCTATTATTGCCTCTAGCATGTTGACAGAACCTTTAAAATCATCCGAGTGGATCCCCAAGCCACAGAGGTCCTCAGTGGAGCCTCTGAAAACTTTGTCTGAACGTAGAGACTCCCCTGAGACTAAACCTTGGCAGAACCAACATGGTGGAGACAACCAGACAGGGGCAACAGCAGCAGGGTGATGCAAAATAAAGCTAACTAATAAATATCCTTAAAAGCCAAAGTTTTTTCCACCTTTATAATAAAATTATTATGTCCTGTGAGAAGCTGAGAAGTCCTGACAAAGATAAGGATTAATTTGGAGGAAGATAAAGTGTTTTTGTGATATTCTAATAGGAAGAGTTTTGAGACACAGTGGCAGGGATGGTGCATAAGCAATAGAGATGCTCTGCAGCCTTTGTAGAAGTAGGGCTGATGTCAGCTGATCTAACATCTCAGTGTTTCCAATTCCCAATTCCAACTGGGGACATTGCTGTGCAATAATGTGATATTACTGTTGTCACATTCTTGGAGAGGGGCAGGACACAAACTGTGCTTTTAGAACAAAACAAAATTAAATTCTCCCTCTCCAAAGCTTATTCAGATAAGCACACAACAGAAAACTCCAGAATGAACAGCCAGGATGTCTGGCTGCTTTTTACAGCATCTAAAAGCATAAACTCCTGTAAAGAGAGTTTTTAACCATGCTGCCCTCATGTTTTTACGGCTCTTTGTTCTGCTCTGGCATCCCTTACATGAGGAGCACTTGACCTTCAGAACAATCTGCAGTAGAGGAGCACAGAACCCAGATGTACTCACTGTATCTGGGCCATAGAGGTCCAGAATGAAAAGAGGCTGTGCCTTTTGTGTGGATGATATGCTGGCACTGGGACTGAGGAGAGTGAATTGGTCACCAGTATGCCTTGGCACATCTGCAGGACTATGATGATGCCATGAACAGCCTGCTTTGTACAGACACCTTCCTCTTGTTCCTCTTTGAAATTCTCTAGGAAAGCTGGTCAATAGGGCAGCTGCAAATGTATTAAATCTGACTTGGAGATTAAATGGATTTACCTTTTTGGGATAATGCCATTGGTTTTAGAATGGGTCTTAGAAAATAATTAGTCTTCTTCTCTGGAGACTTTCAGGACCCATCTGAATGCATTCATGTGTGACCTGCCCTAGATGAACCTGCTTTGGCAGGGAGGTTGGACTAGATGATCTCTAGAGGTCCCTTCCAACACCTACCATTCTGTGATTCTGGGTCAGGTAAACTTTCTTCTCAGTTAGTTGCTGCAGGAGCTGCCAGGAGCTATGAGCCTCGTGTCCCCACCCTGCTGTGTCCCCACCTCTCCCTGTCTGGAAAGCAGCACAGATGCATACTGAGCACTGTTCCCATTGCATCCTGTGGGCCTGTTTTCATCCCAGCTACATCAGTCACCTTTCAAATGACTGAATGCTAAAATCCATGGCTACAACATTTTTACAGGCTCATCTCACCTTTCTTACAGTGGATGTCTGTGCTGGCAGACTCTTTTTCTCCTCCTGAGTTAGCTTACTAACATCTACTACCTCCATTACACTACATCCTAAAGAAAAGTAGCCCTTAGGACTTTTCCTTTGTAGTCTACCTGCGGGTAGGTTTTTCCATTGTCATAGCTTGTCAGAGTACATACTTTCCTGGGTCATGTGTCCTCCCTGAACTGACAGCAAACTATCCAAACGCTTTGGAACTGGTAGTGAGTGTGAAGCTCAGAGGGACTGTCTGTACTAAAGCAGATCATGTGGTGTGTTCTCCTGGAGGTAGCACATTACCACACCCCAGGTAGTAAAGGTTTAAACCCACTAAAAATTTCAGATACATAGCTCTCCATGGGATCTGATCTTTATCTGGAGAGGGGAGAACATTAGCAGACTGTGCAAAGGTATAGTTAATCAAGCAGAATTCATTTCTACCCAGTCTGCCCACTGGCTTCAACTTCCTTGATGTGGTAATGAAGGGGGAATAAATAACCCACTGTGGTGCAGCCAGAACCCCAGGTTTCAAAGTAGCAGAAGGGTCCTGCTTCCAATAACAGTACCCGCTGCTGCTGCAGGCTTATTACTGCCCTTGCTTAGTCTGTACTCACTTGAACAGATGCATGCAGCTGGAGGGCTCCCTGCGAGCCCAGGCTGCTGTTGGATCTGGCCTCTGTAACGTGCAGGGGATGGGAATGCAAACAGCAGACACCTCTACCTACATGGAGAAGAAGAATCAAGAATGGTCTTAATAGACTGATCTGCTTAAAAATGTTTGGGAGCCATAACAAACTGCTTCTTTCTTTAGCATGTGTTGCTGTAATGCATGGTCATAAGTAATGGTTCTTGTGCTTTAGCTCCTAAGAGTTCATAGGTCTTCACAGTGATGACTTTTTAAGGTTTTTAGTGCACCTTGTCTTCCAGAGCCATTGCAGCATTATTTTCCATTTGGCAACATGCAAGGTTTGCAACAAGCTTTGAGCGTGAGGGAGCTTGGTGATGATGGTAGAGATGCTCTCCAATAACTCCAATGAGCATTTTGAGACTGATCCCAAACCACAGTCCTATTCCTGCCAGTCTCAGGAGAATGAAGCACTTCACTTCTAACAGGAAAGGCTCTAGGACATGTGTGACTAATTTGTTATGAGGTAATTAAAACTTATCTGTCTTACTGCAGCTCTGCATGAATTTGTTGAAACAAGCACTCTGGGTGAAGATGAGCTGAGAAGCTGGGAACAGTTCCTTTCACCCGTCACAAGTTCCTCTCCTGGTGGGAGGGAAATTGCTGTCTGTCCTGCCATGGTGCTGGAGGAGCTAACTGATGTCAAGTGTGGGAATGCCATTCACATGGTTGTAGTTGGCATTTTGAACATGCATCTTTGTTAACAGGGAGAGCTGGCTCTGCTCATAGAGGTGCTCCTGAGCTATACCAGTGGTGACACAGTGTGGACTACTTGAATTAATGGAGGATGCTCATGATGGGAGTGCAGCTTGTGTGACAGGGAGTGAGCCTGGAGATAGACCCTTCACATAGCCCAGGCAGCCGGAGGAGACAAACCTGTTGCTAATCATGGATGATAGGGGGTGAACAGCCTGATGCATTTTTGAACCTGGCAGGGTGGAACAATGTGCTTCCTGTATCCCTGAGATGCTGTAGGGTGGGATGGATGGGAAGGTCATATTCCCAGGGTCCTTCTCTGCCAGTGCCTTCTGCAGCATCCCAGAGAGCACTGTCTGTATAAATCCTTCTGCCTGGGCAGCTGCTGGGGTTGGCAGATACTGATTCTTGTCCTGTGATAGGGATGTATTAATCTTTCATAAGTGATGACTCAGCCAAGCAATAAAGTTGGTACCCTAACATACCACAGAGGTCAGGATGAATGGCCTCAGCTCTGCTAATATGTGAGCAGATTATTCTGTGCCTGTTAGTAATGAGTATTTCTGAATGGCAATGGCCACTGCTTCCTCCTCCAGTGTCTCCCCAGGAGGTGTTTGCCAACCTCTGAACCCCCTTAATCAAGGAAGGATGGTGGCAGAGAGATGAAGGACGTGATTGTCTCCTGCTTCCATGGCCTTCTGGCAGTAAGCAGCAGCTTGTGGCCATCCGAGGGGCTGAAACCCACCCCACAGGTCAGAGGTGCCACTGAGTATTTCAGTAACATCAGGGTAACTGTGCCAAAACATTGGGAGATGCAGGAGCACAGTCAACATCATAATGCAGCTACGTAATGAGGCTAAACCATATGTATTTACATAGCTAACTGCTGGACCAATTAGCACAATTCACTTTTTATGTGTCCAGCAACAAGCTTATTGGAAAAAAATCTACATTGTAAGGCAGAGCAGCTATTTCCAGAGCTAGTGAAAACTGTATGTCTTAAATTGTTAACTGTGAAAGAATTGATTAGACATGGGGAAGGTATACAAGGGTAAACAGACAGGTACAAATACATTTCTTTTCAATAACAGTGCAGTTAAGTTCATTGATTGCCAGTGTAAGTACTGAGTGGTCAGAGACTCAGTAAATGGTCTGTTTTCAAAGGGATCTACTTTGCAGAAATTTCTAGGATATACTGTAAGGAAATTTAAAAAATCCAAAATACAGTTTTGTTTTGTTTCATTTGAATTCCTCTTGGAAAGAAAAATAGCAGATGTGGCATAAAGTAAGCCTTCATTACTACCCACAACAGGTAGAAAAACAGACCAAGCCAATTGGAAAATTCAAACTGATCCACTTATATAAGACCTTGAAAACAATTCTATTCTGATGGCTGGGGAAAAATGTATGAGCAAGAATAACCTCACTAGAAACATATACAAAATGTTGTGACTAAAACTATTGGGACTAAAGAGATGAAATTACAATGTAAGCTAAGACTGTCATAGCATAACCCAGCAAGAGGTTGACACAGGCTGTTAGATTTAAATGTAAATTATTGCTTCTTGTTAGAGAGGTGCTATTCACTTGTTTTTTAACGAGCTGGTGCCTGGGTCCAGGCAAGGCTGTGCACTTTCCTACCAGCACAATTCTCTGTCATAGTTTCTATAAACTGATAGGATATGTAATGGTGAAAATGCAGGAATGCTTAGGAGGTCTGAGTGGTGGCTAGTAGGTGATCTCTAGGAAAACTTGGTCTCCTCTTGATCTGTCCCTGAACCAAGGATCAAATTTATCCCAGCTGTAAGGAGACATTACCTCCAGCAGGTTGTGTTCCTGGTGAATGTGACCTTGTATAATATGTTTGTGCTGTCAAATTCAGGATCAAATGGGGCATAATCACTTACTTGTCAGATAAATTCTCTGATGTTCCCTTTCCCTCGCTGGTTATCTGCAGACTCAGCAGAGATCCCAGTGTCACGTGGGTGAGAAAACATTCAGCTTTATACAGTGCTACAGCACTGAGGCAAGCTCTGGGCTTGATCCAGACCAGTATGTTGGGTGTGCTGGGATGAGGAGAGGAAAAGCAGTAACATGGCAGCTTCATGCTGCCTGACGCTGAGGTGAGCTAGGGGTTGCATCAGTTCTAAGCAAATATTGAACAACCTTCATGCTGCTCTAAGTTTTGTCCAACTATGTAAGGTCCCCTGAGGGTTACTGAAGAGTGGTACTTGCTTTATGCTTTGTGCTCAGGCACACCCCATGTCAGCTCATGCTGACAGCAGGGTGGGTGAGGGGGCTAGGAAGGCTTGTTTGACAGCTCCACTGTGTTGGAAAGATCTCCTTTATGGCAGGGAGTCTACAGGGAGTGAGCTACAGCAGCGGGAGCGGAGCAGGCAGCACATGCTGGCGTGTCACCCTGCAACATGACCTACATGGCAGCTGCAAGTGCACAGGGCTCAACCATGGTGTCAGAAATGCAAAGTGGCCTCCCCACATCAGGGACACGGAGAGGACCTGGGGAGGCTGGGGACATGTTTTACGCCGGTGAATGTGCCACCCTTTGGCAGTGAGGCAAGCAGCTCCCGGGGGAGGTGGTGCTCTCTGCATCCCATTGGTGGGAACCTGCTTCCCTGGGAGCACACTCAGCATCCTCCAAAGCTGCCGTGACAGTGGGGCAGAGGCTCTCTTGGCACCACTGTCCTTCACAGCCAGGGCATTGAAACCTCTGCAAGTTGGGAGAAGACGAGAGCGCATCTGCCAGAAACTCCGCATCCACGGGACTCCCGTTACCAGCACCATGGGGAATGCAGGATTTAATTCCTGAGGGTTGGGTGCCTGTGGCCTCTGTGGCCGGGCTGCGGGAGGGGAGATGACTGCTGGGCTCCAGCTCTGCTCATCACCAGCGAGTGAGCGGCACATTGTGCTCCGAGGCGGCCGGTGCATGCGCAACGGGTGAGCTGCCGCCGTGGAGGTGGGGAGCGAGGACCACATCGCTGCCTCCCGGCTCCGAGCTGCCAGTTGCTGGTTGCCAAGCAGTTATCATTGTTTCTGTGACGATTGCAGAGGCTGTTGCTAATTGAAGAAGCCCCCACAGCATCCTTCTCTCTGCTCCAGCTTCTGCTTTTATTTTAGAGGCTCAAAGGGGAAGACAGCTAGACTAGTGCTTTTTTGCATTGCATTTTTATTTATTTCTTTTTGTGGGGGTGGGAAATTTCTCAGCTGATGATTAAGTGATGGACTAGTTACTCATCCTTATCCCTTTAGTCTTTGTGTGTGTGTGTGTGCATGTGTATGTCTGAACACACACAGACGAGCTTACACACATACACACACGCTGTAAAATCCTGTTTGCCACTGCAGTGGGCACAAATAGGTGAGCATGACTACAGCCAAGGAGCAAAATGCATCAGGGAAACAAGCCCAACAACAAGAACAGGTAATGCTTATTTTCCTCAATTTCAAACAAATACAGATTTGCATTGTATAGCTCTGTGTTTCTTGTATGATGATTTTCTTTTTTTTTTTGGTGTGCGTTCCTAAAATTGTCAACTGAGTCACCAGTCAGTGGCAGGAGGAAAGTATTCTGTAGCTGGGTTCAAGGTCTGCTTTCTCGGTGTGTGTGGAGGCTGAGGGGGGGGAAGCTGAAATTGTGCTATTTTTAACAGCCTACACCTCTTGCTGAAGGCTGTAGAGGTTTGTTCTGTAACTTGTTCCTTATGTGCATGGCAAGGAGGGGGGAGGGATGTTGGGACAGAGGCCCCTTCTCACTGGAGGAAGGGGTTGAGGCTTTTTCACAGCCCCTCTGCAGATAGATATAAAATGGCAAAAGTGGGTTTCAGCTTCTTGCTTTGTCGTGCACTTTCGGGGATTTTCTTTTTTTATTGCCTGACATTTTCTTGGAGGGACACTTCAGAGTATAGCGTGTGCTCAGGCTGTGCGTGTGAAAGCAGTGGTGGCAGGGGGTGGGGGGCAAAAAGCAGCTGTAAGTAGGTGTAACTCCCATTGACTTTGGGGAAAATTGCAGTGCTCACACTATAGCTGAACTTGATTCATTTATTTCTCTTGGTAGGTGCTCTATGTGTTTCTGTAGAGGTAGAAAGTTAAGGACTCAATTTTCTCTCTCATGTCTGTTTTTTAGAGGATATTCTGTCAGGTATATCAGGTATATCTGACTGCACTTACCAGGACAGGATGAAGTCAAAACTTTCCCTGTCTAAAAAGCAGTGGGTGGCAGAAAAAGGGGACATATCCTCAGCAGAGGCAGAGTTAAGAAGTGGTGGCATAAGGGGAAGTCTGGTTGCGATCCCTGAGCTCCATCTCAGGATGGCAGAGGCTTGTGGGCTCCTGGTGCACCGGCAGATCAGCAGCTCCATCCTCCTTGGCACCAGCTTCCCCTCCCTGTGCTCGGCCCCGTGCCTGGGGGAACCGCGGAGAAGCCCGTGCGCTCCAGTTCTTCAATTTTCCTCGTCTCCTTAAGACATTGGAAGTTCACCGCTTTAATCTTCGGTTAGGACAGCACGGGAGGATAATTTAAACAGATCTCTCAGGGCACAAATTAGTTCTTAAAATAGTTCTTTCTGGCTTGATAGGCTGAGAGCCTCGCATGTTGTTTTTCTTTCTTCTTTTTTTTTCTTGGTGCTTTATTTTAGGGAATTGGGGAAGAGAAAGGCATGGGAAGGCATTAGGCACCACAAGTAGCATCATATAATCTGCATTTTCAGGGTGACATTTTACTGCTTACCAAAACAGGCTCAATGGTTCAGTCCAAACAAGAAGAAAACAACTTTGATACTGAGGGTAAAGAAACTGTGCCTTCATCTAACCATATATCTGTTGGGCTTCTCTGCCCGTTGCTTTTTAAATATGTATTTTTGCCATTGTTTGCTGCAGATTAAAATTGGTCTAGCTTTGTTTCTGGGAAGCAGGGGTGTATAAGTGCCTTTCCTGAACAAAGAGAGCTGTGGGGCTGTCCTCTCCTCCTTCTTAAAGCTGCGTAAAAGTGTCGGGGTTTGTAAGTCAAGAAGTGTGTTGGTTGCCTTTTATAGAGGAGCAGTGTTTTTGTTTCAAGTAGTGTTACCTCCTCAATGCCATTTTGCTACTGGTATGCCATGTCTTTGCTACTTTTCTCTTCCTATATAAAGTATAAAATGCCCAGAATAGGTCTTTAGTATTACGCAGAGTCTTGATTGAATATACTCAGTAACTGATGGAGTTGCAATTATACCCATATGGTACACTTAAATATTCTGAAAGTACATGCTCTCTCAGCTCTGCTCTAGTGTGAGCATGAAATAGAAATATCAAGCATATATAAATATCAATGATATTGATGAATATTAATATTTGAGTCTGTAAGCAACTTTGCTCACTCCCATAATTATTTTTTTTTGTTTTCAAATGCATTATTAGTAAAATGGCTTGACAGTGTGGGGGTCAAATCCAATCTGTGTCCATTGATTTGAGTGCACTTTTATCTTCTAACACCAAAAGCAGATCTAAACCCTTGTTTTATTTAGAACAGTTCATAACTGAAAAAGGCTATATCCAAATTCTACTTCCAGCTGAAATTCTACTTCCAGGCTTGTGCATATCAAGAATTGCTGAGATATTTTTCTTGCTAAAACTGATCAAGAAACTGAAAATTGTAGCTGAGAGAAAATTGAAGGCAAAGTGCTAGTCTATCTGTAGAGGACTGAGTGTTTTTCAGAAGCAGCTGCTGCTGTCGTATGAGATTGTGACTGTCCCTTTTCTGTGTTCCTTGCTGTGACATTCCCTGGATCCAGAGGCAGGCAAGTGACACAGTTGGCTTAAGTCTATGCTGTGTCCTACCATGCTAACCCAAACAGAAAAGATGCTGCAGGAACAGGGTGGGGAAAGTTTGAAAACATCTGCAGAAGCTTTGTGGGCAAAAATTTAAAAATCTAATTCAGACCCATGTGTCTATATGCAAATGAAGACATGTCCTGTCTTGAGATTTACAAAAATTATAATAATTAGAAAATGGTTGAGATGTGGAGATAAGCAATGCATTGCCTTACCTGCTTGAAGCCAGGCAATAAACATCTCTTACTTCCTTTTGTTAATTGTAAAGGTTCCTATACAGTTTCTTTCTGATAAGCAATGTCACTCACCAACATGCCAGTAAAACTATTCAGAAACCTAATAATTTGTCTCCTTGCTTTTCTGTTTCATGGCTCTGAACTTTAAGTCTTTTGGGCGTCATGTGCAGAAAACATTCTGTAGCTGACATGTAATATTGTTTCTTACTGGCAAGTTGTGGTCTCTTGATCAAGATGTCAGTTGAGTGTGGTTGCCTCTGTCCGCTTAGGTGCTTTTGCCACACCTATGACTTCTTGTTCAGTTGGTTGGAGTTGGATACCATGCAGTCTACAATGATTACAGTTGTCTTTCTGCTAGACCCAATGCTCAGAAGTCCATAGAAGAGCCTGCACACACTAATAAACTGGGGATCTGGCTCAAGAGGACTAGTGAATCTTGTTCTCTGTCTTGGTAATTGCTAGCTGCATATGTGAATATACCATTTAAACCACTTTTCCATTAAAAAGGGAGAAGAAAATAGCAACAGGTCAAGTACTGGGTCAATGTGCTTTAGTTATTTACACTGGCTGAAGATCTTTGTGTTTTAACATAAGCCTGAAAATTTGTTATCTTAGTTTAGCCTAGTTCTTGTTACTTTTAATGGCCTCTGGAATACAAATAGCTCTACAGTCATACATAAAAATAAGGAGGCTGTTTTTTTTATGAAAATGTGGTAATATACATAATACTAAAGTGAGACTTTTAAGTATTTTTAAAAATGAGTCAGTATATCAGGGATAACAGGATCACAGATTCTCCAACCTTTTATAAAACATTTATTATTGGTTAATTGGGTACTTCAACACTCAGAATAAGTGATTGGTTCTGTTTCTTTTGCTATATAGGGAAGAACTGTCACTGGCTTATAGGGAGTGAGGTCCTGCTCTGAAATGGGAACATGTCCTAGACAAGGTTGTTAGTGATTGTTTGAATGTTGCTCCATGTAGAAGACCAAAAATTAAGTAAGGAGGCAAAATAGCTTGAGGGCTGCTTTTTATTGAAGTGTGCTCTGTGGAGGAGTGGAGTCAGATCAATAGAACAGTTCTCCCTACTAACTGTCATTAAGGTGATCAATGTTGAATTTTACAGGATAGATGGAATTCCAAATAATAGGTGCCTTCAAGTGGAGAGAGAACACATTTAACTTGGAAAACCTAGGGCAGACTCAGGAATAAAATGATGGAAAGATTAATATTTCATGCTCCTAATGTTCCCCTGCCACTCTGTACTTCACAGAAATAGCCTGTAGTATCCTGAAGAGTGGGCACAGTTGGAGTATCTAATATACTATGCTGAGATGTGCCTCTATTTGAGTATATTTATCCAAATGAGAAATAAAAGGTGTACTTCAGGTGCATTGTGCAGGCTTTTCCCATACATAGGTATAATTCAGGTAATTCTGAGATACCTGTAGCAAGGGATGTCAATCCCTTGAAGTGCTGGGGCCTGGGCTGTGGGCCCCAAGCTGGAATTGACCTGTGGATGAGTCACAACCCAGTAGTATGTTTTGTTCCCCAAATGGTTCCCCAAGGCCTCAGAGGCAGAACCTGCCCCACCTGTGTGAGGCCCCAACTGCCCCCAGGTGATCGTGGTTGGGGTGGTGGATGAGGCTAGAGCTATATTAACCAGGAACTGGCTAGTTTGAGAGAAGAAACAAGGAGCTGATCTGTGTGAAGATAGTTCCTGTTGGGGCAGCTTGCTGAACTCTCTCTCAGTGGTGTGTTCCCCCTGGGCTGATTGGAGATGGAGACGAGCAAACAGATGAAGAATAAAAGATGACTGTGGGCTGAGGGGATGTTGCTGAGTTTGGTGTTAGCCTGAGGAAGAAGAGAGCTAGCAGCACATCCCTATGGGCCCTCCTGTCTTCCTTCAAGGTCATAAATATCCTCAGCCATTGTGAGCTGAGTCCCATGCTGTTACTTCATTCCCAGAGTAGATTAAACTACGGGTGTGCTTACATTAGGAATTAGTGTGGTCCCACACTGTGAAGGTGAAAGAGATGGTATTGAGGTCCCAAATACATGTCTTGGACAGGAGGTTATTTCAGACTAGTTCCAGACTGGTGTAAATGTCCATTAGTGCTTGAATAGCATCTTCTCATTTAGCCTCATCCAAAAGGAAGCCAATTTATGTGCTCTGAGGCCACCGTAAAATGTGAGTTAGAGCATGGTAGAAGGGTACAACTGACAGATTCAGTCTGTAGTGTAGTTTTGAATTGAACAGAAGTACTAGATATGCCCCACGTATTTTTAGTAGGTATGGGGAGATGAAGTTAAATAAATGTAACTTCCTGTGGGCTGTGTTCCTGTATCTGAAGATATTCTTAATTTTTTTTTTTTTCCTGTGAGATATGACTTAAAATCATTCCAGATCTCCTCTGCTCGCCTGAGTACTGCCCAAAAAATCATCATCCCTGGGTGCCAAATGTCTTGGTTAGTTCAACATGCTTTACCTGAAAGACTGCAACAACCCTGATTCTCTGTGACACTAGAGCCCCCGTACATCACATGAGCAATATAAATTGGCTCCAAAGAGGGCAGAATCCCTTCTTCTTGTAAACAGGCTGTAGTGAACAATAAGTTCAGGCTCATATTATAAGTTGTGAATTTTACCTGTTGAAATAGGGAAAGGACTTTGCCCTTTTATTTCTCAATACCATCCATGGTGTATGCTAGACCTCTACTGAATCCTCTATGTTTTCTTAGCAAGGTTCGAGGTTATGCATTGTAACTTTATGTTCAGAAGCAGACTGAGCTGTGAATGTGTTACAAAAGAGCCCTGATTTACGGTGCCATTAGCTGGCACAGTCAGACTCCCCACTGCAGCGCCCCAGTAGCACAAAATCCGTGCAGAGGAATTGGAGAGCACTGTGTCATACCTCTTGATACCCAGATTGAACAGTGGGCTGAAAGGAGCTTGGCCTGGAGCTGTTGAACAGGTGGGAGTGAGTCTCCCAGGAGATGAGCTAATTTAGTGTATTATCTCAGTGGCTTGTGATAGCAGAGCTCCTACGGTCTTGGCTGGAGTCGAAAACTGTCATATCCCAAAGGTGAGTCCCTGCTTGTGAGAATCCCTCGTTCTCTCTGACTTGCAGCAGTATCTGGCTCTGATTATTACAGCTGTGCAGAAGTCAGGGAGCAATGTCCATTTTTGGAAGTTATCTGTGAAAGAAAAGGGAGAGAAAGTGGACTCTGACTTGCATAGAAAACAAAGGGGTTTTATTAGTTTTAATGGAACTGTTTAGTGTTAGTTGTTTCAGTGCACAATTTAAAAAAAATTAACTACTTCATATGAGACAATACTTTTTTATCTTGATAACAACTGTAAATGATATATCTTACTGTAGACCCACACAGGCTTTCTCCAGGAAGTCATAGAGGACATCTGTGTTTCATGCTCGTAATGGTATCTGATCTATTCCTCAAGAGATTAAATTTCCGTAATAGTGCTCTTGAGAACTCTGTATTCAAGAATATGAAATTGCATCAAGCTGGCAGTCTTTTCAAGCTGTTAATTTGCCACGAGGAATGCTGACAGCTAAGCAGTGGGAAGGGGTAGACAGAGATGGATACACACATTTGGCGTAAAACTGGAGTTTCAAAAGGAGAAGGTTGTAGAAAAGCTTTTCTGGTGTTCAGTACTGAAATGGAAGTGCCTCAGATGTATCAAGACCACATTATGGTTGGTGATCTTCTAACCACACAGCTCCTAAGAGTTAGTATTCTTCCACAGGATGCTCCTTGAGATTGTGTGTACTTTACACTCTGGCTATACCTTGATTGGTCAAGTGGGAAGTGCTCTTGTCCTTGGGACAATGATGTTTGATTGCTGCTCCCTCCATTCCTAGCAGAGGTATCTTGTGCTGCAGTCTTTTTCATGAAGTCTTTCTTTTGCTGTTGGATCAAGACAAGATAATTTACCCCTGAAGTTCACCAGTTATTTAGGGGTCATGAGAGTGTTTGATCTCCACAAGAAAAAAAATCTTCTTGGATTCTTTTTTTTTAAACTCTTCTCTTAGAGCATCTGATGCTTCAGTCCAGTTGTGGTCCATCAGCAGTGCTATGCATTACTAAAGTCATTTCATGACATGATTTTACCTGCTTTCGGTTCTTATGCCTTTAATGCTGCTTCTGTGTGATCTTTATCATGCATTAGGTTGTGGTGAATCATTGTCACTTTGGATGATGTGAGAGAATTTACTTTTTAATCAGAGTACAGTAATATCTATTGCTTATGTAGTTTATTCTGTATGTTTTGCATTCAAGTCTTTTGTTCTTTTGCCCTTTTTTTCCTTCCTTTCATCCTGCTTTTGTCCTTTTGTCCTGCCTTCTCTGATTCATAAGCAGGATTTAAGTAAGTGAAATAGATTCAGAGAAAGGGGAGTGCCAGCAGCAAAAAGAACTGAAAAGCTGAGTGCGCTCCTTCTCCAAAGGGCTGCTGCAGATGTGGAGAACTAACTACAGAAGTGAGAGGAGTGCATTGAACAAGTTTGCAAAACCTTTGTTAAGCAGAAATTTGGAGAGGGACCTATATTTGAAAGCAATGAAGGTGATGGAGAATGGAAAGATGAGTTAGTATCAATTTCTGATTTAAGAGCAAAGTTTGAGTGGGATTATCAGGTGTCTTTGAATGATGGTTTAGTGATTGGAGCATGAAACTTCTTGTGCTGCAGACTTCCACCATGGATTTGAGCAAGAGTGTTAGACTTAGATCTTTGGTAGCAGTCAGCAGCTGCTCTTCTACTGAGATAGTCCATTGTAAACTTAAGCTGGGGAAAAAAAAAAGGACCTAGATGTCTCCTGAGAATAAGTACATGAAATATGAAGTTCTGAGATATTGTAGTAACTCAGACTGCACAAGTGCCCGAGATATCAAAGAGATGTACTCCTTGACGTTTAGAGAATGTAGGGAAAGGGTCATGGGAGAAAATCTGGAAGTTAAAACTCATTCTGAAGACTTAGATATGAATAAGAATTTCAGTAGAAAAAGATCAAGATAAAGGTAAATCCTGGCAGGACTTCACATAGTTATAAGCAAACTTGCAAATGAGAGAGAGATAATACATAGAATATTGGGATTTTATCTGATTCTAAGATTTTTGGAACTTGAAGCAATTTTATAGTTTGAGGTAAGATAGAGATGCACCTTTCAGCTCTCTGTTGCATAATGCAAGAGACCTTTTCTGAGGAGGAATTCAATTTTTTTCATAGGAATACTGCAGTGTAATTAGGAGCCATAGGCACAAAATCGAAATGTAAATGGGGGGGATGACAAGCCAGGGATATGTGTGGTCAAAGGTAAAACCAAAACCTTTCAGAAGCAGAAGCCAGATGCTGATGTTCAGGGCCCAGGAGGTTGATGGAGAATATCTTCCTGAAAGTCAGGATGAGGCTATGAGCCAAGGCTGGAGCCCAGAGCCTGGTACTTGTACAGAGAAAGCCCTGACAAATGTGGAGAGAGCTCTCAGGTGTGACGAATGTGGAGAGGACATGGCTACTTCTCCCCACCATTGGTGAAAATCCTTCACAGATAAAGGAAAATGAGAGAGGAGAAGATGAGTGGGCTAGCGAGTAACTATTAACTACCTGGAAGAGTTATGGGAATTGCAGCAGAACTATGATTGGATTTGGTGGTGAAAGATGCTTGTGGAGGAAGAAGCTGCAGGTAGGCAGCTGGTTCATAAGGAAGCAGAAAGCACGTGGCAGCACCCTTCCCTGTCCCACAGAGAGGTGGCAGCAGGAATAATGAGGCAGGGGATGGAGGATAATCAGCTGTGGCCATGTTGTACAGGGTTAAGATTAGGGTGATGGTCCCCTGTACAACAGCCAAGTTGTGCAGAGCAGCAATGATGCTTGTTATTCCCAGGAACACATTCAGTGGAAGATCTCAGGAGACTTTGAGACCTACCCAAGGGCTCACAGTGTGGAACAGTGACTGCTCTCCATGCAGCATGTGGATGGTGTGGTGGCACCAACAGGGGAATGAGGTGTGAGGTGAGGACTAGTTGCAAGCCTTGTGTGACAGAAGGAGTTCAGAGCACTGCTTCTTCTCCTGCCTTTGATAGGCATTCATGTCATGGCCTTGGGACAGTGCTTTGTCTCAGTATCTAACTGTTTACCTGCCTGCCTTGAGGGAAGCAGTGAAAATGTCTGTATTATTGCCAGTGCTCGGATACCCCGTGTCTCTTCAGAAACACCCTGCCTTCAAAATAAATACTT
This sequence comes from Brachypteracias leptosomus, assembly GCA_013401335.1. Classification (NCBI taxonomy): domain Eukaryota; kingdom Metazoa; phylum Chordata; class Aves; order Coraciiformes; family Brachypteraciidae; genus Brachypteracias; species Brachypteracias leptosomus. Next base: position 13,732 of record VYZX01029350.1, on the reverse strand, counting down.
AAATAACAAAATAGCTAAAGACATTGACTTCTATTCTGTTGCATGCGGGCTGTGTCAGGGCAAAAGCAGCAGCTATCTTTGCCAGGGGATAAGATTCTCAGAAGAACAATAGAAAGAAAAGGGTTACAGTTCTCTCCTTGCTCTGCTTTCTTCACCGTCCCTTGTATTACCCATCCCTGAGTGCCCTGATCGCCCGTGCCCTTATTGCAGGTGGAGTAAAGCTTTTTTTGAGAGACAACTTATGTGCTGCACACATGATGTATAGTAACTGGCAAGCGAGGTATAGCTACTACTATTATGAGATATTATATTTTGAAGGGGACTGCAGGTGAAAAGTGCAGATAGACCATAATTTCTCAGAGTAGGATTTGTCCCAGTCTGTTGGACAACATCTGGTCACAGAGGCGTAACAGGGACTGTTTTGTGATCTTGTTTTGTTAAATGGCCCTGCAGTGCCAGCATCATGGCTGAGCCTCCAGGCTCAGTGGCCTTGGTGGAAAAGGCTGGTGAAAGGATAGGGCAATCTCCTCACACCCATGTGAGTGAGGAGTGCTGCTGGAAAACGTTTCTCTGTCTCTATGACCACTTTATAAAATCCAAATTGCAGGTGATCATGTGCAGAGGATAGTGTCCTTTGAATTGCCATGTGCTGGGATGGAGAGTTAGTCAATGGGATCCTGATGAGTCACCAAGGGAGCAGGAGCATCTAGACATCCAAACCTGGTGTGTCCCTTACAGCTCTTTGGTGGATAAGCATGCTTCCACTATGCCTGTGTATGAAAGTCTTGTGCCTTCATTACATCCACTTTTAAAGGTGTGAATATACAAGTCTAAGGTGAGTGGGGAATCAAACCCTGAATATCTCATGGTGAAGGAGGATGCAACAGGCTGAAGCATTACTTAAGAACAGTTAAGCTGAGTTTACACGTGAAATGATCATGTGAAACCCATTAGAAGGGAGAAGAAGAAGAGTTTGAGCGAAATAGTAAAAGCAAGCAAATCTGAAGGCTGAACTGTTGGTTGGTTGGGGTTTGTTTTAACCCTTCAGCTTACATCCTTACCTTAGTCTGAAAACAAATGGCTGTTACTTTTATTGTTTGTAAAAACTAAGAGAGATAAAAGTAGAAGTAAATTTTATATGAAGATTCACAGTGCTTTGCCTAAAGTAGTTTATATTACTGCTGAACTGCTGCTGAGCTTGAAATTGGAGAGATAATAAGCCTTCATCTGAAGCAATTAGTCTGCAGTTTTTGACTCCATTACCTTCACTTATGTCTGTAGCTGAATAGTTACATGCAGGTATTTAAGACTTAGTTGTAGTATATTATTGTCAAATGCGAAATCAGAACTTAGACATTAATTTATTGTTAATTTAGCTTGTCAGAGATACCATAATAAACATGTAATTGACTGGGGGTGAATATATACAGTAGCATATTATGTGGAATGCATTTTGGGTCTTTAATTTAGCTTAATCACACACTGTGACCAACCTCTCAACTCTTTTTGTGTAGGGTTTAAAGGGGTCTGATACTTAATCTTAATGTGGTTGTAGGAATTATTGAATGGTACATTAAGTTGTAACCATCCTTAAGTACGCTGACAGCCTTACGCTTTAATCTTTCTGTTTTCATGGCCAGGAGCTAACAGGTTATTTTCAAATGTGTATGCAGCATTTTGTGACTACTGGCACAGAGAAACTCAAGGAAAAACATATCGCAACTTAGCCCATATTAAAATAAGAGAGCAGAGGCATGAAGTAATGAGTTCTTAATTGTACAAAATAGTCTATGGCAAAGCAGATGACATAGCTTAAAGGACATAGTAAGCAAAAACTTCATGCTTTTTATTGTTCTGAGATGCTGTAATGCCAGATAAAAAGGAGGAATTGCTCAAGGTGGAGAAGGATAATGAAACTTCTTTTTTTTTTTTTTTTTTTTCTTTACCTAAATTTCAGATTCTCTGGATGCCTTTGCACTGAGAGTAATTAGCATTGACTGGTCCTCGTAGCAGAAAGTTTGTATCTAAACTTTGTTTCTTTTACTTAAGAAGCCCCGGCATTCACAGTTTAGTAGAACCTTATAATGCTAGCAGCCTTCTTTTTTATAATTTTCATGTCCCAATAACTTTATGTAAAAGTTAACTTACGAACTTGGCTGAGAACGCTGATCCATTGAATCTAACAAGTATTTGAGATTAATCTTTGTGAGCTTAATCATTGGAGGCTTCAGCTGCATTAAATTTAATTCTTTTCCGTGGTCTTTTCCTCATAAGTATAATACATGGTTTTACATGGATTATATTGATGCTTGACTTTGCTGTTGCAAGTCATGCTATAATTAGAAGTTTTATTCCAACAATCCAGGCTAAACCAGACAGATAAAACAAAAAGCAGTTGTGAATGTTTGGGACAGCAAAACCCAAGGAGAAATTGATTGAAATAACCCTGTACTTAGCACATAAGGTTTGCCCATTAGTAAAATGTATATTGATTAGGAAATGCTTTGACTTCCTTTGCTGAAGGTTTTTCAGTTCTCTTGTTCACATAGGTGTCTCTTGGCAGGACTAGCTGACTTCAGTTACTACTCATCTACTTGAGAAATGCTATGTTCCTACTCATAACATCTTTAAGGTTATTGTAAGTAAATAGATATTGTTTTCATTTGGTTTTGTTCCTTTTTTACAACCTGGGCTTTCCAATGCCCTTCTGGGAGATTAGGAGACGGTTGCTATCTGCTACCTTTCACTTCAGTATGTTGAGGAATCCAGTGTTGATACTGGGCTGCATGTTAATAGAGTATCCCCGTATAAAACAGAGAAAATGAAGAAATTCTGGGAAGTGCAAGTATCTGAAATATGGTGAAGAGCAAGAGGTCAAATTGAGAATAAGTTTATTGAGTATTTCAAGCCTTAAGTTGGCCCTTACACTGTCTTTCACTAGTCTGAAAACCCTTATGTGGAAAACTGAGGCTTTAACTCCACAAGAGCAACTTGTAACTAACGATTTTGTTCCAACTGTCCCATTCTGTTTTCATGTGACTGTTGTGATAGACAAATCTGATATTGTAAGTGGCTCTGCTCTACTGTTCTGCCCTGATGGGGAGAAATGCTTCTTTCAGAAGCCACATTTCTTTTAGGTCCTCAGACGTCTGAACTCTGATGGAGCTCTATCTGAGAACGGAGCTTAGGATAAGGACCGCAATATAAATCAGGCCATGTTTACACGCTGCAGTAAGGTTGCAGGCCTCATTTCCTCAGCATTTGTTTCAGAAGATTTATTTTAGCACCCGTTTGCTCTCATCCTTTTGCTTGTGAGGAAATACTGTTCACGCTGGTCTTCTCCTGACCTTGAGGTTGGAGGTGACCAGAATGCACTTGGGGAACAAGTAGATCCACTGCCAAACCTCCATGCCAGATGGTGTTCTTCCTGTAAATTTCTGTAGGTTCCTATAAATTCCTGTAAGTCCCTATAAATTTTAGAACTTCTCCAGTCAGTTATAATGCTCTTAGCACCTGGATGGGTCAGTAAATTGTCATCCTGTATGTCATGCCAGAGGGAGCAATTTTATTTTTTTTTTCAGCATCCTGGTGTGAATTCCAGAAAGACTGCAGTGATCAGTAGCACGCAGCCACTGTCACAGGCTAAGACCAGATTTTAAATCATCAGTGCTCACTGTGCTGTAAATTAGAGCTGTTTGAAACTATAGGGTTGTGGGGTTTTTTTATTTTTTGGAAAATGCAGTTCATTCATTCATTCAGGGATATTCCCACTAAATTACCTAACTTAAAATATTTTGGGGAGACCTTCCAAATCTCCCTATTGAACATGTTTGGACCATAAACCTAATTTTACTTAAGAATTTATTTATCTACATTAAAATGGATTAAAAAAAAAAAAGATTGAAAACTTGAGATTTAATCAGATGGAGTATTGTCAAACAACAAAATCTCATTGTTATAAATTGTTTCTGCTGCCAAAATATACAATAAGCTTCTGGTTTCATTTTTGAGTGTTTAAAACATCTAAAAAGTGAAACTTTTGGTCCCAATTTGTGATACAACTGGAGTTAATTACACCCCCAAATTAATAGCAGACAGCTCATCCCCATCTTGCTCTAGGAGAGGAGAGGAGAGAAAAGAGGGCTTGGCTGGTTGCTATTCCTGTAATAAAACATTCTGGAAATACTGTTTTATGTACACAAAGATATGAAGTAATTGAGCTCAACAGGCCATGTAAAATACACCGGAGAAATAACATATGTACTTGAAGCTAAAAATATAAGCCTAAATGAATCCTAGTGGGATGCTTGATGCTGCTTGATGCTTGTGCTGCTTCTAGTCCTCTCACTGAAACTAGAGCTTATTTCTCTCTGCTTTTGTTTTCCAAATAGCTTTTTTGTCATTTTTCCTTGACCTCTATGAAAAAGTTTGAGCAAGAATCAATTCTTTCTTCAGCTGTGTTCCTGCAGCACATTCTGTTGTAATACACAAGTTGTGCATAATCCTGCAGAGCACAATAGATGTGGCAGAGCTTTGGGGAGACAGTTAATGGGAGATTATAGCAAAGCTATGTGAATGTCATCTTTGTCTGGAGAATCACTGTGTAGGGAGACAGTGATATATATTTTTCAAACCATGTTCCAGATTGTTTCATCCTTTTCTGTCCAGGCTGTTATATTTATGGTCAGAAATGGTTTGCAAGGAACACAGCCTCCAATATCCGCTGAACCTAAGTTTTGTCTTTCCCTGGCCTGTTTCTTGATTAAATGCTTTGTGTCAGTCAAAGAGAAACTGGTTTTGTAACAAAAAAGGAATTATCTTGTAGCAAGCTATTCACCAAATACCGTTTGTACTTTTACGTGTGGTTGGCTGCTCGTCAGGTGTAATGCATAACTTTTATTTATTTTTATTGCTGAAACTGCTGATAAAACAAGAGATGACAGTTGCTCTAAGGAGGCTGAATTTAGGTGACACTTGGATGTTTATACTTCATTACTTTTCATTGTCTTGACATTTTCCATAGGGTTTCTTTCCATCATATAAGCCTTCAATTACCAAATCAAGATTAGTCCATGGCATCAAGCCAAAAACCATATTGAACAGCATTTTTTATATTATTCATCAACATGGGTAATACAACTAACTCAAGAACAGATCAGCTTCAGTTAAGGGATTCTTCCAGACTAATTGTGTTGGCAGTGTGCAGAAGTGAAGACCTAAGTCAGTCTGTCTGAAAAAGGTGTGGCATCCCCTTGTCCATTTGGGCTAATTGTTATTGCAAATGTTAGCTCTCATTACAGTTTCCTTTTGCTTTCGTATCCAAGAAGGGAGGACAGGATACACAAAAAACCATGTGTTAAACCAGACTTAGCTTAAGCAAACAAACCAATAAAATCATTGATTGTCTCCTTTGTAAAATTCCAGTAAGCAAGAGAAAGCACCTAGCTTCCACCTGTGACTGTTGCCTGCAGGAATTATGGATTTAAAGCAAGAGCTATTTTTGCAGAAGTAGCTAGTCGATGTGATTCCCCCTGCCCTGCCTGGGAGGTGGTTTGTGAAGGGGTCAGGAGTTGGGCAGCAGTGGCTCAAACGCTGCCTGACTGCAGCCTCCATCCCCCAGCTCCTCAGTGGCAGCTCTGACGCTGCAGCTGAGGGTGGCACTGAAGGCTCCTGTCCATTTTTAGCAGCAGATTTCAGTGCCTGCTAGCCATTTACTCTTTCTATCAGTTGGGCAATGCTTCAAACTTTGGCCACATATTCAGCTTTTAATAGCTGGGATAGCCCCTGGTTTTTTTGTTGGTTTTCTTTTTATAGCATTTGGGATAGATATTCTCCTGAGTTTTGTGTCTGTAATGCCACTGAGAGATGTGATCCTGTTTGTTGTGAAATGCACTCTGCATGCACGAAACACAGCTATAACTACTGAGAAAGCTGCAGAGTCTTATTTAGATAGCTGGGATTTGGCAGGAGATGACCAGTTAAGACAAAAAAGCCAGGAAGAAAATCAAATAGTTGTGGGAGATGTTGAAGTAACAGTTGAGAAGAGGTTGCTTGCAGGATTTTGATTCTACACAATAAATTATAGCTAGCAAATTGAACTGCTACCTGCTTTTCAGTGATGTTAGAGAGCTGGAAATAATGTGTGTATTTTGGCCAGGCAATCATCTACTGTCTTTTATTGACAGGCAAGTACAACCTGAATGGGGAAAAAGACTAATTAATCATTACTTTATGTAACCTTTACCAGCGTGATACAGTTTTGACATTTAAGTCCTAGTGTGAAGTGTCCATTTAAATTAAGTCTGTGGTTTTTTGCTATAAGATCCAGGAATAAAACATGTGGAAATACTTGGGGGTGTTTTAGGGGAGCCTAATAGAGTTAGGTGTACAAGTCCAACCAAAAATAACAATCTCAAATGTTTTAGTTTTCTGTAGAGCCCATACTTGGTAAATAATGCCCAGGGGGGAAATTGTTGAGTCGTGATAAATTGTTGAGCATCCAAAAGCTATTGTTGGTCTCACTGGGGACCACTGAAAGCTCAGTGCTCTTGAAAATCCAGCCAATTATGTAGGTGCTTATGCATGCGCTTTGAAGGCTCACTTTTCTTGCGTATTAAAAAGAATGGTTTTTAAAAGCTTTCTGCTGTTACTGGCCATTTATTTTCCCTCTGTTTTCTTTTGAAAGCACCTAAAAAGGTATCATACTTGAAACACATACATTTGAACTGCTGAGTAGTTCAATTATGACATTTAATTTCAGGAAACTGAGGGTGGTCTGGTGGTCAGTATTAAGAAGGAAAAGATAGCAGTTTCTCAGACTTGAAGGCACTAAATAATCCTATTGAGTTTTGCCTATTTTCTTTGCATCCAAGAAATAAAATGAAACTGAATTGCCATTTTAGTGATAGAATATAGTTTGTTTTCTTTTTTTTAATTGGAATGTAACAGACTCTGAAAGACCTTACGACAGGAGATGCTCTAAAATAACTATTTCCACTATTAACAATAACAAAATGTAATTATAGGACTATGTTATTTAACTATAGCCTCCTTACAGAAAGGTGTGTATTGCTAAACTGGTGCTTTCCACATGTAATAGTACCTAATGCATTCTTTGTGCTTTATATCTTCAAATAGCTTTTAAAAATATTCTTCCTGACATCTGAGTGATGTGGGTAAACTGTATTACCCACATGTGGCAGAAAGGGAAGCTTAATATGAGAATGAAGTGGCTTGCCCAGGGCTAAATTGCTCCTGTGTTTCAGCCTCGGAGCCCATGCAGTGCAACGTCGTTCGGTGCTGTGGGGACTATCAGTTTGGGTCAGCACTGGCTTCAGGCAGTTTGGTGCAAGGTGTAGATGTGTCTTGCATTGCTTAAACATTTTGAAAATGTTAACAACTATTTATTCATTCATTCAATTACTCAGGTTTTGGTTCTTTTAAATAAGATCAGACGTCCTTTGGTCTTTAGATCTTTGTGGGCACCTCTAGAGATTTGACAGCCATTTAGAGAAGCTCCTAAACCAGACTCTAAGAAGTAACTGTGGATATTAACACCCCATCAGGAGAACTTGTGCACACTATGATTATATCATAGAATACCAATCACAGAATACCAGGTTGGAAGAGACTTCAGGGATCGTCTAGTCCAAGCTTATATATTTGCGCATACACACACAGAAACACAGACATAACAACTCCACCATGAAAACCATCAAATGAATCCTTGCGACTGCCAGCACCTGTTGAACTCTGACCCTGAGAGCAACAGATCAATGCCTTAAGGCCAAGATGCTTCCAGAAAGGTGTTGGGCAGCATCTCTTGCCTTTGAGAGGCAGCATTTTCCAGCTTCTCCTGAATTTCTACTGGCTTAAGTAATAACTTGCTTGGAAAAGAAAAAGCAGACTGGTACACACTCAAAAAATATCTAGAATAAAGAATCTCTCAAATAAAGAATAGTGCCCTTCCTCTGCAGATGGTTTTAAAGTTGAAGTGGTTTGTTGTTTGCTCCTGAAGGAAGAAGATTTTCATGATATCTACTGGTTTGTGTCAAAAAAATCCAAGTGCCAGGGGTGAATGCTTTGCAGTGACAGGAGAAAATGAGCCCCAGAAGGGCCTATTGGATGCACTGATATAAGCTCCTCTCATATCTGAGTGCCTCACAACTGTGAATGAATTTAACCTCAGCAGCAGGGATGCTGGCATAGCTTATGAAGCCTGAATAGACCATTTAGGTTACCTGCTTAGTCCTCCTATCACAGGCTGTACACCAACCTCTAATTCATGCTTCTCCTTTCACAGAGAGAGGATAGAGGCAAAAAGAGATGATCCAGCTCTGTCTCGGACCCGGCGCCTCCCTTGCCTCCCAAGTCTTCAATGCTTTCACCACCAAACTGGCCTTTCTCCTAGAAAATTCAGTATCTCATGTCCTCGCCCAGCAGTGACAGGAGTATTTTATAACCTACAAATGTGTTTGCTTCCCTTGAGGGGCAGAATATATGTCATTCCTTAGTGGGCAGATAGGAACGTGTGAGTAGTGCTGCCTTTGGCTGTGCTACTAGACAGATAGTTCTGCAGCCATGGGTCACTAGCCTGGGAAAAAGATATATGAAGGGGCTTTCAGGAAAATCCCTGAAATTTCTCTTTCTGGTCTTCATAGCTTGGCAAAGCAACTGCATTTTCAGCAAGCTACAACTAACGAGTATGAGGAGGGCCTAGAGAAAGTGTGGAGGCTGGAGGAAAGGGAGCCTTCCCTTGAAAATAGATGTAGTAGTGTGTTAAAAATATGTATGTGGGGAAGTGGAAAGTCACTAGTAAAATAAATCTTCGTCACCTTCTGTTTCCTGTTCTTGCTGGCAGTTCTGCATCTGAAACTATAGGCAGTTTCTGTCCTGAAATACTCCAAGTGGGTTTTCCCCTTCCCTGTGGCTCTAGCAGTGCTAGTGGCACAGAGCTGGCTGGACAGTCCTGCATTTTCCAAAAGACAAGGATTTTGGCACTGCAAATAAATGCTGCGGTAAATGCTGTTTTCAAGAAATATTTCCAATTAAGTAGGATAGTCCTTTGCTTCTCCTTGCTTGGCTTAATAGTTCAATTTTAAATGTATATAATACATACACTTTTGGCTGTTTAACTAACTTTGACTCCTTTGTAAAGGTTCATAATGTGGACAACTACTCAAGATATTCCTTTTATTTTCATTGTATCCGTGTATTATCAAGCAATACATACAAACTTGCACACTCAAATGGACATACCCGCCCAAAACCAACCTCTTCTATCCAAGGAAACAACCAAATGAGACTTGAGCCAAATGGTAGGAAACTTGAAAAAAAGCCAGCATGACTAATTTAAGGGTTTTTAGTAAAACAATCTTTGATATTAGGATGAATTATGGGTGAGTAGGATTTTGGAGTGTAATACTGATGAGTTTACTATCTAGGACATGGGCACAGTTGTTGACGTTATCAGAAGAGGTGTAGGGACTAAGAAAGATGGTTTGGTGGCTGAGGAGGTTAAATGCTACTATGGGGCCCTTCACTCCTTTGTGTTGCAATTTCTGTGTAATGCTAAGTGATACCCTTAGTAAAATTTTTTACAGGTCTCATAGTTCTCATTTGTCCCATTTTTTTCCAAAGCTCAGCTGGATGTAGTTGCTCAGTAAGGCTCTGGATTCCAAACTTTTTTTTTTCAGACTTTCAGAAGTGCTAGACATTTCTAGCTGCAATTGAACTAGATAGGAGCTATACTTAACTATAGAAAGTTATGATAATTATGTTGGAAAAAAAAAAAATCTATCTCTGGCATCTGAAATTGGACACCTTAAATTAGCAAAATGTTTGACCTTAATCATTCTCTGAGTCAACTCCCCATCTGTGCAATGGGATAATATCCTCTCTTCACCATGTAGAGGTGCTGTGGAAAGAAAGTGATGAATATTTGAAGCATTCACATATTGTAGTGATGAGTTCTGTAGAAGCTGCTATGAGAAAATTGATAACTCTGCCTTTAAGGCAGGTTGGGATTCTGTGCTGCAAATAAGGCTGAGCACACAACGAGGAGGACCAAATGAAATATTGAAGAGGCTTCATTACGTATGAGCACCAGCCACTTGGTGCAATGTCTGAGGCAGTTGAAAACGTGTGGGATATGGAATTAGACTGCAGCATGATCTGTATGCACGAGGGGCTGAATTACAGCTTGTGGACCTCGAAGCTTAAATCTAATGTTTCTCAGCTTACTGCATGGGTGTGAACCTTAACCTTCTTTTAAGGTAGATTTTGTCTGTTATTTCTGAAGACAGGTGAGATTTTCAAAAACATTTGACTTTGTCCTGTCTCTGTCGCCAGTAAAGCTAACAGGACTTTATGGATGTCTTCAGTGAGAGCAGAGTTAGCCAGTGTTGAGTACTTTCAAGTCGGAAACCATGACTTATGTTGCAGATTGTCTGAAAAAACTGGGAAAAAAAACTGGGAAAAAAACGCAGTATTTAATGCTTGAACTCAGTGAAGCTCTTGTCATTCCTAAGGGCTGTTAGTTTTCTCTAGTAAGAACAACCTTGTATGTGGGATGCTAAAATTAGGTATTGGCAGTGTTTATTGTTCTTTGCTAGTGCATAACATGAGTATGCACAATTTGTCGTATTAACCTTGAATGTGAATTTCATTGACCTGATTCTGAACATCAGAAACCTTGAGGTAACCTACAGAGGTTTTTATCTGACACGCGCTAAGTGGTATTTAAAGGACCTAGAGTCGAGTTTTAGTATTATTTATATTATTGCAAGTATCAGAGATCAAAACCCTATTGTGTCAAGTTCTTACCAGGCACTGCCATGAAGATCTGCAGTATAAATTGACAAATGGAGTTTTCTTGTTCCTCTTTCACGCACAGAGGAGACAGAATCTGGCTTGAAGGGAGAGGAATTTGCTTTGCACTCACTGAAGAGGAGAGACTTCCTCAAAGTCAGGCACAAAATCTTTAGCAGAGTCACTAGCAGAATCCAGAGCTATTGGGTCAGAACTGTAATTTTAGCAGCATTAATTAATTTCTCTTCTCCTTTGCAGATACAGTCTTCCAGCCTGCTTGTGCTGATTTTTTTTAAAGACTTTTCTGTTCCTTTCACATATGCAATGTCTTATGTTAATAGCAAATAATTGTCTTCCTCTGCTTTTTTTTTTTTTATTTTTTCTTTGCTCATGGCACCTAACATGTCTCTTTTGGACTTTGGAAACCAGGGTGTGCTGAAATCAATGCTACAGTGCATTCCTCCCACCCCAGGCATAATTTTCTACCATACCCTTGGCACAGACTCCCTGATCCTGCACATTTTCTTAGCAGTAAAGAAGAAACATGTTTAACTACTACTATTTATGGGATCTCACAGGGAAAACATTATTTCCTTAGAAGCTGCAGAAGCAAATAGAAGTATTCCTCACAGTGAGACTTAAGTGAGCTGGCAGTTGAACTAAAATACCTGTCTTAACTCCAGGAAGCTGTCCACTTTAACAAATCAAGGAGTGCTTTCAAAAACGTCTGTCAGCTCTCTCCCTCATGGAAGTCCATGGTCTAGCACACTGTCTTTTTTCCATCATTTCATAGGTTCCACCTACCATGGTGAGTTGTGATATCAAATATCAGCATTAATCTTTTGGGTAGCACAGATAACAGCCAGGTACAAACTGAGATGCACATCATGGAAGAATGTTTCTTTATCATTCTGGACTGGTCTATCATACTGAATTATGTTTCTGAGACAACCACATCTAGAGGTGGCTAGACGAGATGAAGATACTATTCTTTCTGGGTATTCATCTAAATTTTTGTCTAATTTTTATAATTCAGTTGACTTTCCAACGCCTTTTATTCTCTCTTAGCCACCAAATCTAACTCCTATTTTTAGGTTATCATGTATTTATTCATGTTAATAATGTCTAGTCATTATGATGGTCTCTATTTCCAAAGAAATGAAGATTTAAGTGTAAAGCAAGGGATCATGATGATGATGAGTATGATCAGTGAAACAGAAAGAAACATAATGGCAACAGAAAGGCTACTTTCTTCCTAGGATTTGAGAAGGATCCTAAAGGACAGGGTTCTACATTAGAGCACATTTATAGGAGCAGTGAATAGAAATGAGTGACACGCTCATCCCAAAAGAGTGTGACTTTTTGAAAATCAATGTTTTCTTCAGTGAGACTCTGAAAGGAAGGAAAAATGCACTTGTAAGCGGAATTTCTTCTCCCATTGTTGTATTCAGTAGGGAAGTTCAACCTACAGCTCAACAAGCCCGGCTGTATGGTGGCACAAAAGAGAGACTTTGCAGTGCTTATTGCCTGCAGTGGTTCTGGCAACACGATTCAGAGGGGAATTTGAACAAAGTGATTTCATTATACTCTCCTAGTATCTCATCTCCTTCTGTTTTATGAGTACTGAACTCACTTTTTGAAATTTGTTTTAAATTGCATTTCTGTACTGTTTCATTTTTTATTGTGTTTAT